>JANKOE010000003.1:60581846-60607489 GCA_026284465.1 Erythroxylum citrifolium
CAAAGGCAGGTGTATTTGGAATCCGATGGCTCCATTCAATCTTTGTTTCAACTTCAAAATACTAATACTAAATAGCACTTACATCAGTGATTGTTGCAGCAATATTATGTTTTTCTTTGGATTGCTAGAACTGATTATTAGAACAAACTTAAGAATTAAATAAATCAAAAGACTTCAATGCCTCCTTTTCATCACCAACAAAAAAACTGATGTCTCCCATTCTAGATGACACATCAAGACTAAGTAAATTGATGTACAGACAAAACAAGAAGTCGGTAAGCTATTAATAGGTATGGATTGGAGTAGTCGATCTTATCTGAACCAAAAAGGGTAATGGATATCCTATACAATTTGCTAACCTTCCCTAATAGCTCCATAAATTGTTCTTGAAACTTCAAGCCTCCATGGAAGTAGCTTACAGTTTCAGAGGGATCGATTCAAAATGGCAAAAGAGTTGGTTGTTTTCATTCCTTTACTTCTCCATAAGCAAACCATGGGATGACAAGTTGTGACAAAAAATGTGAAATTGGAAAGCAGTTGCTCACATATTAAAATTTGACTAATTTTTTAATAATTTAATATTTTGAAAATAAATACTCTAAACAAATTTAATAAATTAAATATAATTTGATCAACTTAAATTATAATTTAATATTCTGAAAATAAATACTCTAAACAAATTTAATAAATTTAATATAATTTGATCAACTTAAATTTGGAGTTAACAATTTTTAAATTCATATTAATTTTAATAAATTAGTCGGGTTTTGAGTATTAGTTTGGGTTTGTTTAATAAGAAAGCAATATTAGTGACAAAACTATGTTTTGTTTCAATAAAAAAATATTAGTTACCAACATATGTTTTGTCTCAATTACAATTAATTTTTTTGCACCAAATTTCATAGGCTTTTAGTGACAAAACTTAGTGATAAAATAAAGTTTAACACTATTAATATATTAATAGTGATAACTTAGCTGTGAAAGATACTAAATTGTCACTAATACTATTGTATTAGTGACAAAACATATAAATCATCACATATAATCCAAACAATAGTGTCAATTAATTTTCTTGACACTAAAAAATATCGTATTTATTATGTAAAAAATATTTAGTCACAAAAAACTGTCACTAAATTACGAATAGTTGTGACTGTAATTATAGTTTGGTTAGTGTGACAACATAAAGTAGACACTAAATAATAGAACATTTATTGATAAATTTTTTTGTCACAACAAGTAAAATATAGTGTGACGATTCCCAGTTTCGTAACAAAAAAACAAAATATCAGTAACCAAACTATGTTTTCTCACAACAAATAGAAAATATTAGCTACTAAATTATGTTTTGTCACAATTACAATTTATTCCTACCAAAATTATTTTTGTATCAAATTGCATAGGCTTGCAGTGACAAAACTTAGCGATAAAATAAAGTTTAACACTACTAATATATTAATAGTGACAATTTAGCTGTGAAAGAAACTAAATTGCCACAATTACCATTGTATTAGTGACAACATATATAAATCACCACAGATAATCAAAACAATAGTGTCAATCAATTCTCTTGGCACTAAAAAATATCGTATTTTGTGATGACAAAAATATTTAATCACAAAAAATTGTCACTAATTTACGAATATTTGTGACCGTAGTTATAGTTTGGTTATTATGACAATAAAAATAGACACTAATTAATTGAATATTTTTTGACAAAATTTTTTGTCACAACAAGTAAAATATAGTATGACGATTCACAGTTTCGTAACAAAAAAATAAAATATTAGTGACCAAATTATGTTTTGTCACAACAAATATAAAATATTAGCTACTAACATATGTTTTGTCACCATTACAGTTTATTCCCGCCAAAATTATTTTGCCGCCAAATTGCATAGGCTTTTAATGACAAAACTTAGTGATAAAATAAAAAGTTGTCACTATTAATTTATTAATAGTTACAACTTAATTGTGAAAGATAATAAAGTGTCACAATTACTATTGTATTAGTGACAAAAAAATAAATCATCATAGTTAATTCAAACAATTGTGTCAATCCATTGTCTTGCAACAAAAAACCGTGTATTTGTGACGAAATAATAGTTAGTCACAAAATAATTGTCACTAAATGTCTTAACTCTTGTAGTGTTCGTATCAGGTTCTTAAAGTTAAATATTTTCCTCGTGGAGATTTTTTAACATCTCAGTTGGGTTTCAACTATGGCTTAGTTTGGAAGAGTGTATTGTTTGCTCAAAAAGTGTTGTTAAGGGGGGTAAGGTGGAGGGTCGGGGATGGCCAAAGTATCTATGTTAATAGGGATTTCTGGATTCCAAAGAATGATGGCTTCTGCCTAGACGACGGTCCTATGGCAATTCACGATGCCATAAGGGTATGTGACTTATTTATCAACAGGGAGAGGAGATGGGACTCTGAGAAGTTGCCATTATATTTTAGTATTGATGACATGAATGTTATCCTCGGTATCCCACTGAGCATTAGCCCCAAACCGGATAAAATCATTTGGACTTGTGACAGAAAAGGGATTTACTCGATTAAAACTGCTTATTATGAGGCGCTTGCGGTTTTGGGACTTAGTGGGCAACTGCTGTAGGGAATCGTATAGAAGAAAATCTAGTCTCTTGATGTACCTCCAAAAGTTCATTATTTTCTATGGCGATATTGTCGCCGCTTGTTACCAACTAAAGATAATTTGCAATAACAAGGAGTGGATGTTGACTTGAAATGTTTGTTTTGCCATGAAAATGAATCCTTTAAGCATGTGTTCCTTGAATGTCCTATGGCTTATGGAGTTATGGCGGTTAGTGGGATTGTTTGTAATATCCTCTTTATCATCTTTTCAGGACCTTTTTGCCTATGTTATTGAGACAACAGGACGAGATCGAGCCACTAGAATTGGTATTCAAACATGGAAGCTATAGTCAGCAAGAAACGAAAAACTATGGCATGATAAACACGTTACTCCACAACACATTTATGCCCAAGCTAATTTTTACTATTTGGGAGCGGTTGTTTGTTAAAACTCTTCTTAATGCTGCTCCCAGTCTGCCTTTTTTTTCGGACAACAGCAATAACAACCCTGTCCTCTAGTTGGATGGCTTTCATTGATGACCCGATATTTGCAGATGCTGGCTTCCTTGGTTTTGACATTTTGTTTGAGAATGGAGAAGGCTATTTTTTGTTGGCACTTTCTGGTTATGATGAAGGCAACGGAGGTCTCGCGATGATGGCGGAGGTGCTAGCTCTTCTGCAGTGTTTGCTGTTTGCTCGTGATGGTATGCTACAAGTTGGTTCTATTTTTACTGATAGTCAACTCCTTATCCATGCTTTGAACTCTAGTTCTTTAGATTTTTCGTATTTTGGTCTTATAATCTCAAATTATAAGGATATTTTACGCACTAGGAGCAATATCTTTGTTTTTTTGGATCAGGCACTCGGGGAATAGGGGAGCCCACTCTCTTGCTCGGGCGTTTGTTCTCCATAGTTGCTTTCATATTTAGGTCGATATGCTTAACTGTAGCTTGGATCATTATTTCTCAAGATAATAGTTATTTTCTCTTTCAGAAACAAAAAAAAAAACTTTAGTTAATTATAACTAACTCTAAATATTTTTGATTAATCACTCTCTTCTTAGGAATCTTCAATTCCAAATATTATTCAAACTCTTTTCGTGCTCCAGTAATTTATCAATTTACCTATAATCACCATGAAAATTGCACACATGGGCGGAGCCCCCACTGCTTCTAAACATTTTTAATTTAAAATTATTATTTAAAATTTAAATTTTATAAAAATTTAAATTTTTGCCCATATTAAATTAATGGTGACAAAAAAATAATTATTATTATAGTTATATTAAGATATCAAATAAAAAATAAAATTTAAGTCCATCTATTTTTATTAAGATTACTATTATTTGAGTCCATGATTTTTTTAAATGAAAACCTATAAATAGGGAGATAAAAATTACATGTTTAACTGACTTTTTTTTATTCAGATTTTTCTACCCTTTTGGCTTCTTCATCACACTACTTTTTGACTTTTTGGCTTTTCTTCCCCTAACTCCACAAGAACTACCACACCCAAAGCGGAAAAAAATCTATATTGAACGCAATTGTGGAAATGATTTCTCCACAGGCCTCACCCCATTCTAGTGTTGATAGGTAAATTTTCACTTCTTTTCTTTGAAAGAATATGTAGTACGTATAATTTACGGTATACTTTAGAGATGGCCATTGTAAATTATAATAGTGCTGATAGGTAAAAGTCGTTTGATTTCATGCATATAAAGGCGTAGGCGGGAAGTTTCAAATTTCATTTTGAGGTGCCTTACCTTTCTTTCTACATCTCTCTAGAATCTCTGTCTCTCGCATCTAGAAACATAGACGAACAATTCTCTGTTCCGCAAATGGCGGGAGATGAATTGATTCAGAGTCAAGCACGGTTAGAATGGCTCCCTGATTCTTCATTCATTTTGACGTACTTGTTATTCTAGGTCAATCTAAAATTTCTCTCTCGTGTAGAAATATCGTCGACGACTCTCTATCCGGTCAACCGTTACTAAATGGAGGAAGATGAAATGAGAGTCAGGTTCAAGAACGGTTAGTAAGATCCCTGCGTGATTGTTCTTTTAAGCGCAGATGGAATTAATCACGGGAATTTTCTAATGTATTATCTAATCAGGATCTGAAATGAAAAGAAGGTGAAGAACTGATAATCAGACGGTGAGTAGTGTAAGGAGATCGCTCCGTGATTGTTGGTTTGAGTGTTTCCGTGTCGATGGTTCACCTTTAATTTTGTAGTTTGGCTCTCTCATTCTAGATCTCTCTAAAATCTCTCGCTCTTTTTCATCTAGAAAACTCTGGGACGATTCTCTTTCTGTTCAACGATTAATAAATGGTGGAAGATGAAGAAACGAAAATTCAAGCACGGTAAGTAATATCACTGCACGATTACTCTTTTTAAGAGTAGATGGAATAAATTACAACAAATTTCTATTGTATTATATAAACAGAATATGAAATAACAGAACGAGAGAAACTGAGAATCAAACGATGAGTAGTTGAAGTGGATCGTTAGGTGATTGATTACAAATGGCTATAGGTGTTATACTTACAAAAGAAAGAACAGCAATCAATTCACCATTACTTGTTGTTTCACTTCCTGACTGAAGAAAATAAAAAATTAAGAAATCTACAAGAAGATTATATAGTTTACTAGTAAAATATATGTATCTTACTCTTCGTACGTGGTAATGTGCCTGCAACTGGTGTACTGAGATTAATGATTTTACCTTCACGTTGGCCTTTTAAGTTTTAAAAGGTTATCGGAGCACAAACTTGGCGAATAAGTGCCCACTCTTGAGTTTCTTTTTTTACCCCCACAAATATACATCATCAATAAATCTGGAAACTGAAAGGTGGATTATTATAATGAGCGAATGGTTTTTATGGATTTGAGGTAGATGAGATATGGATTTAAGGTTATTGTGCAGTTGAAGTTGAATTGCTTGGAGATGCATTTTTCTGATATTAAGTTATTTCGTTGGATAGTTTCCGTCTCTAACTAAGTATTTTTGCTTTTCTTGACTATTTATTCGTCGATCCTATTCAAGATAATAAGCTATCAATTTCACATCCGGCATGAGTCTTGACTTATGTTTGAATAGATTCTTATTTTGTATTTTGCCTAAGCATATTTATGTGTTACTCTTACCTTTTCTTCTGTTGCATAATTGCATTGACAATTGAAATCAATTGCAAGAGTAAAAACTCTATTGATATTTTTCTGATGTAAATATGTTAAAGTTGTTTAATATGTTTGTTAATGTGAGAATAAATTTCTCAGGATACTAAAAATTCCTTACTTTATATATATATATATTGGTTATAATTTTTTTAAACTATTAACAATATGAAGTAATATAAAATCATGAAAAAAGATTAATAGTAACAATTGACTTGACTTGATTCCTTAAGGCTTGAGTTTAAATATTTAAGCCTAAGTTTGACTTTTGGTTATATGTTTATTTTAATTTGTTAATATTATTTTAATTCGATTTAATTTTTTATAATTAATTACACTTAATTTTTTTTATAAAGTGATTTTAGGTTAGACTATTTTGAATTTAAAAGTCTTTTTTATTATCATAATTATTTATTTTAACAATTTTGACTTATTTCAAATTTATACACAACTTTTCATTTATCATTGCACCATGCATGGACTTTTTTTTTTTTTTGATAAATTGCACCATGCATGGATTACACACGTCTAGTTGCATACTTTACTGTAGGTCCTTAATAGACATTTCTATTGAACGATCTTGGAAAATAGCAAGTTCGGTTGTATGTCCAAATGCAGGTTATCTTTATATTAACTGTATTTGTGATGCTGATTTTAGGCTATGTTGCAGTTGTTACTGAAATTGCTTGAAAATGCATTTCCCTGATTTATCGTGTAAATCTAGTCAATCTCGTTGCTATTTTCATCGTCAATCGAGTCTTCACTTCATATGAACCATGCACGTAAGATTCAATTGAATATCTAATTTACTCGTTTAGATTTAAAAAAATTTAATATTCCTTCTCGAAGAACAAGTTTGAAGCAGCAATTTTTTACTTGGTCATTGATTTGATTATAATGATTAACTAAGTGAAAATTTGTTCAATGTCCGAATGGCCTAACTATTTTTGCGCTGATTAGTCATGTTAGTTCGTCATATCAACCTAGTTAATCTCGTTGCCCATTTTGCTTCTTTAATCTGATTTATTTATTCCATGCTGTGTGCTGATTCAATCCATAGAATTGAGCTTCAAAAGCCTTCGGTCTGTTCCAATGTAGAGGACTAAGATAAGATGCACACTTCAGGAACATAAAAAGACTTTTTACCAATGTTGATATGAATTCCTTCACACCGTTGTCCCACTTTTAGGCACAATACTCATTTAGGAGTGACTAACCTAGGAGACAAATATATACATGAAAGTCTTCAAATTAAATGAGAGAACTATGGTTATCTCTAGATAGGGGATTAGGCTTTATATATGGTATGGAATGAACTAGTTAATACATGAACTTGCAAGACATTGATTGAAAGGTACTTCATGAAGCCCAAGGAAATTGATTGTTGGTACTTCATCAACTCAGGAACTTGTTCCCTGCAAAAAAAATCAATAACTTGAAAATTTAATGTGCTAATTTGCATTGTTATATCTTATATCTTGTAAAGATTTTGAAGTTCAGTTGTGTTTTTAATTTTAAAGATATATGATATTACAAGTTTTCTTGGTTAATTAAAATTTTAATATAATTTTTTAATAAATAATTTATTATTAAGCTCAATTTTTTAAAAAGTTTGAACTTGATATATAATTTCACATTTCATTTTAAAGTTAATAACATTTATATAATTATTGAATAAAATATATTAAACACAAAATACTTTAAAAATATAAACGTAACAAATTTTAATTTGCATTATATTCAAAAGAATTTTAAAAAGAAATCATAGATTTTACGTATCATCCTTAAATTTAATTAATTTAAAAATATATATTCTTGTAATTTGTTATAAAATTTATATTGTAAAATATTTACTTGATAAAATTCAATTAAATATTTTAAATGTTATTGTTATAGTTTTTATTATTATTGAGAAATCTCTTCATATTTAATTTGAAGATAAGTAAAATAAAAATAAATCCCCTTATATATGCTTTTTGGAATTTAATTTCAACAGGTTATAAAAGACTTGATTCTATTTGGGTAGATGAATAGTTAATCAAACAAAGTACAAGTCTTTTTGGCAAAAGTTTAAGCTGGCAATTTGCCAAAAAAAAAGAGTTTAAGCTGGCATATCTAAGGTATCGAATATATAGAATTCTCGAGCTAATATTCCTTGCCTTAACATTTTATGTTATTCTTTATATTTATTAGCTAAATGTTGTCTTTTAATTTATTATATAAATTAAACTCAACATTACATTTTTTTAACGTTATTATAAGTTTTAATTTAATTTATGAGTTTATTATTTTCTTATATGATTTGTTAAATTAAAACTTTTTAAACTTGAGCTTAAAATTTTTAATTAGTTTATGAGTTTTATTTTTAAATAGAGCTTAAAACTATTTAAATTTTTTATTAAAATTTTGAATAAATCTAATGATTAGACATCAATAAATTGACTCGACATATTTGACTATTTGAAAATTAATTTTTCGAATTTTAAGAATTAAATTATGAATTAAGTTTAGGTCTAAAGATTTAACTCAAAAAAACTAAAAATCTATTTAAGTTATATAAATTTAATAAAAGTTGAGACAAATCTAATATTTATAAGTAAATTTTAGTAACTT
Organism: Erythroxylum citrifolium; assembly: GCA_026284465.1. Taxonomy (NCBI): domain Eukaryota; kingdom Viridiplantae; phylum Streptophyta; class Magnoliopsida; order Malpighiales; family Erythroxylaceae; genus Erythroxylum; species Erythroxylum citrifolium. Next base: position 60,590,226 of record JANKOE010000003.1, read on the forward strand.
TAATTTAATTATTAATCTAATCTAATTATAATTAATTAATACTAATAAATGTTATTGTAATAGAATATGTTTTCATTTAAAAATAGATTCATAAATTTTTTTATTCTTAAAAGATATACTATTTAGATTTTATACAATAATTAAAGATTAAAACTTCTTATGATTTAAGCTTAAATTTAAAATTTCTTAATGAAACAAGCTTATAGTAAAAAATATTTTTCATCCCAATCTTACTTGTATTAATGTTTCGCTCAAAGGAGAATTTAAAAAGTAAATGTTGAATTTAAAAATAATTTATATAATGAAATGTTTTAGAATAAACTCAATTTGACAAGTATTATTTTTTACTTTAAAATAAAAGGAGTACGAAACATAGTGAAAATAATTTGATTATTGTTATGCTAAAAAAAGTTAACATGAAAAGTATTTCATTATTTTCATTCCATTAAATAAATATTAAAAAATAATAATAAGAATATATTATGATCAATTATATAATAGAAAGGGAGTTATCAACATGTTCGTATTATCATTTATATATTTTTAATTTTTTCTTTTACCATATGTTACAAATTCAAATTATTCAAATCATGTATTTAAAATATTATTTTATTAAATTAAATTTTAAAGGCCAAATGGAATATTTATAAGTGATTTATCATGACTTTAATTTACAAAATTATTTCAACATCTTTTAAAATTTATTTGTTATTATACAATATTTTTCAAATTTTACAAAATTAATAAATGTTTCAATAAATTATCTATATTTTATATAATAATAAAAAACATTAAAATATTTTATGAATTAACCTTAAACTTAATTTCTTTTATAAAAGGCTAGCTTTGAGTTTAAAAATAAGGATTTAAACTAAATTTAGCCTCATCTAAATTTTATAAATGTTTTTATCAAAAGAGAATTTAAAAAGTAAAATGATCAAATTTAAATTATTTTTATTATGAATAAATGTTTTGGAATTAGGAGTATAGGATAAAGTGACAATGATTTGATTATTTTTCTGTTAAGAAAACATGAAAAGTACTTTATTGCTTTAGATAAATATTAAGAAATAATATTAATGTATTACGTTCAATTATATTATGCAAAGGGAGTTATTATCGTGTCTATATTATTATTTAATTTTTTAACTTTTAAAGTTTTCCAAAATTTTAAAAGAGTTATTTAAATAAAGTATGTATTTTAAATATTTTATTAAATTAAACAAGTTTCTGATTATATAGTTAACATGACTATAATTATTTTTAGATTTACTAGATTAAAAATATTATATAATACTTCGCAAATTTTATTTAATTATATTATGTTTAACTTATTCGTAAAATAAAGTGATTAGAAAATTATTGGAATGTTCAATTTTTTTGTATATGGGTTGTTTTATATTTTTAATTAGCATCCAATTGTTTTGATATTAAATTGAAATCTAAAAATATTATTCTATATAAATATTTCAAAACACCTTTTAATGAAACTAAAATTAATGAAAAAATTGCCATTTAAATAAAATTATATTTTTATTTTATGTTTATTAAATACATTTTTATATGTAATTAATAAATTATAAGCTACTCATTTAAAATTAGTATCTGAATATTAAACATCTTCATTTCAGTTGAACCCAATTTACTACTATTTATTAATTCGGTAATCTGTACGATGAGACTTGCTTTGCTTAAAGGCTTTAGGTACCAGAAACTAATTGAATGACCCCTAAAAGACGATGCAATCATGACGTACGACATGTGTACATTGGATTCTAAAACATTAAACCAACTGCCTTGGCATATAAAGAGCTTTAACCAATGACTGCACTAATATGGTAAATTTGCCTCTGTTCAATTTGGGGCAGTTAGATATGCATCGGCTTGTGTTACGTTAACCAGAGAATAATCATACGTTAAATCAAAGTAACTTAAAAAAAAGAAGAGTAACGTAGACTATTGGCGTGCTTAGAATTTACGATTATTGCTTAGAGATGGTTTAGTGTCCTTATCGTGTTGATTTTATTCTATAGGTACCCCAAGCAATGGCTAACAACTTTTCAACCAAATAGGAACGCGATTTATTCAAAGAAACCTAAATCTTATTCAAGAAATGGAAGGACTAAAAGCATTACTATTCAATCAAAATTAAAGGAGAAACAAACGACAAACAGAATGCAAATCATTTTGATGTGTAATATCTTGATTTTAAAATATTAGGAGTATGAAATGAAGTGACTAATAGATTATTTTTCAGTTAAAAAATGAAAAATATTTCATTACATATGTTGTGTCCAATTATATTAAACAAAAGATGTTATCATATTTAATTAAAGCATCTATTTAAAATACTATTTTGATTAAATAAAATAAATTTCATAAACATTTATGAGTGTATTTATGTATAGTTAACATAAGTGAATTTATACTACAAATTTTTAAATTATCTTTGGATTTACACTTTTAGATCAAAGGTAGTATATTATATTTGACAAATTTCAGTTAACTATAACGTGTCTAACTTATTTTTAAAATAAAAGGATTGGAAACATTGTTGTAAATTAGTTTTTAGTTAGCACATAAGTCAATAATAAATATATGATTTCGTCTTTAACTTTTTAATAAAATTTAAATAAATAAAAAAACAGTGTTTCCTGGTAAATATACTTTCAACAATAAATTTGGTATAAGGTGATGTTATGATTAATTAGTACATAAAAACTTCTCGTTTCAGTTGAAATACATTTCAACACTCCATTTTTGAAAACAACCTTAGCTTGAAGAGGAAAGAAAAGTGAAATCATAATTGTGAAAGAGTTCACAAAATGACCATCAAAGGAACGAATACATGCTTTAATAGATTTCCCGAGAGCTATCCACCGAACAAACAAGTTTATGTTATGAATAACAATATCAGGCTTGTTGATTATTAAATGTCAACATTTGACCCGCGGCTAATGTTTTTGAACATTCTTCAATGAAACAAAATTTGATGCAAAAGAAAACCTTGTCATATAAACAAAATCACAATTTTATGTTTTATGTGTATTAAATAAATCTTTATATATAATTAATCATTTATAAATTTCTCATGTAAATTCAATGACTGAATATTAGAATTCTTTAATGCAGTCGAACCAAATTACTAATATCTAGTAATTCGGCAATCTACACAGAAGACTTGCTTTGCTTAAAGGCTTCAAACTTAACAAACGGCATCGTTTGGTTCTATTTTTATTTTTTTGTTGTAGTTTTTAATTTTCGTTTTCATTTTCAATTTTTTGTTTATGTTTTTCTTTCAAATAACAACAAAACTCTGTTTGGTTGTTAATGTTAATGTAGTTATATTTTTATTATTGATAATAATTATATATTAGATAAAACTTAAAGATAAATTATTTTTAAATAAATAAATTTATTTAATCTCTTATGTAATATTTATTAACAAATTATTAATAAAATTATGTTATTTTAATAAATTAAATAATTTAAAAATCAAAATTTTATTTAAAATTTAATATTTATTTGCAATACATTTTAATTATTAAATCAAATTTTATTTTAATATTTATATATTTTAAATTTAATTAAATTTAGTAATATTTAATTACATATAATTTAATTATAAAAATTAAACTATTCATACATTTATTGATAATTAATTTTAATTTATTAAATATATAATGTTGAATTAAATTATTTATATTTTTATTAAAAATTAAATAATATATTTAAATGATAGTAAATTAGATTATGAAAAAAACATAAACAATAAACAAAAATCACTTTTTGTAGTTTTTATAATTTTTGAAAGTAGGAAAAAATCAAAACTAAAAACAGAAACAGAAATTAAAAATTCAAATAAACATGTTTTTTTACTAAATTTGAAAACAAAAACAGAACTAAAAATAAAAATGAAAACAAACACCCATAAATGATCTCTAAAAGACGTACAAAAAATGCAATTTATTGTAACTTCTCAGAGGAACTTTAATCATGACATAAGACATGTGGTAATAAAAATTCTAAAACATTTAACAAACGCCTTTAGCATCTAAACATTTTTAACCAGTGATTTTACAGACATGGCAAAATTGTCACTCTCTTCAATTTAGGGCACTTATAGATATGTTTCTGTAATGTTAACGAGAGTACAAACTTACATCTAAATCAAAGTAATAGAGTATCAAAGTGCTTATTTCACGGAGGGAAACAGGAACGCCAAGAGAAGTTTGATTAAAGTTTATAATTGTAGTTCTTAAAGAAAAATTACCACAGTGCTTCAAATGACTTAGGGTTGTTAAATTAAGTGGTGCATGATAAAATAAAGAAGAATAGAAAAAACTAAAAAGCTTGTAACTCAACGTCTCGGTTTGAGTCTCTTAGCAATAAAAAAAAGATAATATATATCTCGTGTATGTCCTGTTTCTCGAATTCTATGTCAAAAAATTGAGTTCTATCTGATTTTCAAACTTAGACAATAGATTTTATAAACAATCTACAGAAGCTATGATCTGAGTTTTGTGACATACCTTAGATCTGTATAGGCTACTGTTTCCGCTCATAATGCAATTATCCTCTTGTAAACGCCAAACCTTTTGCACAATGAATTAGAGTCAAAAACAAGCAATCAATAAATCCAAAATTTCATAACAAATTCAAGGAAATGTTCAGACTATTTTCCCAACGCGAACCTCTCTTCGAGACCAAACTTCATCTCTCTAGATCTTGACAGAAGAAGATGAAGAAAGCATCAGTTTCACGATCCTTCATCTGTTCTCACCTTCTGCTCTCTTCTCTTTGCAATTGCTTTTCGTATCACAATGTATTGACGATCAAGTTCTAACAAAAAATAAGAAAGAGATCTTACGTTCTTCATCAGAACTTCTCAAATAAGAAATTTATCGTTATTTACTCAAGAAAAAGAGCAAAAAGCATTCATCAGTTACAGGATTCTCTGTTATTTCTCGTCTTTTGCTTAACTTTTTTCTTGCAATCGCTTCTTACATCTTAACATGTTGACGATCAAGATCTATCAAAAAAGAGATGAAAGCGATGAGAGATCTTACTTGCTTCACTGAATCGTCTCAAAACAGATCGCAATAATCATCGAGATCGAGATGGTTACCGGAGAACGAGAGCAAAGTATGAAAAAGAAGAGAGAGATGAGAGAATTGAAAGACGAAGACTTAGAAGATGAGAGGAGCTCAAAGAGAGCGCAACTGCCAAGGGGAGTTGCGGGAAAGTTCAAATACAAACAGATATTTATAATCAATATGCGCTGAGCGCATGCGTTATTGTTCAAAAAAATATATGGTTCAACCAATACGACGCCGCAAGGCATATTAATCGAGGCCGTGAAATTGACACTCAGATAAAAGATATAGTATTTGTTCTGGGGATATATATATTGATGTTAAAGTTAAAAATTGATTTTAATTCAAAACCCAAAATTTTAAATATACACAATGTCATTTTCTTGTTTTGATTCTTCTACATTTTGTTATATCAAATGTTAATAAACTAAGCCTAAAAAAAGATAAAAAATAAATAAACCAAACTTTAAAATTCAACTTGAAGTATATATATATACAAATAAGTTTAGACTCCGTGAATATGTTTGAATTCAAACTTATTTATGTGTAAATACTCAATCAAATTTGAGTTTGAGTCTATTAAATTATTTTTATATTTATACTAATATAATTTATTTTCATCTCTAAAATTTACTGTCATTTCTAATTCAGAATCTCTCTTAATAATATACTGTAGGTTTTGCACATTAGCATTAAAATGTGCAATTTGTCTTTAGATTCTTGTTTATTTTAATACTATTTGTTGGAGAAGAAAATAACTAGCTGATGTGATTTGAAGATATAAGAGTAACAGGGCTTTTAGGCTTTTTTTTTAAATATATATTTCATTATTAAATCGATTTTACTTTTAAAAAGTAGAAAATTAGGGCTACACATTTAGATCATAACTTATATTTGTTATAAAAATATTATTAATAAATTATCGAGTATTAAAAAACTATCTAATTTGCTCAAAAGATAACTATTTTTTATTATTAAAAAAGAAAAACAAAGAATCTCTTACATTATTCTTTTAATAATGCATTCAATCAAGAAAAATGCGTTATAATATGATCAAATTACATAATGAGTCTACAAGAGGAGCCAAATTAAATTATATTCAAATATTAAAATATAAGAAGAAAATTAAGGAACACACTTAAATTTTCGAAACGGATCGAACATAAACCTTGTTTTTATAAATGTTGATATGAAATAAAATTATAACACTTAGCATTTATTCAATGTATAGAAGATTGTGTTCCACTAGAGTTCGAAAGATCGGGTGGGGTTGTGATATTGTCACATCATAGAATAAAGAAAGCCAAGAACGAAATTTTTTTTATTAAATTCAGGTGATGTTATAGAAATAATTGAATAAGATAGCATCCCATGATACAACAACTGCAATTTTTAAGCAGGAGATGCAGGGGAAAAAGAGGGCAAAATTACATATTTACATTATTCTCAAAAGCATAAAACGAATTACATTAGCTACAAAATGTTCCGGGAGCAATTTCAAAATGCCCCTATTTTGTCTACTTACCACACATAATGCTCTCTTAAAACATGCCATACAGAATCTTTAGTGTGTTCCATGTTGCAATAAAAGTTGACAAGCCACTGTTTTTTTTTTTTTAATTTTGCGAGGATGGCTGTTAAAAAGAGCCAGACCCAGCAAGCAATCACGTTAGAAGCCTGAGAGTAAGTATCATGTACTTACAAGTATATAAACAAAGAATCATCCGGCAATTGTCAGGAAATTCTTCTCTTTTACAACGCGCAACCCCAACTGCGAGCAGGTTAAAGAGGGAAATCATGTAAAATATTTTTAGCACTTTGAGAAGGATAGAATGTATTCCATTTTCATGAGCATTTCACATCAATTTATAAATAGACGAACCTAAGAAACTATGACGCGGTTACAATATGTGTTGATCAAGAGAATCTGGAGACAACCTCGCCTCCTCTCAGCATGTTCCAAAAATTGGTTCAAACAAGAAAATTTTTTCGCACCATTGAGATTTCACAGCAGTTCATTATACAAGTAATCTCTAATGCACAACTAAAGCTTTTACCAATATTTTAGAGGAAGATGGATAGGTGGATGAAGAAGAGCGAGAATAAAGGATGAGTTGCAGTACCTGAAGAAATTTTCGATCTTGAAGTTGCAAAATCAAGTGGCAGAGGCTATGACAAGAATTCAGTGAATCAAGCAACTCAAAAAGATTCCTGAACATCTTGTCCTCTGGCTAAACTTTTTGTGGCATTTCCACACACTGAACTTCCAAGTGAATGTCAACACTTCCAAGTGTGTTCTCCTTCATCATAGTAAAACCGGGAAATCCATAATCACACTTGGTGCAAGAAAGGAAGCGAAAGCTGATCTCAAAACATATATTTGCAGAGCTTCCCTGAGTCTGTCGGTGGAAACTAGCAGGATTAGGAATTCAATGCTGCATTATGCACGCCTAAAACCAAGCCTAATTCAATCATCAATCACAAAATATCATCAAATGTTGCTCACTGAAAGAAAACGCCAATGTTGAAGAAAATCAATAGAAATGAACATTGCTGCGTCTCCAAGATGGACAACAATTTCCGTACTAGTTACAGCCCATAGTTTGATAACTGCAGAATGCCACGCATCTGTAGGTATGGATTTTCCAGCAGCTTCTCATTGTTGCTCTACATGGCAAATGCAGCAACCATGTAAGTTTTTTATCTGATGATAGTAAAATTTAACAGCACAGCAATGTACTGTAACACGTGCATCAATGACACCATGGAAATAGTTCTAAATTCATAATTCAGCAATGAAAAACTAAATTATGATGCATAACTCTATTCTGATATTATACCACAAATTCCAAGACAAAAATTAGATTATCAGAACTAAGTATACTTGATGCTTTTACACTGCTAAATTGTGCTTTAATCATTACTTTGTATTATTTCAAGCATACATTAAACAATATTTACCTGTTGAGCCTTGAGGACAAGATTTTGAAGCATGTGTTGGTACTCATCAGGATTATCTGTCATCATTCTCTGGAAAAAAAACCCAAGCCAAATTGAGTCAAGATCAACTGGAAAACCACAAAGTCCAAAATTCAATCTAAAGAGCAAGTATCTTGCCTTCAGAAGAAAAGCTGAAGAGTAATATGCTACCCTTGAATCAGTATCATCTAAAAGTTCCCTGCCAAAAACCACATGCGGGAACATGTTAGACATGTTTTAACAAAAAGGGTGAGGTAAGTGTTGCAGCTTGGAAAGGAAGGATCACCTAAAGAATTCTTCTCCACCAACTTCTTGAAACGCCGATGGATCTGCAGTACATTTTCCAATTAAAAGAAGTAGAAGTGTCGCCCTAATGTCTGATGCAGCACCAGGAAAATTTCCTCTTCCTTTGCTGCCAACAGCGACACCCAATGAGATATTGTCTGTTGCTGCACCAGCGAGCTGAATCAAAGGCCAATAAAACAATGCAGCAGGAACACGTGCAACTAGTTGCATGGGGATGACAGCTTGTCCTTGAAGAAGCATCGCTGCCATTGATGCTGTTTCACACATCAAAGAACCGTTAACATGATAGCCGGATCTATTATCAGTTTCCTCCAAGAATTCAGTCCGCTGACTCTTAAGTTCAGAGGCATCTTCACCAGAATCAATATTTTTGTTTTCATTGCTGTGGTGCCCAAATTCTCCACATGGTGTTGCAGTTGGGAGGCAAACTTTCAGGCACAATTGAGAGAATAATATGTCACACATCTGCATAAGGAACCCAAAGTAACATGATATTAACCATCATCAACATGCTGAACCAGATAATATGCTTAACATTCATAGCACGAATTTAGCAGTCTTATGACTAGTACATGATGTACCAATAGCTGGTACTTCAATACCATAGACTGCCACAAGACTATGTAATGTACTAGAAATAAGTCCCTTGCAAATACCAACAAGAAAGAAGATGATGCGTAAAACAAAAATCAAAAGAATGTTTTTGTGGAAAGTTAATGTTTTAGTGGAAAACTAACAAGGTTGCCATATCTTCAAGACAGGGACCAGCACTTTTATGACTAAGCAACATGCATCTTAATTCATTGATATGCAACTTGTACGTAAGGTTTGGATGATAAGCAAAAAGGTTCTGCAGAAAGATACCTTCAAAATGTTGATTCGATCTGTTTCGTTTATTTGAAACATTAACGATAAAGCACTGCTCATAATGTCGATGATTGCATTCGCTTTCTTAAGTTGGCCATGCAAATTATCATCACTAGCATCAATGCCAGTTGAATGTTGCATTTCATTCTCATCTAACAAAAATTTGCACCGCATGAGAAGCCTCTCTAGAATAAACAGGAAGCCACATCTAATAACACTGTCCTTGGATTTCAAAAGTCCACAGAGAAGCCAAATTGACAAAGGAACATCAGAAGCAACAGAAGCATCATGAACGCCAGCATATGTAATTTTCTGATGCAAGTCTTCAAGCTTGGACCATATATCTGCATTCATTCCCTCACTGATTTCAGCAATGAGCAAATCACCTAACCAAGTATAGCCATTCTGACGGTACGCAATTCTATCCGAATGAAGAAGAGAATGTAAAGTGGCCCACGAGAACTTTGCTTTCCAGACAACATCATCTCTTTGAGCTGCATTCTCCATGTCTTCCAGAAATTTGCAAGACTTAGTTACCAGCATTTGATGGGAGAACTCCTGATCTAAATGAGTAAAAGAATCAATAATTGCATCAAATTTCTCTGTTATGTTCTCCAGGAGCTGCAAAGATAGAATTGGATCAGCATGCAGGATAATCTCTAGCTGCAACATTGTACGGTTGTTAATGACAGAGTAAAGGTGCCACAAACACAAACTTCATGGACCTTACCGGAATGAGTCGCTCATTGTTTGAATACATAGATAATTTAGCTGAAATTGATCTTCTCAAAAGCTCCCCAATTCCTTCAACTCCCAGTCTAACAGAAATATAAAATGCTTCAGGTGCATCAGCAAGAGCAAGTAGGGTTGCAAGAGGTTGAATCTCATCATCATCATATTCTGAAACACCTGAAGCTTTGCATGCATCATTTATGCGATGCAACACATAATCAAAGAGAACTAAATAGAGATTTCTCCTCTCTTCTCTCAAGTTAGCAAGTGCATACTGCCAGAAAAAGGAAAAAAGTTATATAGGTAAAGGACTAAATCAGTTAATAAGAGCAACACCCATCAAATGCATATTTATAATCTTCTCAATATTTGAAATGAATGATTAGCATACCTCATAGCAAATGAATTCAATTCCTCCAATCAAGTCAACCTGGTCTAGGAGAAACACAGAAGCCCTTGTAGGTCCATCGGGTACCTGATAAAGCATGTTTACTAACATGCAAATTAACTTCCTATGAACTTCTTCTGCCCAAGAATTTGTCCTGCTAACATGTATAAGCACCTTGACAACCTGAACACATAAATAGCTGCCGTTTAGAACAGAAATTCAAGCAACATACAAACGAAGATGAAACAAAATTTATATCCAAAAGTTGAATTTTTTAAAACTAGAAATGCTTTCAGTAATCACAGCATCTCTCTTCAACCAAGCTAACTTAAATGGCTAACAATTTTTGCAAGCTCTTCATATAGAGATTAGCATAATTAACACGGAATCCATATAAATGAGACTAAAGTACTGCAGCTCAATAGGAAGGAAAAACAAACTAACCCTTATGTCAAGGCCTTCTAATCGTTTCCTCAATATTTTACCTCTATCACATACAAAATACAGTAAACAACTTAAAGCAGCTGCCCAAACTGATTCTTCCTTCTCCTCTGTCTGCAAAAGTTTTGATGATACCAGATAGTAATGAAGGATACAATCAAAGTTAAAAGGAAATAAAGAAAGATTAAAAAAAATAAATAAAGAAGTATGCTTTAAGTCAACAATAAGCACACATTAATTCAACAATAAGCATGATAAATCAAGGAAGTATATTGCATTGTCTGGAGCTGTACCTGGACAAGAAGAAGAAGTATTTCATACAAAATGTTTAAAATCCAAGACTCGAACGTATCAATGGCTGACATAGGGTCCAACTTGCTATCAGAGTCCACCTTCCTCTTTCCCTTTGTTGCAAGTTGATCCTCATTCTCAAAAACCATTTCTCCTGGGTACTCTTCTTCAATTGTAGAAGTATCATCCGTCATCAATGGTTCCAATAAATGGGCATGGACCCCGAGGTTCAGAATTAAATCAAAAGCACGAACTCTACAAGCAGGTTTCGGAGAACTGAGCATTCCCTGAATGATAATTAGAAAGCAAACATAAGAAGGTACCATGAACAAAAGCAAAAGAGTGATATTTTCTCAATGCAGCACCTCAAGCATAGACAGTGTAAGCGGAGCTGCAGTCCCAGAGTCCAGCACATACCTAAAAAGCATAAATGTCTTTCTTCCATGAGAACCCAATCATACTAAAGGAATACAATGAGAATAAAGAAAAGTATTCACAGAGTTAAAAAATATTCAACCTTCCACTGTCCAAGATTCCTTCTTTTTTAAATTCAAATCAAGAAAACTAACAAGTTATTTGATGCATCATGTCCTGGAGAGTATTTTCAGAGTCCAAGAACGTTAAGCCTTCCAATATCTAACGTTCCTTCTTGATCTTTGAATTCGAATAAGAAACTTCAAATGTATGAAGCTATGAAGAGTGAATGTCAAATAGTCAAAGAAGACTCAACCTTCCACAATATTATTATTCTTTCTTTATTTCTCTCGTAATTACCTATGAACGGTGCATTTCTTTAATGTGCTTCATGGCTCAATGTAAGTCATTTTTAAAAATATAAATCCAATTAAGCATTACTCACAACGTAATAATAGCAAGGATTTTATCAGTGTAAAAACTTACATGTCAATAATTAGTTTAATAAGGACGCTCACAGCCACATCAATCGGTGGCTTTCTACTGCTATTGCTTAGTCTAGAAGACATCGTCAGATAATTAGGGGTTGTAGAATACGTCTCTGAGCTGACTGCTGTGATAACCTCAGATACCTCAGCAGGATTCAGTCGTAGAGGTTGCTGTTCACTGAATTTAAATTGAAAAACAAAACAAGGAGAACGAGAAGTGTTATTGCAGATACTGGTTTTCAGTATTATTTATGAACACAAAAGTGGCTGATTGAGGACCCAGATGAATGAAAAGGCAACTTGTCAAGAAGTAAATTAATGAAAAATCAAATTGAATGCCTTCACCTACATAAGAAAAGAATTATGTATCCAAAGCCAAATTCAGGATGTCATACCACTATGTAACAACAATCACTTTTAGATGAGGAGCAAGCCTTAAAGAATCATGAGGGTTGGTACTAGAAATCAGAGTCTTATATGCAGGTATTCCAGACCGAACCTAAAGAATTATTCTTCTCAGAAGAAAAATGGATATTCCTAATTTAAATGTGCATAATAATCTTACTAGCAGAAACAGAAACATTGAAGAATTGATGTAGCCTATCAAATACTGGTTAAGGTATCCTTCACAAGCAAAAGTTATGAAGTCACCACATGCTTCTGAGCAAAATAATCAGAACATTTATTATAGGTTAAGCGAACACATTATTGTCGAATTGGTAGAATCTTTTGCACCTGTAGTGACGATATTGGAAGAGTTGTCGAGCACGTGGACGGAAAGTACTAACAGGTGTATGCTCCCTGCACCAACAATTAACAATTCATAAACACTGCAAATGTTCTATGAGCAACATTTTGTTTCGGATTACATAAAAGTCTTAAAACATATTGAACCTATTGGTCTCAGGTTAAATCATTCATCTTTATGTGTCACCGAAGTTAAATAGCAGTAGTGTTGCATATAAACCTCCAGGAAAAAGTTTCACATTCAGAAGCAGGGATAAGTGCAAGTCAAATCTGGTCACATAATTATTAACTCTCAGAAAATTATTTTCTCAGTTCCCTCAGCTGATTTGATAGAGAAGATCGTTTGCAAGAATTGGCATGGGATGGCCTCAACCAAAGAAAGAAGATAGAGTTTCATCCCTATGATCTAGGTGATCTAGAATACTTCACTTTGGAAAGATAACAAATATAATAATTCTTTGGTAATTTTACAAAAGTGAGATATTAGGTTATATTGAGAAATAATGTGCAATAGTATTTATAGGTAGCTGTGCATATTTTGGACAACAAATATTCACTAGAAAAGGTAGTTTCCGAGTATGGAAATGAGTAACAGGAACATGCCAGATTTGGTGAGATCCTGATTTGTTGCGTTTAGATGCTGTTATTGATCTCAAGTGGGAGTGAGCTGAGGCTGAATTTATAATTGTTGTGACTGATGATGGCTGCAACAGTTGATCAAGATATGGCATATCAGCTGTTCCAAAATATTTCCAAGGCTGGCCCTTCATTTTAGATTCCATGTCACCTACAAGTAAAGCGGCAGCACCCAACTCCAGAAAATTACGCGGTCTCACACATTGAAGGTCTAAAATTCGGTCACTTTTTGCAAAAATGGAAAAAACTGAAGTCAGATTTTCAAACAAACCAGACAATGAATATGTCACTGGCAGCTAAACAATGACTAATAATCAATATCTCATCAGCAGCTAAACAATATGACTAATAATCATGACAGAAGGGCACTCAGAAGTAAGTTACCTTTCAGTTGACAAAAATGATTGTTGATGTTCCCCAACCCAATGCCAATTCAAAAGGTCCATCGCAATGTAATTATGATCCTCTGAAGAATCTGCTTCACCAATATTTGACAAGTTTGAAGCAGGTAAAGTATTAGAATCTTTTTTCTCTGTAGATTCTCCAACACTTGCAGGGCTTAATTGGGAATTAAAGGATCTACTTAACAAACATGATAATGATGGCAATGACTGTCTTGATGTAGAGGAAGGTCCAGTAAAAGCAGCAGGTTGAAATAAGCGCCTTGGAATATGTTGAGCCACTAGAGAGCGAACATAATTTAGAGACTTCACAAGTGCCCCAGAAGCAAAACTTGATACTGGCAAAGAAGGTGATGAATTTGAGGATGATGTCAGTGCAATAGATTGTTGGTTTTGAGATTGTGACCATGGGGATGATCTTCTATTTAGGTTACCCTCACATTCGATAACAATACTCATACAGAACCTATCAATCTGAATCAATGTCTCCTCGCAGGGTTTGTATCTGCAGGAAAAGAACGTCGGGATATGAAATGAACACCAGAAAGAATTGCATTATAGTTATTGAAGGAACCAGCAGACTATTTCATAAATTCCACATCACCTTCATTCCAAATAAGTACTCGATAAGAAATAATTAACAGATAAATCAATTTATTTTATTCAGTAGCTGAAATGATTCAAAAAATGCTTTCCAAGAACATTTAACATGATCAGCTAGTAACTCCATCAATCTCACACAGATAATCCAGAAAGAGAGCTAACATCATGATCACTCAACTTCTTTATTCAAGAAAACAATCGAAGAAACAAATTCTGTAGAACAAACTCACCGCAGAAGGTACCGCTTCAAAAGTGTCACACACCTTGCCACAACTGCAGGACTGGTACAAAGTACAGCCACGTCAGCAATAATCGACAACGTAATAAAAAGCAATACTCTAATTTACCTAAAGTAAACTGGAAAAATAAAAACACTTTGTTGCACACAAGGGAGATATTAGAAGACCCATCAATTCATTTTTTTTGCTATAACATTACAGTGCCTAAATATTAGAATGCCCTCACATCTGATGCACTATTAGAACTCGTATCTTTCACGTGACAGGCTTATCAAAGTCACTGTCATGAAACTAACACGCATTACAGTCATCAAGTGAATCAATGAAAATCCGCATACTCAAAACTAAACCAAATAATGTCGCTTCCATAGTATATAAATTATCTGCTGAAGTCATTAGGCCAGTTAATCAAACATTCATGTAAATTGAGAAATCCATAAGAGCAGAAGAACAACAATGACGACTTCTCTTGTATCTATTGAGCGGAGACTTGCATAATAATCCAAAAGGAAATATCACATTTACCTGCGCTCCCTCTCAGCAATAGTATGTTCTAAGATAACATTATAAGACAAGTCGGTTGTTGGTGGGGCCGCCAAATAATCCTGCCCAAGCATGAAACTACAGTTGTAAGATCCAAAAGCGAGTCTCGTGCATACCGCACTAGTTAGAGGTTATCATCTTTATCCATTCATTGGCACTCTACAAACTGATACCCAATACAAAACCAAGTAATAGAATGACCACCTGAAACTGAGCAAGATCAAGAGTGATAGGTTGGAGTAGGAGGGGGCATTATTTCAATGAGTAAAGATATTTAAGACGTGACAAGCAGACTCAGTTAACAAACATAATGGAAATGAAGTCCCAAAACGTTTATACTAAGATTCCCAATACTCAAGAGTGCTCCATGCTTCTATCTCAGTCATAAGAATGTGATTTAACATCCTTATTGAAAGTACTGACAGTTTCAGAAAAATTCCCATTGTGAGTTTTTCTAGTAGAAATAATGTCACCGTATTCAATGCACTAACATACAACATCTTTCCAGCAACAGCATCCCAATTTATGGACTACAAACGCTTTTGGTTGCGAAGAAACAACGAATTGAACCAAACAGAACCAGATTCTTCGACGCTCAAATCAAAATCTACTTACTAGTGTCCCAAAGCTAGCTAATTCTCCAAATCATTTAACGCAATAAATCTCAAATCAACAACCGTAACCTCGCAGTTCAAATCCATCGAGCCAAGATCCAAACAAGAGTAAGAAGAAAGAAGAGAAAAGAGCCATTTACTCGCAGAGTTCTAGAAGCTTCATTGAGAACCGTCGCAGGACTACCGTGGTGAGAGGAAGCAACACCGGATGAAGATGACAGGCAATCGGCGACGGCGCGGCGCAACGGCTCCGGTGGCTTCCGTAGCGCCGACGATCTCAGTCTAGAAACGCTACCGACGAGACCGAATTGGTGAAATCTGGAGCTCCCGTGGCTGCTCCGCGAGGGACTGAAGGTGGACATAGCAATTGATCGACGCAGAGAATATCCGGCTAGACTAGCCTCTAGTGTCTTCGGTGAGCTCTCATGGTTGGAACATAAAGAGAAAAAAGGACCCAAAGTACAGTACTTAAAATATTTCCTATATTTATATATATACATATAAAAAAAATAGAGAGAGAGAGAGTGGATTTAGTCTCGAGTAGTTGTGTATTAGCTGTACGTATATCCGTAGTTTTATGATGTTGCATGAGCTGGCAAGCGCTAAATCTCATTTCGCTTTTTTTAATGGTATTTATTATTGCTAATTAGGTAGAAGAATATTAATATTAATATTAATATAAAATTTAAATTTGTTTAACCTTTTGTTTTAAAAAATAAGAAGTGATAAGATATAAAGAGGATTTTTGTAGAAAATAATAGTTAAAATCATTATCTTTACAAAATAAAAGAATCAGATAATTAATATTTTTATTTATCAAATTAATTAAATTTTCTGATTTTTTAATTATAAAATTAATTTTAGGTTAAGAACAAAAATAAGATTATAAAAATTTGACTTTTTAAATAATAATTCAAACGATTAAAAGAGAGTTTGATATAAGCATTTAAATAGTTATTAAAGAATCCGAATTAAAAGCAAAAAACAATAAAAAAAGTCCAAAAATTATAAATCCAATCAAATTCATGCATAACTCCAACTCGTTTGGCTGTAGACAAGGTTCTGAAACTCGGACCGGTTATTAAACCGATGGCCTTACTGGTCACCGGTTTGACCGGTTCGACCGGTTCAACCACCTGTCGAACCGGTGTGACATAATAATTATATTTAATATTTAAAATATTTAAAAAATAAAAAAATAAAAAATATAAACAAAAAATAAACAAAAAATAAAAAATTGTCTGACCGGTCGGACCGAACCTATTCGACCGGTCAAATTGACCGGTTCGAACTGGGTCAATTGACCACTGGTTTTGAAGTGTAACCCGGACCGGACCACCGACCAGTCACCGGTCGGACTGGCCGGTCCGATCCGGGTTTAAAAACACTGGCTGTAGAGACTAAAACTTGGTCAAAAGATTCCTAAAATTTAGAGATGAAAATTTGGAAACCTATTAAAAGTAGTTTTCTAGTTTCCTA
>JANKOE010000003.1:60684562-60696144 GCA_026284465.1 Erythroxylum citrifolium
TGCTATACAACCCGATGGATATCCAAAAACCCGAATAACCCAATGGATTTGGATATGGGTAGTAAATCGTAAAAACCAATGGATATGGATATGGATATGGGTTGAGTCATAAAAAATGAATATGGATATGGGTTGAGTAAAACTCGAACCGAACCCTACCCATTGCCATCCCTACTGGCCAGCCAGAACAAATAATTGGGTCACGAGCCGGGCCCCGTCGTGGTCTGGTCAGGCTAACCATGATCGACACGTGACCAACCCGTGGTCCAATCGGGCCCACCATGGTCGACCTATGGCCAGCCCGTGGTCCCATGGAGCCAACCATGGTCAACTCGTAGCCCACTCAAACAGGGCCAAAATTGGGTCCCCCTGGTTTTGCCATCCCTAGCTAGATAGCGCCATAATTTAATCCACTTTTTAAAATTGATTTGAATTAATTAATTTCAAATCAAAGGGCTTGGATAACTAAAAATGATTTTAATGTGATCAAGGTTTAAGAAGTTGACCCAAGTTTTACCTGAAGTCAATTTTTTAATTTTTCTTTTTGGCAATTTGGATTATAATTAAGATTACATATTAAGTTTTATTTGAAATATAATAATTTAAACTAATTTTTAAAATTGATTTGAATTAATTAAAATTTTTAAATTTTGACTTGGGTGAAAATTGGGTAAGGTTTTAATTTAAGTTATATTTAATCAATTTAATTTAAGTTTTAAAATTATATTATAAATTTTAATCTTTATGTTCTGTATATTTTACAATTATGTTTTTAACTAAAGTTTTAAAAAATTATTATAATTTTAAAAATCAATTTTCTTATATGGATCTTGTATTGACAAATTTTGTAAATTACAAGCACAAAAAGGAGTTGCATGTAGAACACAAGATCATATAACAATAAAGTGGCATACTTATAGAGAGAACTTAATGCTTGAAACAACACGGGGTAAAATTTTTATATCTTTTCTTTTTCCTCTTTCTCCACCTTAGGAGTAAGGATGTTTCAGTCGAGAAAGCCAAAGATAAACCACCTTACTATCCACCTACAAGACTCCACAAATGAATTGCAAATTCATGTAATCTGAGAAAAAAAGAAGAAGCAGATTTCATTCATAGATTAAGGTTAGCAAACAGAAGCACCAACCATCCATAATTCTTCTCAAACTAATGTCTCTTTCAGATCGACAAAAGCCCGTTCACTCCAAGGGGAAGGGCGAATGGATACCCGAACTTCATGCTCTTCTGGTCCTGGATGATGCTTGGGTACAATGATTTCTAGCATTGTTCCTGTCTCATCGCAGTATGCTTCGAGTTTAGCATCTTCTGGTATGCGGTTCGGAAGAGGAATTTCCCTTACAAAGTCCCCGGGAGGGCAGTGCTCCGGTGTTGGATCAGTTAGCTTAAATGTTCTATCATGTCTCTTAACAAATGGCATGCAGGCTGTACTTATACAAGATATCTTCACAATTCCATGTGTGTTAGTATTTCTCCAGGTTACCTTTACCCTGTGAAGATCGGCAAAGGGCAAGCTGATGATGATCAAGAATGCTTCGTCGTCTTCGTATATTGTTTTTGCAGCAGTAACAGGTCCATATACATTCTTCATTACCCCACTGAACTCATTCAACCATGCTGGCTCAACCGGATGAAGATTCATATCAACTCTTTCACAATGCAAGTTATTCGGCATGCATTCGTCGTCATTCCCGTTAGCTAAATAGTCCTTCTTTCTTTTGTTGCAGCCAGGTGAAAGGTCAATGCTGTCACTGTTGCTATGATCTGATGATTGAGTAGAGAGGTTTAGACTGGTACCATTTAGCAACTTTCTCGGGTGACAATTTCCATTATTCTTCAATGTAAATTGGGAGCGTTCAAGCTCAAATTCTGTGTTTGGAAGGTTTCTCCATGAGCCAAAATCACTCGCTTCAAGAGGAATGGTGAAATTTATGTCTCGGCCAGTAAGCTCCATCCATTTCTTCCGCTCTTCCTCATCTAGACTCATGAGCTTGGGAGATCGAACAATTTCTATGCCATGAACACATTGAGGATTAGACAGACCCCGATAATGCTTCCGCTGCATCCTATGAGATCGGACAAAGCCTTTGTCAGCACTAAATGGAAAAGGCCGCTCCCCTTGTCGAGAGTGGCCGTTCATGTAACTCCTCAGTTGCATCTTACCCAATGCATTCTCAGGCCTTTCCTTGAAAACCCACATGTACATATTCTCCATGTCATGCTGTACCAAGAACGAATCGAGCTGCAAATCTGATTTATCATATCCAGATACGCCATTGCTGTCCCTGATTATCTTGCCTTTTGATTTCTCATTCACAACAGGCTTAAAATAGAAGCTAAAAAAGAACCAGGCGCCCCAAACACTATCAAGTCGCTTTGAACATTTCTTGGTAACTTTTGGGATATTAACAACTGTCTCAGCCTCGTAACTTTGAGGCCCAAGACCAGCATCAAAAATTTCACAAGGTTCATTCCAGGTCAGTGGAGGAGGTGGACTAGGTTCAGAGGAGAGAGGGAGGTTGATATCAGGTGGCCGAGATAGAATAACTGAACGATTTATTTCCCTCTCTAATTCATCGTGTGTGAGGGCACCGGAATCCATCGACAAAAGTGTAGATGGATGATAATTCTCAATTGACAAAGTTGTCAAGAGAGCTTCCCCCATGATTGCTTTCTTTTACTCTCCTTCACTTTTGTTGGTAATGAATCTCTAATTTGTAATCATCCCACCGCTACAAGAAACCCACTGACATCTTACTGAAGAAACTGAACACTCCTTCTCAATCAATCAACAAAACCAAATAAGCAACTCATAAATATCTTCATGATTCAAAAGCCCAAAACTTCCAACCACAACAACTTCACAAGATTCATGAAACAAATTCAGAAGAAAGCAAATAGTGACACCAATACCATCAAAGCATCAACGCCTGAAATTAACAAACAAAACAACATCAGTAACTTCTTCAGAGACCTGTCGGTTTTATGACCAAACCTTGATACTAACAGCTCAACTTACAATCTGCAAGCTCGTAAGAAATCACAAAGAGAGAAACAATATCGACCTCATAGTTCAATTGCCGACAAAACCCAGAAGAAAACATCCATCGGAAGTGACTTTCGATTCCCTTGTTAAAGTTTTCGATGATATTAAAGCAATGACAAGATTAGTAGATTACCAAATCCATAAGGCTTAACATAAGTCCAAAGTGGAAATTTTCAAATTCTAAATGATACCTAATTCAATAAGCGCTCCTAAGATTGAAATTAACATTTCTATATATCCATGTACACCTTCCCTGCAGCAACCAAACAGCATACAAGCTGAAAACATAAAAGAAGGAAAAAAGAAAAAAGAAAAAACATCGACTACCCTAAGAATCTATAGATTTCTCCGATAGTGGCAGAAAAAAGGTATATTCAAAGGGATCAAAATCCACCAGTAATAGAACCCTAAAACAGAAAAAGGCAAATTTATGAGAAAAAGAAAAGAAAAACCTGAAGAGATTCGAATTTCACCTAAAAGGAGACTCGTCAAATCCCATCCAAAACAGAGGCACTAGCATTTCGATCCCCATTTAAGAGAGAGAGGGGCGACTAACCGAGTGACCGAAAGATAGAACGGAGTTCGTTAACGCCGTCCCTTCTCAATTATTGACGCCGTTAAGTGACGGTGACGGAGACGTGGTCAAAAGAGACACCTCTCTTTGGAATGAGAGTTTGGTGGGGAACTGGGGACTGATGATATAAAATGATGTGAGACATTGGACCTCTCCCCCTAAAAGTCTTCTCCATAGCAGCCAAACGCATCGTTTCAATAGAAATTAAATTATATCTTTACTCCAATTAAAAAATAAAATATGCCTATTTATAATCAGTTAGTATGATAATTAGTTGGCCTTATACCTCGTAAAAACCCGGTGGATCTTATTCCACGTATATGGTCTTTTTTTTTTTATACGATGAATGACTTATCATTATAACAATTAAATCTGAATAAATTATAAATTATAAAGATTTTACATTTTAAGATAAGGGTACAACTGTGTACTATTAGAATTTTTTAAACCCTACGAATTAGTTAGATTTCTACCGGATGTTGTTATTGAAAAATGATATATTATAAATTAACAATTTTTTTTAAAGTTAACTATTCAAAAATTTGAAAATCAAATCATTTAATTCTAAAAAATTGTCTATTTTATTGACGTAATTAATTTTAAATAATTAAATGATATCTTTTTTAGTGTCTTTTTAATATCAAACAAGTAATTGTATTCTAAATTTATAACTGTTAATGTCTTTGTTAAATAAATTACAAAATCTATGTTAACTAGAATTAAGAGTTATATCATCCTTTTAAATATAAATTTTGACGTATTATGTTAGTTATATTAAAAAATACAATATTAGTAACTATTAATAAACATGACATTTTAAATTAAGTTGTCTAATTTTAAAAAGTTTAAACTTAAAAGGTTCGATATTAAATTAAAATTTTTAATTAGTTGATAATGTACAAATCATTTATATTAAAAATAAACTATTTGATAAATAAAAATTTCAAAAACTAATTTATAAACTTTAAATTTCTAATAAAAATTTGAAAAATTCACGAGACTCGAAAAACTTAAATTTTCAATATATAAATTTTTTTAGAAACTTACTCTATCGATCGCTCGCCGTTATAATTATGAATACTAATGTAATACATACGTATCAAGTACTACATAAAATGTGCAAGTTAATTTATATCACAATCATAGTCGTAAAGTATAATTAATTGAGCTATTGTGAGTTGGAACCTTATGTAGTGTAGTTAATTGTGCATTATTCCAAACTTTAAGCTTCTATATAGTCGTTTTTTGGGCAACATTTGGGGTAGGTTATACTTGAAAAGTTGGTCCAAATGTACTCTATACAATTTTATTTAACATTAACTTATCTCATAATGTCATTAAGTTATTTAGACATTCTCTAAGGATGTACCAAGTGCTTGTTAAATATGTTTATTCAAATTCTCCTATTTTAAGGGCACTATGTACTATTTTAAGAGTGTTTTTTAAATTAAAGGTAAGTGAATTGATAATTTTTATAATAAAAAATTATAATCATTATTTTTAAATAACTTGTAAATCATATATTTTAAATAAATAATTACTTTTAATGATAGTGCTCGGTCGTTTGAAGGAGCGGAAATTCTCTATCCAATTTTATAATATCCAACAGTATTTAATAATTTATTTAACGTTTAAATTATTTTAATCATAAGACATAATTGAACAATCTTTAAACTCATGTTTAATGAAAAATAATGTTGTTTAATGGTAAAACTCCTTTTGAAGGCTCTTTGTCCCTTATCTTATGGGGTTAATAGTCCAAGGAGGTGATAAGTTGTTGGTTATGGTGATAGTCCAATGCGTTAAAGGTTGAAAAGCAAGAACCTGACAACGATTTGTCCCTACAACTTTCGTGCAAAAGCCAATTTAGATTTGAATAGACACAAATGATGCATTTTTTTTATGACAATAAGTTTCTTAATTAATTAAATTATTAATTGTATAAAAATAATAATTTAATTCATATTTATTTTTAAAATTTTTTATTCTAATTCTCATATTTTAAAAATTATTACTTATACTATTATCTAGTTATCTTACAATTTTATCTATTATATTTCATTAATTCTGCATTTATTTCTTTGTACTCAAATTAATATACAATTAAAATTTTAAACTTTTAATACAATATTGTTTTAAATTATAAATAAACAAAAATTATTAAAATATAATAAAAAGAATTTATATAATTGAACAATATTGCAAATATTATCTTGAACACTTATCCTACCAACCGAACGCACTCTAGAGTCAAATGAAACAACTATTGAAACTTAGAAGGTGATCTCATTCACGTAACAATTGGCCTCATCTTTTCATATTCGATATCACATTCAAGTATAAATTGGAAGAGACACTAACTTATAGCAGCTATTGGGTTTGTTAATAATTTATAACAATAATTTATTTTATTATATATTAAATAATTTGTTAATATATAAAATGATTTGTAAATTATTTTTTTTTGAGGGAAAAATGATTTGTAAATTAGTTATTTACGTATATGGTCTAAGAAACTTATATTAAAAAAAGGGTCTATAAGTACTGTCCTAGATAGTACCTGGTTGCTCCAATTCAGTACCTTTCTGATGGAGATCTTATCTGTTACTTGTGGCCAATCCTAAACGACTAAAGTGATAAGTGTTTGAGATCACAAACTCCTCAATAATTAAAAGGTATCTGATTCAATATTCTTTCTTTTAGCTTTATAATTGATGTCAAGCTTGAAAACCAACAACCTAAAAGTTACATTCCATCCAACTTCCAAGTACCATCGAGATATCCTTGACATTTTGAAGTCAAATAAATTTTGGTGGGAAAGAAATAGATTCACTTTGTTTAAGGAATTTGATTAAATTGATTTGTAGCTTAATTTAAAGCTATCGATTCATTAAATAACTTTTCCAAATAAACAATTTGTTTTTAAAAATTTTCTAAATAAAAATAAAATTAATAAATATCTGACAATTTTTATAAAAAGACAACACTATCTTGAGAAGACTTTGCAAAAGAGAACAAAATAAATGAATCTCGTGCGAATTGCTAGGGATAACAATAAGTTAATTTATGGATTCAGATTTAGGTGTTTTCAATGGACCGACTTATAGGTTAAGTTTAGGTTTAGACCGACCAAAGGCTTAACTATTATAATCTAGTTGAGTCTTTGGTAGGTCTAGGCTTAGGCAACTTAATTAAATAAAAAAGTTTTTAAATATTTAAAAAAAATTGATAGGGCTGATTTATGGACTAACTCATTGCATCCCAATGAATTATTAGGCTTAGTGCCCAATAAAAAATGCAATTAGTGGTCTTATATTGAATAATATTGGTAATATTTTATTTACCAAAAAAGTATTGGTAATATTTTAGGCAATAAAAATGAATATCACGAGAGATTTAAAAAACGTGAAATTCAAAAAGTGCATTTTATAGTTTCTATGTGAGAAGTAGAGACCCCGCGTGGCTTATATAATAGCTTTAGAAGAGACAATGGAGCTCTATGATTAGCTATATTGAAGAAATGGCAACTTGCTTCATATTTCCCCAAGTGGGTGTAGGATTTACAATTTAGAATTCACATGGTCAATAACTTATTGCGTGCTTCCTTAGATAACATCTTCGTCATCAAATAGTTCAGTTTCCTTATCATCTTGAAACTTTTTGGTAGATCAAACCTCAATTATTAAAATAACATGTTTCAATTAAAGTGGAAAAGATATGATTGGACCTTTAAGGCGGTGGTTAAAGTGGTAAATTACAGCTTTTATGTACATTACTCGTAAGATGATAATGAATTGAATCAAGTTGGCACTTGTATGATTCACTACAATTGATTATTTTATTTGGTGGATTCAATACTCAAATGTAGTGATTAAAATATTTAACCGATTCATCTGATTCGATTATAAAAATTTTAAAACAATTGATTTTTTTGTTCGATTTTTATTTTTTGGTTCGATTTACTTTAATAACTTTTATTGTTAAAAACTGATAAATTGATTTCATAAACTAATCAATTTTTATAAATCAAAATAGATCAATTAATTTTCATTAAACAGATTCCTTTTTTTAATTAAACTTTAAATTTGTTGAAATGACAGTTTCCTTTAATCATTAGTTAATAAATTAAAGAGTGTGTAGGTAAAAAAATATCTTTTTTTTTGGGAATGAGCAATGGTTCATTTCTCAAATTTGAATCTAACACAAATTTTAATTAACTTAGGGGTTAATTGCAAAAAAAAATCAAACTTTTGTTAAAATTTTAATTATAGCCTAAACTTTAAAAAGTAGCAATAAAATGCCTAAATTTTCAAAAGTTTTTAATTGCAGCTCAATCTTTAAAAAGTGATAATAAAATACTAAAACTTTCAAAATTTTCAATTCTAGCCCGACATTATCTGTTATTCTTGTAATACTCTAATATCATAAAGCATATACCCGAATGTCCAGAGGACATTAAAGAACATACCCTATAAGAAACACATGTTAGAGTAAACACATCAGCTTATCATGGCAACATAAAGAACATTGGTATTTTAAGTTTGAACTCGTCCCATTTCATTAACAAAACATAATTTACATTGTCATTACATTACACACCAACCATATATTTACAATATAAAAATTATCCGTGTTCACACTGTTTATACAAAATATTCTACATGAGATGAAAAACTATGAAAAAGCATCCTATCTAAATTCTTCAGATGACAGCTGACTAGACCTTTGAGTCATTTCTTGTTCCCCAAATGAACAACACTAGACTTCATCTAGATTCTTTAGAAGCTAAGTCTCCTCTCAGTACTTGCAAAATCAATGTTGCAATTTTGATGAGTTTTGCGAACTCAGTGAGTAAATCGTCATCAATGTGCTCACTTAAGCAAAATATAAACATCTCAAGTATTTAAACACAATTCAATCAGTATAACAACTTATCCAAATTCAAATCCTATATATACATATATATATATATATATATCACATTACTCGTCATCTTTCAACAAGCACCTTATGAATACATAAACTTCATATGGTCATTTCAAAAATCCAATCGTTTATCTCAATTCTTTATATCATCAATATGTACATAAGCATTACACATCATTATAACAACACACGTCAACATTTATTTGTAATCAATATCATGAACACATGTAAAAATATAGATGCAAATGCAAATGAGACTCACTTTCATTTTTACTTTATTGTAACCGAGCGCCTATTTAACTGTCTCGTATCCATTATGGATACTGGACTCATTTTAGATACAGTTTAGTACCCATTATGGATATTGGATTCATTAATGGTTGAGTCTGCGGCTCTTTGTGTACATTATAAGCTTTAAGCTTTTTTCATGTTGGTCACTCCGATCACAACCCTTTATCTGATCATGCATATTCATGTGATGGTGTACAACATTTCACATAATATGTTATCAATCACTTTCATTCAATATACATAGTCAGTTATCACAATCGTCGAATCTAAGTCCGGCATTCAACATTTAGTTAAGTATACATTTTCCCAATTCATATTCAATTAGTAAACGCTTCCAATATATTCTTGACTATCAAGCTCTTTAGAAAATTAATGGTCCAAAATTATCACAATCATTCAGTAACTAATATCTAATAGTTGATTAAAAACAATTCAATTATAATGAGTGAACATCTAGGTTAACTCACAGTAAGCTCCAGATAGTTATTGCCTCGACGAGCCGGCATTGTCTGGATGACATCGGTCAATTTGTGCTTCTAAATCATGTAATAGACACATATGTACACATTACTAACTTGTTTAATCAAATAAATACTCAATCATACACACATATATATATGTGTTATGTTCAAAGCATGCTCAATTGATTATCCCGGGTATGTAACCTTATTCACAAATCTTGCTCGTTCATTCATCATAACTTGTATATAACTAGTTTGCCATTAGGTTATGCTTTAGGTAAGTTTGATTACCCTAAATTTATCAATCATACATTCATCAATTCTTTCCAAGCATTAAATATTCACACAATTTCTCAATTCTCATTCAATGATACCTATTTCATTTCTTATATCCTTTAAATCACATTTGCATTCACATGAACATCTTTATATCATTAATAACTCATATTTCTCAAATTCATATACATTGATATCAATCATTTCATTCCTTAATTTATAATCTCAATTAACAACTTAAACTTATTAAACACTTAATCACTTATCAAGCAACTTTCTAGGTTCATTTCAAGCTTTAATCAAGTTCAATTACACCATTATAAAGTGTCTTAACCTTATATAATCCAACAATTGCCTAAAAACAATCTTTTATCCTTCCAAAGTACTTCCCATAATAGTGGGAAGGAGCCTTATAAATCCCATGATCGTGCGATGAGTGAACTAAAGGCTCACTCACCCATAACCTTCATTTTGCTTCTAATTTTTACTCCTTCGTGCCCCTTCCATCTTATCTTCACAAAAGTCCATCAATTTCACTTCAATTATATCTTATTCAAGCTTCAATCCCTTATTCATGTCCAAATCTAATTCAAAAATCTTTCATTAATTAACTCACAAATCATGATCTTCCATGTATTAAAACCAAAACAGAATATGTCATTCATTTGATCATTCATATAGTCCTAGTTCTTTCCTATTTCACGATCACTATATTAGCACCTTTCTTTAGCATCAATTCACCTTCCTTTAACTTCAAATTTCAATTTAATTTATTCATATAAACAACCTATAGCGTATAGTTCATACATAAAAAACACAACATAACATAACCAAGTTCTTCCATCAAATTCCAACACAACCTCATCATCAACATAATATGCAATCTATCCCCAATTCAAACAACATAAACTTTCTACTATAATAAGCCATAAAGAACAATCTTTTACTTACTTATTTAGCTCCAATTTCAGCTCAATTCATCAGGTCAAATTTTCCTTATATGCATGCAAGATTCATCACATGTTCAAGGTAACAATAGGATGATTTTCGGCTAGGATAAGAGACAACAATAATCTAATTCTTTAACTATCTTATGAAAGGTAAAAGTTTGGATTATTGATGTAGCAATTGGACATAAACATGGCAAAAAATAGGGATGTAAAGGTTGAGAGGATTTCGGTGGTGTTTGAGAAGAAGAAAGATGAAAAATGAAAAATGAACATAGCTGGGATTACTCCTAAGGTGTTAGGTGTCACCAACTTACATATGTCCATAGGCATATTCTCCATTTATCAAGTATATATGCTGCCATATGTCAGTTAATTACTTAGTCCATTTGTCACATAACCATTGCTACCAATTGTCAATTAATAACTTAAGCCAAATGTCCCTCATTCATCTATGCCAAATGTCACTTATTCATAGGCTTAATCATCCTAATTTCCATATATCCATATGTCTTACTATTTGGCATTTTTCCTATACCAAATGTACATTTTAATTCATCAATTTTCCAATTATACCAAGTTAATTCCAAATTTACTACTTATAATCAATCAAACCAAAATGCAAGGCATAAACAATACACAATTCACATCATGATCATGATCATGATCATTTTAACCTTTTCATACCCTGGAATAAGTCAATTAAGTGTATATACATTCTTTGCAATGTGTACTAAATTATAATTCATGTATGTATGCTACTGATATGTATGCGAATGAAATGCAATTCCTGAATTTTCAATATTATAGGTTCTATGCAATAATCTAAGATTTTAATCCCTCAATTTGAAAAAAAACCGGCTATTACAATTCTCCCTCCCTTAAGGAATTTCATTCTCGAAATTTTTACCTGATCCATCAAACAAATGGGGGTACTATTTTCTCATATTCTCTTCAATCTCCCATATAGCTTATTTTCTCGAATGATTCCTCCAAAAGACTTTAAACAATGGGATCACTCGATTTCTCAATTGTTTAGTCTG
>JANKOE010000003.1:60696244-60711457 GCA_026284465.1 Erythroxylum citrifolium
ATTATAAAAGTTAAAGTAAATAAAATATCTAATTAAAAACTTTTAAAAATTAAAGTAAAATATTTAAATAAAATTAATTTAATTTTTAAGTTTTATCTAATTTATTATTATTATTATTAATTTTAAAAAATTAAAATTCACAATAATTAAAAAAGTTAAAGTAAATAAAATATATAATTAAAAACTTTTAAATATTAAAGTAAATAAAATAACTAATTAAAAAAAACTTTGAAAAAACAAGAATAACGGCTGGTAAGAGGAGAACGAAGCATTCCTTATAAGGGTGTGGAAACGGAAAACTTGTAGACGCGTTTCTCATGCCCTAACGCACCGGATCCAATCAGAAGTCCGAAGTTAAACGTGCTAGGGCCAGAGCAGTACTAGGATGGGTGACCTCCTAGGAAGTCATGTGCAAAAACAAAATCGTGAGAGGGCGATGCTTTAGAGGTCGAGGCCCAAAGCGACCAATATCTACAAGAGGGTAGGCGGGAGGCCCGGGAGGCCGAGACCTTGAAGACGCGAGGCCCGAGAGGCCGAGGTCTTACAGAAACTAAGCACTGTGCATGTAAATTTTAAAAAATAGTTTTCAGCAAATTTACCGACGGAACTTTTTTCCGTTGGTAATTACCGACGAAATGTTTTCCGTTGGTAATTACCGACGGTTTACCGACCAAATTATTTTCCTTTGATAATTTTCTGACAGAAAAATTTACCGACCGAACAAAATAACCATCGATAAATTTACCAACGGAAAATATTTACCAACGGAAAATATTTCCGTCGGTAAATTTACCGACAGTCGTTTCTCCGACGCCGTTATCGGTCGGTAAATTTCATCGCTAATTAAGCTTACCGACGGAATATGTACAAATTCCGTCGGTAATTTCCGTCACTGAACTCTATTTTTCTTGTAGTGGGATAATCCCGGTAACTCATTGGAAAACAAATTCGGGATATTCCTGACAACAGGAATTCCCATACATTGAGAGTGTATTTTTACGTAAAAATTCTGTATCTCCGTCTTATTTTAATTCAGACGATAATATTAAAGAAATAGTTTTAAGATCTGCAATTAGTAAATATGAATAATCAACAAAACTATATAATTTTTATAAAAAATTTACATAATAATCCCTTAATACTTATTTTCTTAGATATGGATCTATTGCAAATTCAACCAATCTAATCATTAATTGAAGAACTTTGACTAATTTCTTACGGCTTGGACAAACTTACAAGGATACGAAAGGCAGGCCAAAAGCCAACCCCACAATTAACTAAGAATCAAGCAATTCGGTCATAGCTCAACACATGAGGAGTACACCAACGACGAAACCATCTTGACGCTTTACGTGACTTTTCTCGGCAGAAAAATTCGACGACAAGTCTCCAATAACAACACCAATCTTGTTCTTATCGCCTCCTTCATCGATTTAGTTACATACCCTTTTAAAGACAACCTGCGATGTTAGGCTGCACCTCTAATTACCAACAATGTCAAGCAATGGTGATGATCTCAAATCCAAACTTCTTGTTCTCTTACTCGGTGTTGGATTGGCAGCTATGATGATCACCATCTACCGCTGTATAATTCTGGGTCGCAACCGTTACTGGACGGTGACCCTGCCTTCAGGACAAAATGACACCACGCACATGGCGGAAACTCCGAGCAGCGCCGAGATATCGACGACGCAGTTGATTCCGGCATATAAATATCAGAAAGGAAAGGACTTGAACGGAGACGAAGTGGGCACATGTGCTATATGCTTGTGTGAGTTTGAGGAAGGTGAAGAATTACGTATGTTGCCGGAGTGCTTACACTCGTACCATGTGGCCTGCATCGACATGTGGCTACACTCTCACACTAGTTGTCCTATATGTAGGAATGATGCTATGTCAACTCCACAAAACTTGGAGCATATAATTGAGTTCGATTCTCAACGACGTGGTTCGGAGACGTACAGAGATGTGGGTATGTTGCAGAATGTTATCGTACATTCGAGGACGATGTGAACAAAAGAACTTGCTAAAATGGCCGTCCTTTCTTGTCTGATCTCCGACAACTTCCATAGCCTTCGAATTTTCAGGTGATAATGACACGTTCTCTTTCTATGTCCAATTTGTTTGAGAAATGGTCGGATTAGTACATATGAGATAGAGACATGTTTGTTGAGACAGTCTTTGAAGTTAGTGGACACAGCATAGGCAAGAGACATAGGTAGAGAGCTGAAGTTCGTGTTAAAAGCCAACAAGCCTTGAAAATTGAATCGTTATATTCACTATTGATCGAGTGCAATGGAGTCTAAAAGATTTGCTTCAAGGGAGTGAAAATTGGATTTACCCTTAATCTTTCTCATGTCTATGTATAATTAGGGCTCCCAATCTCTTATTAACATCAAGCTTATGACGAAACAATCTTATTTTATCTAATTGGATTGAAATTGATTGTTTATTCATTAAACAAAATTATACCATTTAACTCTAATTAATTCAAATTAGATTAAAAATTTTGAGTTAGATTAATTTGACTTTCTTAAACTTGAATTTAACTTCAAATTTTATTAAATTAGACTTAAATTTTGAACAAGAATTGAGTCAAAATTAGACCCAAATCAATGGGTCTAATTTGATTAAATTTTAGACTAAATTCATATTTAATTAAAAATTTTGAGCTCAGAAATTGATTTAAACTTATTTAAAGTCGTCAAATGTAAGTTCTAGATAAGTGTTCCGCATTGTTTGGAAGTACCGTTTGGCAGTATTGTGCAACCAAATTGATTGGAGTTGCGTGATGGAACGTGGACCTTTGGTCAATTTATGGATGCTTCAAAGAGATGTAAACATAACCAAGGGTGTGGTTGAGTGGCAAGAACTCATCCGTTTTTAACCAAAAGTTAGGGGTTCGATCCTTGACTTTGGGTATGGAACAACTTTAAATTCTTGAGTCAACTGTCATACCCTATGAGGTGCCTACAAACCAGCAAAGGGATTAATCACTGGATTCGCTGGTGGATACCCTGTTCTAAGATCAAAAAAAAAAAAAGAGATGGAAACATTCTTGGAGTAACGGCGGAATTACTATACGCGACATATGTTGATTTTAGCATGGAAACATTCTTGGGGTAACGGCGGGATTACTGTACGCGACATATGTTGATTTTAGTTTCATCCACCGTAAGAAATGCTTGTAAACATAGGCAAATAGACAAATATTTGTATTAATAGCTAATAAGCAATTGTGATACAATGACATAGACCCAATTATATATGATCATCACTTGATGGCCAATGATAATGATAATAATAATAATAAAATAAAAATAAATATTATATTTTTATTAAAATATTATATTTTAGTATTTTTATATATTTAGTTATTTATTTATTATTGTTTATTTTATTTTATTTTATTATTCTTATTAGTTTATTATTTTACTTTTCTCTCTGTTTCCTGCATCATTCATATCTTGTCTCATTTGCATGTGGATCTACCGGAAACAACCTCTCTATTATGTAGAGATAAGGCTGTTTACTATCAGACCTCCCTAAATCTCGCTTTATTACTGAATTTCAACCTGGGTGATGATAATGATGATGATGATGAAGAATATTTATATTACAATAGTGATAATTATTAGATAATAACCACCAAAGTATCTTCTTAATAAATTGGATATACCATTAACATTGGTGTTCCACATTGTTTGAAATTACCAATTTGACACTAATGTTTAATGAAAAACATGAATATTAGAGGAGCGTTGGCTTTTTATTATGAGAGAATGCAGGAATGTGTCTTGATTCTTGAAAGGTTAATTAATTTGCTTACAATTTTTGTAAAATAAGAGGAAAAAAAGAAGTAGAAATGAACTTATGTTCCATTTTATGGGCCATAAGTCTTCACCATAGGACCAATATCGAAGTCCACTTTGGTTTTCTCCTTCAAGACACGAGCCATTTTTGAAAGAGCCCCTCACCTAAAAGTCTTGTGGGGATGGACTCAAAATTCTTCCTTTGAAACTGAAATGGAAAGTCCAAAAAGCTTAATTCGGTGGTTTAACTAAAAGATAATTACTTTAATGCACACCCTAAAGCTAATTTTTATTTTTAAAAAAAGTATTAAATATATTAATTTAATTTTTTATTCAACTCTCATAATTTAAAAATTATCACTTAATTTTTATAATATTATTTAATTCGTACAATAATATTTTATAATATATCAAGATTTAATTATATTATTTAATTCTTACATTAATATTATTTAATGCAACCCTAGACATATTTTTTATAATATATTAAAAATTAATAATATAATAGACGAAAATCTGCACAATAATTAGTAAATATTAATTATAAAAATTTGAATATTAAAACAAAAAAAGTCTAATAAAGTCTAATGTGATTAGTCCTTAAAAAATTGCAATAATTAATCTATCAAGCTTGTTCGTAATAATGAAGGCCGATTGTTATGAGTTGCTATACCCACAAATTAGAGCATTGTCTCTTCAAATGGAAGTCCATAATCATTTGCATCGAAGACATGTGACTTGGCAAGACCTTTTCTCTATTTAAAACAAAGACACCGAGCACTAAACCTAACGAGCAAACCACAAAATCGTGAACTGTCATGTCCGTGAATTAAAGGATTAAACATTCAAAATTCTCTTGTAGTTTAATTAATTTTAGATTTTAAATTTTTTAAAAGTTTTATTAAAAATAATAAAATATACGTAATATAAATATTATACATAAACTAAATAAATATTATTAACTTTATGGTTCAATTTAACTTTTTAACTTAATTTGAACCTTTAATTAAAGTTGAATTAAAACCTAATTTAGACCATCTTGTAACTATTTTTTTTTCTTAGACCAGGTATCCACCGACAGATCCAGTAACTAATCCCCTCGCTGATTTGTAGGCACCTCATAAAGTGGGACAGCTAGTTCAAGAATTTAAGGCTACTCTATATCCAAAGTTAAGGATCAAACTTCTGACCTTTGATTAAGGATGGATGAATCTCTACCACTCAACCACAACCTTTGGATTGTAACTATTATTTTATTAGTTTACATGTTATTCATATAATATGTATCTTATTGTTGATTTTTTAAAAAATTTAGTTAAAATATCAGAAATATCGTATTTGTTAATTATCGTATACAAATTATCAATTATACATTTAAGTTATTAATCGACGTGAACAAATTCCTTATTCAGTGGCACATACTCACATATGGGATTTTGCAGTACTTGAGTTAAGTAAAAGAGGAAAATTGGAGAAAAAAAAAACCAGAATACCATCAATTATCAATGAGACATCAACGCCCTTTAATTGTGATCCCATGTGACTCTCTCTCAAAGAGTGTGACCTGTCAAACCATAGATAGGTAGTGATGGTGCCGACTTTTTTGCCTCGTGTTATGAAATCAGATATTTTGTCCAGTTTGACTGTGTCTTATTTTATCTCATGAAATTTCAACCATTTATTTTGTGAGACCCATGTAAATTTTATACGGGTCTCACATAAATAAATGGCTGAGCTTTATTGAACACAATAAGACACCGTAATATTGTACAGAAAATTTGAACTCCGTGTTATATTTCTGTAGCAATTTTACAGTACAAGACAGGATACTGAAGTGACATGTTCTTACTAATGTAAGAACCTGAGGTTTTAGCTGGTGTCAGGACAAGGAGTTTGGGGTTTTAAAGAGTAATTATGTACGAGTGTGAAGTTCACTTCATGTGGGTTTATTGTATAAAAATTGATTCAAAATCATATCTCATCATTTGAGGATGTGATTTTCAGGGAAAGAGAGCTTTTTCTTCTTTATTTCTTTAATGGTTTAGGTTTAGGTGTTTAGCAGGAGGGTTCATACTTTGGCCAGATAAAGTGGGCATGCTCTTGTTAAAGCATTGTTAAAGAAGGTGAGTGACTTGGATGTTTCTCTTTCAGTTTCTGTCAAAAGTTCTTGAATCTGGAGTCTTGAGCAGGTTTTTGTGTTACGTGAAGATTGAGACCTATCATCAGCTCTGAAACTTTCTCTTTTTTTCTTCTTGGATTCTATTCTGTTCAACACTGGGAAATCGCTTGGCGTCCCATTTAGTTGTAACTTATTTGGTGGTCTTTTGCATGATCTTAGGAACAAAAGATGAAATCTTTGAGTAGTGTAGGACTTGGTTTGAGTATAGTTTTTGGTTGCCTTCTACTAGCTCTGGTTGCAGAGCTCTACTATCTGCTATGGTGGAAGAGAAGGCTTACCAACAGAGAAATTGTAGAAGATCATAGCAGTCCAGCAACAGAGTTGTTTTACATGTTCTGTTTAACAAAGCCATCTTCTTCAATGCACTCTCGAGAGTTATGTTCTTCAGTGAGAATTACTGATACACTTGTAAATCCAGAACAAGAATCTCAACCCCATGTGAGCACTAGCAAAGATTTACTGCTCAAGCCTTTTGGTACTGACGATCAGATGGAGACAGAACTCATGAGGTTGCAGAGTCTGTCAGGTCCTCCAAGGTTTCTCTTCACAATTATTGAAGAAACAAAAGAGGATTTAGAGTCTAAGGATGCCAAATCCAGAGGTGATAATAAGAGTGGTAAAGGGTCTAGGAACTTGATTGATTTACTTGTCACGGTAGAGACACCATATCTAACTCCTCTTGCTTCACCACCATTCTTAACTCCTCCTCTTACTCCTATGAGTTGTAATAGCTATAACCAGCAGGACTTCCATAGCTTTGAAGCTTCTATAGTGACTGATCATCACAAGCTCAAGACTTCCCCACCTTCAACATTCAAGTTCTTGCAGGCTGCAGAGGAAAAGCTGTACAGGAGAAAATTGTTGGAAGAAGTTGATAAAGAGGTCCAAGCGAAGGATGGTTATGTCCAAGACTATAAGAAGAAGGATTCTAGTTCACAGGAGGAGGAAGATGGGCCTTTTATCACCATCACTGTAGATAAGTATAAAGAGAGTGAGCTTAGTATCTAATCAAACTATCCAAAACAACTCAGGTACTTCACTCTTAGTTACTTCATTTTCAACAACCAAACTCTGAAGAAGCAAGAACAGTATGATCTTTCAATAGAAGAGCTCTACATGATCAACCCCAAGTGACAGAAAAAGATTCTTACTTTTCCTCATTCATGTTCTTCATTTTTTGTTTCCTGATTTCTTAGTGTGACCACAATTTTTAGGTAGTGTTCCTAGTAGTCCTTGTATCTTTCTGGGATTTTCTTTAGTATGAGCTTGGAGGGTTAATCTTTCCCAATAAAATTTTCAAGCAGACAACATTCTGAGCAGTATAATGTGGAAAGGCTGGACAGGAGCAAGTGGGGTTTTATTTGTTTTTTTTAATTCAATCTCCATATCCCGAGCTGACATAAACCCGTAACCATTCCTGGTGTGATTGATGGTTAGTACCGATGTTTTTTTTTGTCTGTATAAAAAGGTTTCTGACAATGAACACACCTTTTTCTCAGTGCTTGTTCCTTTCCTCCTCCATGCCTGTGACAGCCCCCACATGAACAAACATTATTGCCATGTCCTGATTTTGTATTCTTTTGTTGCGTGCATGATGTTTGTGTATATGCCCCACCGAGCAACATTTGACCCCTTCTGATCAGAATTTGACAAAGCAAGGACTGGATGGGTAAATTGGAGTTTTTCTATGTAGCCAAGCAACACAAGGAAGCAACTTTCATTCCAAGAAAGTGATAAAAATGGAGAAAAAGGAGAGAGGTACAGAGCAGTAACTTGGGAGATAGTGAGATGGTTCTTGTGCTTTTTCCATAACCAACAAAGTTGCATGCAAATTGACAGTGAAAATGTCTGGTGTGGGATTAGACCCAAAAGGGTTTTCCAGGTTGTAGAGAATCATTACAAGCATGCCTTTTCACAACCCTTTTTTAAGTATTTAATGCATGAGTATATATGATCTCAACTTTACTTAAATCTGAGTTTAAGTTGTATGAGCAAAAGCAGATGAATCCAAAATTTTAATTTGTAGTACTAGAATATTTGCATTAAAAGATGTATTTGCTCATGTAATAATGATCTTAGTTATTAGAGTAATTGTTAAAGTTGTGCTTCACCGTAACCAAATAGTCACATGTTCAACTCATGGAAATAACTCTTTTTGTAAGAACATAAAAGGAAGGTTTAAGAACATAAAAGGAAGGTTGAGCATATTATGATCCTTTCTAGGCTTTTGGAATGTGTTTTAGCAAAAATTCAACTGGGATGATTTTAAAAATTCAATCCCAAAATAATTAAATAGTATTCCACCAACCAAATCAATATTGTCATATAACTAATTGGATGCAATACTTTCCCCAGTTCCAGGTGGAGACAGATAGGTAGCTAGACTTCAAAAAGTTAAGGCACGGAGAATGTTCAGTTGTAAAATTTCTGGAGTGAGTTCTTGAGAAAGAACAGAACTATACTTAAAAGGAGAAGGTGGAAGAAGATCAACCGAGCCCGGCTTTCAAATGCTCTTTAAAAAGTCGTTCGAGGGCCTTAAGAAAGGGAGACCGTCGGGGTAAGGATTATTCATGTCATAAAATTTTCAATATTTTAAGAGAAATTATCTTTTAGAACTCAAGTTTAATTTGCTCAATCGGTCAGACTCAAATTGCAAATTCAGGGAGCCATCATATCCACCGAAAAGAAAAGCTTATGCCCCACAAACCTTCAAAGCCTCTTTGTACACCTTCCCATCCGCTTTTGTAAAGTGACAGAGAACCATCACATGAACTGTCCCAGTCGTTAAGTTGATTAAAGATTGGGCAGTACACAAAGGACTGGTGGGCTTAACAACATCCATGTCTTGTCATAGAAGATGCAAGTCCAGACCCATCCCACAAATAATTTTTGTCTAGGTGCAGCCATGGCTTTGTACTAATCTTGGTCCTCTAAACGAAACTATGGGGTTTTCTCGTAAGCCCATCTGGCTCTGGGTTTTAAGGCCTAAAGGGAACACTCATGAACTCGCATGTTGTGAGAAAACCCAGCGTTGACAATCCTTTTTCAGCGCGAAACAAGCACCTGATTTTGAAAGAGTAATTTCGTCGAGCAGTTGGCTTGCAATAGTCGCAGGACTTCCAAAGTCATGAAAGGGAAAAAAGCCACAATCTTGACGCTTTCTGAGAAGTGCAAGGTCTTTTTCTTTTGTTTCTGATTACCATAGTCAGTGTCAACTTTTATCTGCTTAACATTAGCTTCTTATTGTAGAATATACTGGCCTCAAATTGGCAAGCTCAACTTAATACCATTAAAGCTGATGCCAAGGGAAGGTATGTTTTTTGTTTTGTTTTGTTTTGTTTTGTTTTGTCTGTTTACTAATCATAAAGCTCAAAGCTTCACATGATTATCTGCAGATTATTTCATGGTGGATGTTTATAAGTTTAGAGTTTATTATACGTTGAAATGTTTTTGTTTTTTCCCACTTTCTGAATATGCATTTCTGCTTACTGGGTAAGCTGCATTCTGAGTTTTTGTTGTTTGTTTTTCTTAGCAAGGAGGAGATATACACTTCAAAAGTTAAGTACATGCTCAAGAAGGGAAGACCCTATATCTGGGTGCCTGAAAATGATATGCATAATATGGTACAGCTATTGGATACTTTATTGAATTATTAACTTCTACCTTGTGTTTATGCATGTCAGTTCCTGTCAATGTATTAGATGTCAATCGCCTTGTTGGTCTCTGAACATTGAAGACTGGCTTGAGAACAATTGGTGTTGGAATAATCTGATGATGATGCCTAAACCTTTTCTGAATTTTCCCTTTTTCTTGTAGAACATGATAATTGATGAACGTGGTTCTTTTACTGTTGCCACTCCTTTCCCAGGACCTCTGGCAAAATTACTGAAATCAACAAAAAAGGTTCGGTTGAATTTGAACAGCACTCCTCTGGTCACCTACCATTTCTTTGCTCTTCTGACGCTCCACAATGTATCCTGAAAGTGCTTGCTTGTATAACCTTAAGATTGTTTCATATTACTAGGTATGATTTAGGAAGTAATGGTTTTGTGGGAGTGTTGGATATACAACTTAAAGATCTGATATGGCTATTGTTACACTGCAGTTACCAGCTAGGGTTGCTCTAATGGGGGATGTTGTGCCTCTTAAAGATGATAAGGTTTGGCCATCTAACCATTATCATAAAGTTTTGTGTTAGCCTAGGAGTCTCCACTGCATGCTTTGATACTTTAATTGGTCAATAATTTACATAGTGTACTTTTAGCTTGACTTGTTCGCTGTAGACTGCTTTACATAGACCTAACCATGAAACTGTAATATAATAGTGAATCTTCATTTTACAACTCTTATTTATCATCTCTTATCATGATTTAGCCGATTACACACCACAATTTAATTACAATCAGCTACTCTAGCTTCCTGGATTATAATTCTTGTGTCTTGCAAAAGGAATCTAGAAAAACAGTTCACATTATTTGTTGTTCTCTTATAGGTTCAGCTGATTGCAAATAATGTCAAAGAGATTATCCTGTCTGAAGAAAGAATGATTAATGAATCCTCTTACGCGGTTTCTGGAGTTCTATCTTCTTCTGATCTTGCAACATCACGAAGTGCAAACCTTAAACAACTAGTTGATGGGGGTCAAAGATTCAATATTTATAGGCTTACCCCAAGGTAGATCTCTCTGTTGCTTTACTATTTCCTTAACGTAGCAAGAAGCTTGCGTAATTTAATATGTTGCTGCTAATGCAACTGGTAAAGTTTTGTGTGATATCTGAGACTGGAATTGAGACCAGGATGTCTCCGCTTGTCATCAATCAGTGCATAACTAATTCAACTTTGATTAATATACTGTGCTTATGTATGAAAATAAGGATAATATTGAATGGAAAACCAAGCCAACAGGCTGACGATTCCAATTTATTTTACAGTTCATGCATGCTTATTGATGGTCATGGAGATACTCATGAAGTGGATATGGAAGATTTTGAAACTTCAAAAGCAGATCCATTGGGTGAGACCCTCTGTTTCCGTCACTTGTGCCAAGATAGAATCTGTTACTTAAGTAAATCGACATGTATGTAATGATTAAACAAGATCTTTAACTTCTTGTTGGGTGCAGCTTCATTTTCTGCCAAGCTAATTGATGGCATCAATCGAAGTGAAGCAAGGCGCCGAGCCCTCGTGCTGTTTTGTTTGGTGTATTTGAACGTGAATGCAAGGGTAAGATTTTCTGTAATATACATTTCAATGGATGAGCATTATCAGCTTTTGTATTGCATGCCATTAAAAGACTAAATTATGCTTTTAACTTTTATGTCATACAGATCAGTGTTTCTCACTGGATGTAGTTATGTGTGTCCTGTTGGTTTTAATTATATAAGATAAACTTTTTTCTTGAGCTCATCAAACTCGAGGTTATCATCACCATGCTCTGATGTATCATTGGACTGATGGGGTCAAAATTCATAGCTTGCAGGGTTTAGTTTTAATCCCAGATATTTCACTGCTTCTTAGAGTCCAAAAAATCTTAAATGCTAATCAATTGTGTTAAGTATGCATCTGAAACCATCTGCTACTACTGTTGTGATATCTCAAAACTTTTCTTCTTTGTGGTGCAATGTCCTGCAGGATGCATACTTGCTAGCTGTGGACCGTAAGGGATTCGATGTCCTTGGAAAGGTTCCAAGACAAACAGTGAAGGATGGGGTTGGTGAATTCCAGTGGAAAGAGTACAGGTTTGCCTTCAAGGAGGAAGCACAAGATGTCGAAACATTCTGCGGTCGTCTCGTGGAGATGGAAGAAGAGGTTGTTACCAAAGTTTCAAGTTCTAGTGGTTTGATTTGAGCAATACATTTGATCGACCTGCTCTGGAACATCAGAATTAGCCAAACATCACCAATGTAAAGTTTTTGCCAAACTGGGCTAAAGTTTTCTGTAAATGCGTAAAATGGTATTTGGTACTCTATTTGTGTTGGTGCATGCTTACTGTTTCTCTTCATTTAAGAAGAAAAGCTGATAGAAACACAAGTTCATGACACATTTGTCAGGTTATATGAACTGAGCCATAAAATCTGGCAACAGGCAATGAGAATAAAACATAAATGAGACGTACGGATGAAATTGGATCGTGAAGGAACATTTGGGCAAAAATTTTCAGCCTTTCCATGGCAAATGTTGTCCGTGACTAGAGGCTAACCAGAGAGGAAAATGAAACATTTATCATAAAGTCGAAAATAGCTAATGCACTACAAAAATTTTCACCGGATCATACAGCAACCAGCTTTAAGTTTCTTTCACACAAGAGACCGCCTTGGCTTTTAATCAACTTCCTCGATTTTAGGACCTGAGGCGCTACCACCAGCTGGAGGAGCACCGTCAGGGCCGCCACTGCCAGCATCAGCACCCCCACCTTGATACATCTTGGCAATAATGGGGTTGCATATGCCCTCCAGTTCCTTCATTTTATCCTCGAATTCGTCTACTTCTGCAAGCTGATTGCTGTCCAGCCACTGAATGGCTTGATCGATTGCGTCTTCAATCGTTTTCTTCTCAGCCGCAGGAAGTTTTGAACCAATCTTCTCATCTTTGATTGTGTTTCTCATGTTGTAGGCATAGTTCTCTAAAGCATTCTTTGCCTCCACCTTCTTCTTGTGATCTTCATCTTCAGACTTGTACTTCTCCGCCTCCTGCACCATCTTCTCAATCTCTTCTTTAGACAGCCTACCTTTATCATTGGTGATTGTGATCTTGCTTTTCTGGCCGGTCGTCTTGTCCTCAGCTGACACATTCAAGATGCCATTTGCATCGATATCAAAGCACACGGTGATCTGAGGCACGCCCCTAGGTGCTGGAGGAATACCAGAGAGTTCAAATTTTCCAAGTAAATTATTGTCCCTTGTTCTTGTTCTCTCACCCTCATAAACCTGTATCAAAACACCAGGTTGATTGTCTGAGTAGGTGGAGAAAACTTGCTCCTTCTTGGTAGGAATGGTTGTGTTCCTCGGGATCAAAACGGTCATGACACCACCGGCAGTTTCTAATCCAAGCGACAGTGGAGTAACATCCAAAAGCAACAAATCCTGCACTTTCTCATTACCTTCGCCACTCAAGATTGCAGCTTGAACAGCGGCACCGTAGGCAACAGCCTCATCTGGGTTAATGCTCTTGCAAAGCTCCTTCCCATTGAAGAAGTCTTGAAGAAGTTGCTGTACTTTGGGGATTCTAGTGGAACCACCAACAAGAACAACATCATGAACTGAGCTCTTGTCCATCTTAGCATCTCTCAGACACTTCTCGACAGGCTCCATACACTTCCTGAAAAGATCCATGTTGAGCTCCTCAAATCTAGCACGAGTAATTGTCGAATAATAGTCAATTCCCTCGAACAGAGAATCGATCTCAATGGTGGTCTGAGCAGTTGATGAAAGGGTCCTCTTAGCTCTCTCACAAGATGTCCTCAACCTCCTAAGAGCTCTGGGATTGCCGGTGATGTCTTTCTTATTCTTCCTCTTGAACTCTTGAACAAAATGGTTCACCATTCTATTATCAAAGTCCTCGCCACCAAGATGAGTGTCTCCGGCAGTCGCCTTCACCTCAAAGATACCCTCTTCAATGGTAAGTAACGACACATCAAAGGTCCCACCACCAAGATCAAAAATCAACACATTCTTCTCACCAACACTCGTCGCCTTCTTGTCAAGCCCATAAGCAATAGCCGCAGCTGTTGGCTCATTGATGATGCGCATAACGTTGAGCCCAGCTATGGTTCCAGCATCCTTAGTAGCCTGACGCTGCGAGTCATTGAAGTAAGCAGGGACAGTAACAACTGCATTCTTCACTGTCGTTCCCAGAAATGCCTCCGCAATCTCACGCATCTTCGTAAGCACCATCGAAGAGATCTCTTCAGCAGCAAACTGTTTGTCCTCTCCTTTGTAAGATACCACAATCATAGGCTTATCACCGGGACCTGTAATCACCTTGAAGGGCCAGAGCTTTATATCACTCTGCACAGAAGTATCACTGAATCTCCTCCCAATCAATCGCTTTGCATCTGTCAAACCCACCAACACAATCATTACAAACAACTTCCACCTACTATTATAACACAATCCCAATTGGGGTTACAATATTACGATTGCGGTCTGAACTGTTACATACGCAATTACGATCATATTTTTGTAATTGTCTCGCATCGTCCACAGTTATCGTATTCGTAATCTTTAAGACCTTGATAAGAATGAGAGAGTGGTACTAACCGAAGACAGTGTTGATGGGGTTCATGGCGACCTGGTTCTTGGCAGCGTCGCCGATCAGACGTTCGGAGTCGGTGAATCCAACATAAGACGGTGTCGTCCTATTACCTTGATCGTTAGCGATAATCTCGACTCTGTCATGCTGCCAGACACCTACGCAAGAGTACGTTGTCCCTAGATCGATACCGATCGCGGGTCCTTCTACTTTTCCGGCCATTCTCCGACAACTGTGGAATGCAAGAGGGTATTGTTAAGGTTTCAGTTTCGTTTAGTGTTGGGATAAGGTACTTCGAGGATTTGAGAGAACATATATAGATTTTGGGGTGTGTGCGAAGGTCAGTTCTAGAATGTTCCATTGAAGTGTCGAAGATTCTGGATCGCCGACGTCTTACGCGGCTACTTTGTCGCCGGAGGATTGGAATTCTTGACCAAGTCGACAAGCATCCGCTTAGACCGACTGATCCTGTTATGTTGGCGCCAAATGTGAAACTTTTTTATTTTTTTCACAAGATAATACGACACGTCGTTAGCCATTCATCCAAACGAAGTTAAAAGGCAATAATTAAAGTTATTAATAATAGAATAACCCAATTCATATATATTATATTTGGAGGGTGCACTCAGTAAATTTTGTGTTTGTAAATCAAGTATTTTTAATAAATAAACATAATATTATTATTTAAAATTAAGTGATTATGGCCTTGTTTGGCAATCAGCTGATTGCATTAGCTGTTAGCTGATTCTATTATCTGATAGTTGATTTTATCAGCTGATTTGACAAGCGGATTGCATTAGCTATTTGGTAGAGATGTTTGGTAAAATTAGTTGTTTATGTGTAAAATGACTTATGAGGACATTACTTTAAAAAAATTTGTAAGGATATGAATATTATATATTTTAGTATTTTGTTGGATATTCTTAGTAAAGAATAATAAATTATTTAATGAATTAATAAATTAGAGTTAAA
>JANKOE010000003.1:60713637-60734621 GCA_026284465.1 Erythroxylum citrifolium
TAAAAATTATTGTTATTTCATATTAATTGTCATTATTATTTATTATTAAGATTTTTGAAAGCATGGTTGATGTAAACCGTAAACTAGTAAAATATACAATACAACTGTACAATATACCAATATAGACTATTTTGTAATTTTCAAAAATTTTAGAGACTATTTCATAAATTAAAAAAAAATTCAAAACGGTATCCGGTACCAACCGGTACTGGTATAGTTCTATTTCAGAACTCAATCTGGTACCGAGTTCGGTACAGTATTCATAACATTGATAAATTGACTTGCAAAAAGTTAGTTAATATATAACTTTGTTTATTTAGTTTATTTAGGAGGGTATAATTGATTTTTAAGAAAGACGTTTTTAGCTATAGATGAAAAAGCTACTAAAAACGCTGCTATTATGCAACTTTTCTAGATTTGGCGGTTTGATATAGATCAGTTGAATCAGCTAATTTTTAGCTGATTCGTTGTTTATCAAACGCAGCCATCATTTCAGAAAGCTCATGCAATTTAGAGCTTTAACTTTGTTTTGCATGATCTTTACTGGGTCGTAATGCATCTAGATCACAGAAAGATCTTTCTTAAACTCTTCCCTTTCTTTTACGGGCAAAGGTTGCTCAAGACAAGACTTCATCAATTCTTATAGGTTTCAATAAGATTGAATATCTCTTTCAGCCAATCTAACAGAAGGATGATAAATAAATTTGAAGTGACCCAATTAAGGAAATGAAGAGAACTCACAAGCCAAGAATGTCCAATTGGCGATGACAAGCTGATATACATCTTGTTCCAAGCTAACTTCTTCTCTATTGGGTCCAATCTGAAAGGAAA
Organism: Erythroxylum citrifolium; assembly: GCA_026284465.1. NCBI lineage: Eukaryota > Viridiplantae > Streptophyta > Magnoliopsida > Malpighiales > Erythroxylaceae > Erythroxylum > Erythroxylum citrifolium. The sequence continues at coordinate 60,714,469 of JANKOE010000003.1, forward strand.
TGCAAATTTCCTCCACCAACAATGGAGTGCAGTACCACTGAAAACCAGCAATAAACTGCAATACAAAAGAAGCAAAACTGATTCTTGCTGCCGAGCTTTCCTAATCCTCTTCACTGTATCATCATCTTCTTCTTCTCCGTCTTGCATGTTTAATATCAAGTTGTGAGTTTGAGGAGATCATTGAAAAGCTCTGTACCATGCTTGGAATCTGTATCTGTTCCATTGTATTTGGACTTGGGAGGCATCAACTGAGGAAAACTTGGAACTTGAGAGGTGGGTAAGAGTTGAAAAGTTGTTGGATAGTTGCTAGATTTTGTCAACAAAGTGTTGAATCACCTAATTAATAACGAACTCATGGAACTATACAGAAAAGAAAACGAAAGATACGGCAGTCTCTGCGACCAGAAGCCACAACTTTTGCCACTCGATAACCAGACAGTGATATAGCACTCTTTGATATTATGATATTTTTCACTATAGTATGCTTCAGAATCAATCTCAAATGGCTCTCCTGTCCTGAAGTTGACCTTAACTATCATACGAGTACAAACTGTTTCTATCTATTAATGTTTTAAATTTTATTTCTATTTTTAAATTTAGTAAAAAAAAAATTTGTTTCTGTTTTTTGTTATGGTTTTTTTTTCAGTTTTTAGAATTTATAAAAACCACAATAAGTAGTCTTCTGTTTCTTTTTTTATAATCTAATTTACTACCAACTAAAAATAAATTAATTATTAATAAGAATTATAAATAATTTATTCCAATATTATAATTTAATTAATTAAAATTAGTTGATAATAAAAATTATGAATAGTTTAATTTAATTTTGTGATTGAATTAAATAAATTAATTAAATAATTATTAATGAATATAATTAAATTGAAAATTATTTTAAATAAATAAATTTCAAATATAAGTTCATTTAATAAATAAAATATATTTATAAATTAATTTATAAATAAAGTTTAGTTTTAAAAGTTATTTATTTTATATAATAAAATATTTTTATTAATAATTTATTAATAAATATTATATAAGAGATTAAATAAATTTAATTAATTAAAAATAATTTATCCTTAAGCTTTATCTAATATCTAATTATCATCAATAATAAAAATATAACTACATTAACATTAATAACTAAACATTTTTATTTTAAAGAAAATAGAAACTAAAAACAAAAAATTAAAATTAAAATTAAAATCACAACTAAAAAATATAAGTTAAACAAAGACTCCTAAAATAACTTTTAATTAATTTCAAATTAATATCTTGCCGTTGTGCTAGAAATATTCAAATAGTGTGGTTAAGTCGAGAGTCCAATGTCTTAGCCCATAAATTAGCTCGTTCTTCGCTTTCCTTTTCCGATTTTATGTTTACGGTTTCTCCTCCTTTTTGTATTGCGGACTCGTTTTGATTTATTACAAGTGTTGGTTGCCCCTAAAAAAAAAAATTCAAATTAAACTTGGATCGGACTTTAAATCAAATTTGAATTGGATCGATCCCACCCATTAGCATTAGTTCACACACTCCATATCCACTAATCTAGGCCTCGAGTTCTTATGTGGGGACCTGTCGAGATTAGGGTGGTGAGAGTCGAACTTTTTTCACCGACCCAGGCGGAGATAGATACATGACTTTAAAGGTTACTTAGACAAGAAACGCGTGGTGGGACCCATTGATATCTGACATGGCATGTGGTGTGGCCCTGTGGGAAAAGATACCATCTTGCCATTGACGACGACTATGTCCTCTCCGCAGCCGGCGGCTTGATCACCTCCACGCCTTCCCTTCCTCTTCTGGGCGTGAAACAGTTATAATTCTTATAATTGTTTTTTTTTTGGAGCAAAATTCTTATAATTGTTAATTGTTAAGTAATGTGATTTGAGTTATTTCAATTGAAAATCTTAATACTATTTATGGATCATTGTTTATTTTCAAAATTTTATTTATTACACATTATTAAATTAAAAATGTTCATAATAATGTAAATTTTCAGTTTTAATTTATTTTAAAAGTTTTATATTCTGTAAATTTGATATTATTTGAAGTCTCCATCTGCAATTATTATATTAGTAGAATTTTAATCTCATTTTAGTGTCACTAGAAAAGCATTAAATTATATGTAATAACTTGTAAATTACATATTTTTATAAATTATTTAATGAATTAATGATTAGTTAAATTTTGTAAAATTTAATATGTTGTCATTTTTAATTAATTACTTTCTTTAAAGCGAAAGTAAGTTTTATCCTTTATCGAAACTCAAAACTTTAACATCTTTTTAAATTAAATTAAAAGACTCATCAAATTATTGTCTCTAAAAAAAAGTATGAAATTAGAAACTTACGAGTTAAGAAACACAATTCACTTAATAAAAGAAGGAGATTAGTGGAAGGTAATATATGGTTATATATAAAAAGAAATTAAGGACCAAATAAAATGAAGTACATCCAAAGACCACACCACCTTCCCTCTATTATCTTTCCAACTCTCATCTTCTTTTTCTCTGCAACTCTCTCTAATTCATTGATGTGATTCTCCACCTTATAATTCTCCAAAAAAGAAAAGAAAACATTAACACATCAACCTTTACAAAAAGAAGGATTAAAGCTCAAGAACACTATGGTCTTCACATCCACTCCAGTCTACCCAAATTGGCAACAGGTAAATTCTTTCTTTCCCCAATTTCTCACAAGACAAACAGAAAATGCCAAGTGATCAAAAGCTCGTTGGTAGTCCTGTCTCTTTTTCTTTTAGTTTAACTATATATTTAATCCTGAATATGGCAATTGGCTACTTGCTTTAGAGTTCAATTTTGCTTTCTTCACTTTTGAAATTTGCAGGATGTCAATCAAGTTGGGGCTGAAAAAAGCCATCAACTTCAAACTCAGCCGCCTCCCGGAAGTTCCAGTGGGAGCACAGGATCTATCCGGTCCGGTTCGATGTCCGAAAGAGCCAGACTAGCCAAGATTCCGCAACCTGAGGCAGCCCTAAAGTGTCCAAGATGTGAATCACCAAACACCAAGTTTTGTTACTTCAACAACTATAGCCTTACACAACCTCGTCACTTTTGCAAGACCTGTAGACGGTACTGGACTAGGGGAGGTGCATTGAGAAACGTACCGGTTGGTGGAGGTTGCCGGAGGAACAAAAGAAGCAAAAGAAGTCGTGGGGGTAGATCGAAATCTCCTGTTAAAAATGGATCTAGCTCAAGCTGTGAAGTTCCTTCTAATGACTGTTCCACTGATGTCATAGGGCACCTACCACCTCCTCCACCACATCTGCCATTCTTGCCACCTTTGCATCATCTTGGAGAGTACAATTCCGGCGGAATAGGGTTAAGTTTTGCAGGAATTCACCCTCCGATGGCAGCAACGACTTGTGGATTCCCTATTGGTAGTACTAGTTCAAGTGGTGGTGTTGGACTTGTTGATCGGTGGAGATTACAAGAAGTAGATCAATTTCCTTTCTTGGAACAGCCATCTGGGTTATATCCATTTCAGAGTCAAGAGGTTGAAGCTCGAAATTTCGTTGATCAGTTTAGGTCTAAGCCATTGGAGACTCTTGTTTCAGTGCCATCATCTCTGAAAATAGAAGAACATGGCGGTCTGCACTTGTCAAGGAATTTTATGGTTATTTCGGGGAATGATCAAGATTGGAGTGGCAACGCATGGACCGATCTTCCAGGGTTCACTTCCTCTTCCATTAGTCATCTACTATGACGATAATGCCTCCAAATTAGTCCCCGAAATAGCTTTGTTTTTCCATTATTGCAATATAATCCGCAATCTGCAATTTAAAACCTTGATATATCCTGTTGTTCCCTTCAAGACATGTCAAGCCAAAAGGTAAGAGTAAAAGAGTATTAAAGTAAGCTTGAAGTTGAACCAGATGCTGTAGCCATTAGCGGGAGAAGGTTGTCATTAGGAGTTATCGATCAAAAGACTTGCATTATTAAAAGCAGTCAGAAAAAAAGGAGGCTTCTAGTCTCCGAATTGGGTTGTTGCTAATTTTATTTTTTATTTTACGTGCATGTAATTTATAAAAATAGATTGAATATCTAAAACGAAGAACTAAAGTAATTTATATTTGATCATGTATTGTTTGTTTTTTTAAATCGTTAAATTCTATAATCACTATTTTTTTGTATGTGTGTTGGATAAATAATCAGATATATGAAATATTCTATAAATTATATGATTAAAATAAACAATTTAATGAGTTAATAATTTAAAATTAAATAATAGATTTGGTCTAGGACTATTATTATATCTCTTCTTTGGAGAGCTCGAGCCCTCTACTTCGAGCCTTCAAACTCTTGAATTAAAAGACTTGGGATTATTTTACAGTTGGTTAGAGTGTTAGACACATGACAAAGTTAAAATCCCTTGCATTGGCAAATTCCAAGAACAAAGGACTCTGACTTTTGCTGATTATGATTACCCGCACAAGCAGTAAGACTGAGTGAACAAACTGAGTTCAATCATTGAATCTCTTAGCACTTGAAGCTAGACAATCCATTGTTGTCTTTTTTGGTAAATGAGACAATCCATTGTTGCAACCTTCAGTTCCTGTAATAACCCATTTGAGCAATTTCGAGTGTGCCTCATATTTCTATTAGAGTATCTTAGATTTACTGAACAAGAAAATATTAAAAGATTTATAAGTGGTAAGGGTGAACTATCTAAATGATTAGTTCTAGTTATTTTGGCAATAGTTGATTAAAGCTCAACTCTTATTAATAGACTTTACATTTTACCTATATTAAAAAATCTAATATGGTATTAAAGTCGTTTGGATAGTTAACCCTTACCACTTATAAACCCTTTAACATTTTCATGTTTAGTTAATATAGGATACTCTAATATTCCCTCTTAAGTGCAACTGAGACTGGACATTCAGTTATCACTTGAAATAAACACAGTAGTAATTGGATCAGGCCGTTAGGACTGGATATTCAGACGGACAACCATCGACTCTGATATCATATTAGAATTTAGCTTAGGTTAACTATTGCCAAATTGACTAGAACTAATCATTTAAATACTTGACTTTTACCTCTTATAAACTTTTTAATATTTTTACTTTTAGTTATTATAAGATACTATAATAATCTCATGGTCATGTATGTCCTATGAAATTTAACTTAAATTTCGTTATTTTTCAGAAGAAAAACCGTTGAATAGATGTCAGTTTGTAATAAGAATTGAAGTAGGGACACCAAAACAGGGTTTTGGAATTATGAGATTGGACATTCGTATTTGTTTGATGCGGTCTGAAAGATAAAAAGACTATACGATTACTGCTAGACCAAAGGACTGGTACTTGGTCTGTTCTATGTGCAAGTTGTATTGACAATTCTAAGAAGACGAGGAAGCGCCAAAGTTACACTCAAATTCATGCAAGGACATCCTTAAATCACTCGAATTGATTTGTTAGCAAAAAAAGGAAGAAAAAACAAACAAACAAGCAACGTAAGACAAGGCTTACTCGAGCTCCACTTACAAGGCTTACTCGAGCTCCACTCATAGTCAAAAGTTTCATTGATTTTCGTCCTCTACTTTTCTTAAGCTTCTAGTATTTTTATATTAATATATTTAATTTTATCATAATTCATCTTTTGATTCATTGAAATAAGCTATACACTAACTAAAGTTAAATATAAATAATTCTTTATTATTTTCATTATAATTATTAATTTTAATACTATTACTAAATTTTGTATTAGTGAAATCCTTTTTATGGTTGTATGTTAACTTGATTTTTTTTTTGCAAAATAAAAGCATGTATCTACATCACTATCATCAACAACAACACCTACTTGAAAATCCGATAGTACGCATCCTTATCTTTACCGAAGAAAGAGGTTGATTCCGATAGACCTTCATGCAATATGTATCTACACTTTAAATTAATTAAGGTTCACTTTACTATCCACTTTTATTTTTACTATAAAATTCAATAAAAAATATGTTAGTTGAATTTCAATCATAAAAACTATAAAATATCTTTAAATACATAACTTTCAAGTTTACATATATATATATATATATGATAATTTTTTAAACGAATTATTTAATTATAGGTAATTATTTAATTATAGACAATACAGTGAGTTAAAAATTAAAATATATCTTGATACTTGATAGATAAAAATTACTTAATAAATAGAACTTTATAAGTTCCTTACTTATTTTATTATCCATTTTAATAAAATATGATAAATATATTATTAATAAATATTATCCATTTTATAAATATTATATGAGATATTAAAATAAATTAACAACAAATTTATAGAATTAATTTATGTTCAAATTTTGTTTATTATTTCATTGATAATAATTAAACCTTTATTAAGTTAATACTAACAATTGAGTAGATTTTATTTTATTTTAAAATTAAAATAAAATTTATAACAGAAAAAGAAAAAGAAAACAACCCATTTGTGATTTGTGCGAGGTTTATGATGTCGTCATTCAGACATTCTTGACGGTTTCGAATATTTTTACTAGAATGGAATCTGGGTTTTGGATCTGCTTTTACAATAACCAAGACTCTCTAACCAACAAGGAATAAAGCTATCCCTAGACTGTCAAAAAAGAATCTATCTCACTCTTATCTCTCTTTTCTGAGTGAGCTGGAAATGTACATGGTAATTTTTGGTCGGTTTGGCTGTAACCTACTCTGATTAGATAGTGATCCCAACAACATTCAAAAAGAAGACAACAGATGAAGAGGACAGCTCGGAATTCCAAGTAAACATGGCAAACGAATTTACTCAATTACGATGGGAACGTGTTGCGGATGATTTTCAAGAATAGGTTGCGAGTCAAAAGTCTAAATGAAAGAGTTCGTATATTTGATGGGCTTTAAATAGTCAACAGTTTTTATTTTGTCAAACTCTATTGTTTTAATTATTTGCGTTTTAGGGTTTGGGACCTATTTAAACTCTTTTCTACACTATTTTGGGGACTTTTGGAAAAAAAACATCACATTTTGAGAATTCTCTCAATTGAATTTAGGTTTCGGATTGAAACTTAGGTGTTTACGCTTTACTCGCTGCGTCAAATTCAGACTATTCAAATTAATTAGTATCGATTCAAATAAAATCTCAAAATAATATTATTTTTATTCGAATTTGAGCTATTTGATTTGGGATTAATTTGAAATGTCCGAACTCATCTTGAACTTTTGCCAATCTGAATCTAAAGTATTGGGTGTGTCTCTTTTGGATGCCCACATGTAAGATATAATAGTTTAGGCTTGCGTACGTTCTCTTTTTGTTTTCGTGGCAGCTTTGGCTTTTGAGAGGTCGCTGTTCTTATTTCTCTATGCCACACTCTTTCTAGGTGTGTGTGTATGTTTGAGATTCTAATTTGTGGAATTTGATTCCTTAAGTGCTCACGTTCTTCCCCTCGTAATCAATCAAGCATTGATTTAGACTTGGTCACTTCTACATGCATTCATGTTTGGGATATTATTATTCCCAACAAAAAAAGTTGGATTAAATCGTGTCTGAAATCAACAATTCAACAATTTGATTCAATTTAAACGAATTTAATTTTAACAAAGATTTTTAAAATCTAATAAACCATAAAAAATTGGATTAAATAAAATCAAAATTAATATATTGAAATATATTTAATTTTGTTTAAGCATAAAAATTTTAGAATTCATTCTCGGGTTTTAAAAGATTTAGTTCCTCAGATTGTAGCTCGTGAAAATTTTGCATAATTTGATTTTAATATTTAATTAAGTTATTATTGAAAATAAGTTGGGGAGTAGAAACAATTGGAATTTATGGATTTGATTAGGATAATAGAATGGGAGTTTGATCACATTATAGTTTATTTATCTACATAAATTATAAGAATATCCATTATATAATTTATGTATTCTTTATTTCTGCCTTTATTTGCTAACAAACGTGCATAAAGTTTGGTACATATTTTATGATCTTATGGTCCATGATGACTTGACAATTCACACCTACGTGCTTTATTTAAGTTCGGAATTAGTATAGCCTCAACTTTATTTTAAAATTAGAAGGTAGAATGTGAATTAATAGTGTTGAAAAAGTGAGATTCCCCTTTAATTATAAAATATTGCATTATTCCTATGCTAATAATTCTTTTTAATTTCAATCAAATGGGAAATTTATGAGTAATTATAATTTTTGTGACACGACACGATTGATTATTAGATTTATGAACCTAATTTATTTGCATTGTACTCCATAAACAAAGTAATGGAATGTTACGTAAATAAGCACTTGAATTTGCTAAAGTAGAGTGATACAGATCGAGGGAAACTCACTTTGACCATTCTCTCAAACACCCTTCTTTTCTTCTTCTATTTTGAGTAATTATTAATAGTTCAATTCATTAGCTAGATCTTGAAATTCTAACAACTTCCAATGTTAAGTGACCGTTTCACCACAATAGTTTAAGCTGTTGTGTGAGGTCAACTTAATTAGTTTTATATATTCACCAACACATCTCTTCAAGTGAAAGCCCTTTGAGCTTGAAACTTGCACAGGCTCACCCTATCTTGTGCTGAATAACAAAAGCTCTGATACTATGTTAAGTGATCGTTTCACTACAATAGCTAAAGCTGTTGTGTGAGGCCAACTTAATTGATTTTATATATTCACTAATAAACTAGCCTCTTGAGGATGACTTAATCAAGTGATAAGGGGAACTCTTGATAATCACTTACATTCAATTTCTTGAGTTTGAGTTTCTTAAATTTTCTAAGATTTTATGAAAGATGATAAGATTTAAGTGATGTGATTAGAGATTCCCGAGAATGTCTTATATTTGAATTTTCAAAATTGAATTTCTTGAACTTCCTAAAATTTCAGATAAGCAGATAAGTATATTTTGTTTCAAAAAATTTTATTTTAAATTAATTATTTTTCAAATGATCTTTTTAAAGTATATAGTTTAGTAATTATTTAAAAAAATACATACCCGAACATTTATTTAGGACGCAGTCAAGGGTTCACTTCATTAAAAAAAAGTAACGTCACCATTTGTGATAATTAATTATAAATTTACATCTTAAATTCTTAAGTACTAAATGTTGCCTTCATACCCCTAAAAAAAAATGTTGCCTTTATAAAAGGCTCTGTTTTTGTTTGGATGGGATGTATATATTATGAGTTGGTTACGTAATCAAATGATGATGCTTCTTGATCGGGTTGGTCGTGTTAGGCTCAAGTTCAAACTTAGAACAGCATACGGGCCGATTGGCCCGTTCTTCGACGTTTACCTAATTCCTACAGGTATTTACTATATAAATTTATTATCTCGTGATGAAAAGGGGATGACATTAGAACCCGATATTCTCTCTTGATAGGTACCAAAACTCTCACCAAAAAGACTTACTTAAGCCTCGGAGGAGCTTGCCGGCAATTAACTCCCGGCGTGCCTTTTGCTGTTTCTTTAGATAAAACCCATCAGACTCATGGATCCCAACAACGACATCCAACTCCATCAAATTCAGACGGAACCACTTCTAGTTAAGTAAAACATCATCCTTAGACTGTAATTATTAGTCTTTATAAGTCATACAATTAGCCCACAAGCTGTGACCGAGATTTAAACCAATAGAACACCAATTATATGGTTTTGAGTTCTTGTCATGAATCTCTTTCGTACAAGGAAAGAAAAGTTTTCTTATCATGTCTGATTAATTTAACTAAGGAAAACATTGTGGAGCATGTCTAAATCTTTGTCCTTAAAAAGCACTGATTGGAAACATTACCTGTAATGTGTTCTAATTATATGACAGGCCTGTGTTAGAATTCAGGATACCTACAATCATTTTCTAGCAATTCTAATTATTTGCTGCGTGGATGCAACTTTCTTAAAGCAATTGTTTCATGTCTCCTTTTGGTCTTAAAGTAGATTAACACACCATAGACATGACAAAAAAGTTCGGAACCTGACCCAATTAAATATGTTAAAAAGATGCTAACCTAATTTGGCATGATACAATTCGAAATTAATGAGTCAGGTCTTGTAGATTGAACTTTGGGGCGAATTAGACTTGGAAGCTAGTTCAAATCTCAATCAAATGACTCGAATGGCTCGACTCCGTACCACTAAATAACGTCCTTTTGGATGGCTCGAGTGAGTTTAAGCTACATGACTCTAGCTTAACTGAACTTCGTATTAGGTTCAGGTTAGGACTTTGAGAATCGAATCTTAACTTATTATTATCTTTAATCCTGACTCAAAATTAATAAATCAAATTCAATTTATATTCAAATTTGTGTTTAATATTTAAATCTAACTAAATTCGGGTTCGAGCTTAAATTTTTTTAATATGTGCAATTATATAAAATTGGATTAAACCAACTCAAAGCCAATAAATTTGGTCTTATTTGAGTTCATGATTGTTTATTGTCAGTATCTCACTGTAGTACTGTACCTTAAAGAGATTAGGAGTTTGGGTTTCTTGAACTCTTCAAGATATTCAAGTGTTAACAAGCAAATGACGTAGCCAAACTGAAGCAAGTGGGCAAATTGCAAGTGGTGGTCCAAGCCAATCACAACTTTGACAGCCAAAAAGCACTGATTCCATGTTAAAGAGAAAGGTTTCTGTTTGCTTGATTGAAGCTTCAGGATTGGGAAGCCTGGCGTTAAGATAAAAGGTGAAAATGGCAGGAGTACTCAAGTTAGCTCGGTGAAACTGATAGTTCATTTTTTTCACAGCCAGCTCCATTACCGTCTTTTGACCCACTTAATAGGACCACTGGAAGTGGTCACGTGTTTAAGTTTCAGGACTATCATAATGATATTATCATACTGAATTAGTGTTGGGGCTACTGGGTTTTTAATTGTGGGCCGCGATTGTAATGACAATTGTCATATTACAACTTTTGTCCACTTTACCTGAATTTAACTTGAAAATTTCTTTTTGACTAAAATTTAATTTGAACAATTTAAATAAGTTCAATTAAATTCGAACATCCCAATGTTATTCTAAGAATTAAAATGTTCTAAAATTAAGTTTATATTATTATATTATTATATTAAATTAGTTTTGTGACTATTGAATTTTAAATTATGGATCGTAATTGTAATTACATTTGTAATATTATAACTTTTGATCCGTCTATTAGAAGGTCATCGACTTGAACTCAACCTTAATCTGAGGAAATTTTGAATTAAAAAGTTTGAATTGATCAGTCAATATTTACCTAATTAAATTTAAGTGTCACAAATATTAATTGGTCTGAAGGTCAAAATGATAATTTTGATCAAATTTAACAAGATTATGTTAAATATAATCAAAATAATGAAGTTTTATTTGAATTGACTTGAACAAATTCGAGATGGGTTGGGTTAATCTCTAAATTTAAATACGGTCTAAAGTTCCATCAATTCAACCTTAATGTATTGACTTTGAGTTGAAGAAATTGATTGGAGTTAGATCTAAGTCATTCTTTCCATCCTCATCTATTACAGGGTTGTTCTTAATATTTTATAGGTTCTGGGTAAAGTAAAAAAAAAAACCTATTTTTGCCTATTTTTGAGCCCTCATATAGAATAAAAATAAACAAAATATGGGTCTTTTGTTGTTTTTTATTAGGTCAAAAATAAACCCTATTTTGTTTTAATTTATTTTTTATAAATTATTTATAAGAATAAGCCCCGGTCAGGTGCTTACCCTTCCCTTGCCCAGGGCTGGCCCTGAACCATTAATGCAATTTATAAAAATTGTGTCAACGTTATTTGTTTTGTTAATATTATTCACAGTTATTCATACTAATCCTTAATAATAACATATTCCGTGATGCACAATTAAAAACCTTTCATAAAAGCTATGTGGTAACATTCGCTACCATAGAAGAAGCATAGCACAAGCGCTATCCATCTGCAGTTTTTTGCCTTCCACAGTTTGAGCATTAGCTTGGCAACTTTTTCCTAAGATCTAGTGTTTCTTCTTCAGACGTTAAGGTGAGTTGGAGCTTTGCACAACATGGGTGCAGGTCTTGTGCATCCTTGTCGTCTATACACTGGTACACAAACCCTAGAATGTCTCTTCCACAAACGTTACAGAGATTCTTTCACCCATCTGTGGAGCTTTCTCGTGGAACTTGAAGGTACATCCTTTCACGAAGGGGTGTCTAATGGTTTGATCAGGATTTGCACATTCGTCGTGAACATGGTAGTCGCAGTTTTTGTGCTCGCACTCGTAGCAGGGGCCAAACACCCCAGCTCCTTGCACCCACTACACTGATAGGGCTCTTGGGGATGGTTCTGATTTGATATTCTTGGACACAATTATTCCTGTAACCAAAGTGATTCAAATTTATAAGAAAATGCAGACAAATAACAATGTAATTTATACATATGTACGTACCGTACGTGCTATGAAGAGCCCCAATATATAGAAGAAAAGCATTTGATCGGCCTCCCAAAGCACAATTTAAAACCATGATGATAATGTATTGTTTGCTATCCTATTCTAATAAAAGTCAATCTTAAATCATCCTACTTTAAATATGTTAATTTAGTTCTTATGTGCGTGATATTTTTATTAATAATTATAGATATATATATATACAGGAGAAAAAACACAAGGCCGAAGCAGTGGCCCTTGGGGTTAAACCCCACTGAGAATATGAAGACATCCCGAAAGAGGAGACTGTAAATAAGTAATTCCGAAACTAAAAGACTCTGCATTAACAACTAACCAATCAGCGCACCGATTACCCTCACGAAACACACGACGGATACAAACCGTCCGGGATTTAGTTAACAGAGCCTTGACAGCCTATATCAGAGAAGCATTAAAGGTCACCCTTGAACCTGAAGGGAAAAGAATATTAATGACTTCCACCAAATCTACTTCAAGTTCAATTCTTTGATAACCCACATGTCAAGCCATGTTCAATCCCGAATTAAGACCTCGTCTAACACCAATGATACAAAGAAGGTTCAATGTGTGATTGCAACTTAATATTTTACAAAAAAAAAGTCCAAATCTGTAATGTTATGTCCAATTCCGCTTGACCCTAACATTACTAAAATAATATTTATTGTATCTTGCATAAGGTGTAAAATTGGAAACAAAATCAAGGACTTCGTTAGAAAATTATGAAACATTGAAATACAAATTCTACATTTTGTTAATGTTTAAATAATTATTTTTAAAAGTATATTAATTTTTGACGGGTCTAATTTGCCTAATTATAATGTGACACATATTAAGTTGAAGGTCCATTTACTAGAAAAAGTAAAAAATCTAATTTTGTTAGAATATAGGTTCTGTTATTATCATTATGAAAATATTAAGATGCAATTTAATATAATATCATAAATAATGATATAAATTTACTTAATCCTTTTTTAATATTAAGATGCGATTCAACCTCTGACTAATAATGAATGTATATAAGAGAAATTAAATATAAAATATCATATAAGCGTTCAAAATATAATTAATTTAAAAGTGTTAATATTCAGAATAATTTATATTAAAAACTAATCAGTCAATCAACCTGGATTAATTGATAATAAATAAATTGCTTAAAATCACATTTTCAGGTAATACAAAATCTCAGAAACATTAATAGTAAAAAATATAAAATGTACTTCGGCTAAACAAGCTTTTAGTTTGTACTCACCTCTATCAAAGATTCAGCACCTATTCAACACCCATCTTGGAAACCCTAAGGCCCACAATAGTGTTATCAGACCTGTACTGCCTAATTTTGTAAATCAGTCCCAATACTATAACCCAGTAATGGTCCAGTCCACAGAGTTCATGCTAGGAACTTCTGTCTCTGCATGTCCGGATTTGGTATTCCCCTCGCCGTCAGGCTCCCGGAGCTGTTTTCTGAAGCAAGTGAAAACCTGAAGCTAAGATCGGAGCTGATTGTAAGTTATCAGAACTTGCTCCATCTCAACTAAACACCTAGTCTTGTTATTCTTTCTACAAGTTAGTTCCACTCCCAGGGTTTAAGTTTGCATCTTCCAGGGTTCCACGATTTCAGGGTGTTTCAGTTGCTTTTTCTTTTAACTTAAATAATATATAGAAACTTCCTGGAAACCTTTTAAAGGTTAAGAAAGCTCTTCACATGTCACCTACTAACCGGAAACGTCGGAAGACATGGGAAAGAACCGATTTGCACAGGTGTTCTTGCAAGACTGGTGTCATTACCAGGAAAATGTTTCTGCCTTTTCAATTCAGAAGAAAAATTCGAGATTATACTTTGTTGACAGAGTCTGTTGGTTAAGACCGTAATTAAAGGATCTGTTTAGGATGTTTCCTAAATAGTTTCGAGAACTCATCTTTAATTGACTTGTCGTGGCAGACTTGCTTAAGACCAAAAGCTAAGAGTACAACAGAAGGAAGCCGACAATTGAATTCGTACATTAAAAATATTTTAGTTATTATGAAAATATTTTAATACAAATTGTAATTTTACTAATTATTAAATATGTAATAGAGAATGTACGAACTACAATATTAACAAATTATATTAAAATAATTAAACAAAAATTTAGTAAAAGAATCTTTTTTAGTATTATGATAATATAATTTTTTAAAATAATTTTGAAGCATAAAAATACATTGTGTCATATGTGAGAATTACCTCCGTTGCTGGTTATAAAACTATTGGCGTGATTTTGATTATATCTACGCTCACTTTCTTGGTAATTCTATCATTTTATAATATTCATCATAAAATAAATAAATAAATATTAAATCTTTGAGCATAAATTTGCAACTTTTTATAATTAGGTTAGAAGGTTGCCTTCCATATATAATCTTTTTATTAAATTAAACATATGTAATCTCTTAATCCGGATTAAGTTTATGACATTAGAATGAGAATCTAATAATATGTGTTGTTATAGAGTTCATAGAAGGGTATGAACGTTTATGAACGTTTTTTGAATCAAAATTAATTCCATTCATTAATTAATCAATTAATTTAGAAAATTATAAAATAAAATAAAATAAAATATTAAGTTTATTAATTTTTTTATAAAAACCATTTAACCAAACACTCAAATTTTAAGATAAATTAGAAAGTTCTAATTTAAAATAAATTAGAAAATGTAGTTAGCTCAATAAATTTATCATTATCGAGGAAAATAAAACATAATAACAAACACAAATTACAAATTACAAATCACAAAAAAACAATGTACACGACAGAAAACTAGAGAATATGTTAGGATGAAAGAACACTCAACTTAACCAATTAAATCTACACAAGAACAACGAAAGCTCCTTGAACTATATTACAATAATTAATTTGAGAATAATTGCTCTGCAAGAGCCAGAATCAAAGAAGTTGGATCTCCAAATATGGCAGAAATAACAAGCGTGATCGCTGTTTTTACCACTTTCCACGCCTTCCTCGCCGTACTTGAGCCACCCCACCACCAACCTCGCCGGACTACCACCTGTCGGCTCGGAGGAGCAAAACTCTCTAATGCTAAGCCACTTGTCTCTCGGTTAGCTCGACCAAAATAACCCATCTTCCAGTTCCTCACTATTGTATCTTTCACACACGTTATGTGATAACACTCGCTACCAGAAGAAGAAACGTAGCACCAGCCCTTGAATCCATCTGCAGTTTCTTTACTTCCACATTTCGTGCATGAAAATGGCAACTTCTCTTTAAGCTTTAGTTTATTGTCTCCCGAAGCTAACGTATGTGGAAGATTTGCGCAATGTGGGTGCAGGTCTTGTGGATACTTGTGTGTACACTGGTAAACAAACCCTAGAACGTCTCTTCCACAAGCGTCACAGATTCTATCGGCCATCTGTGGAGCTTTCTCGTGGAACTTGAAGGTGCATCCTCTCATGAACGGGTGTGTAATGGTTGGATCAGGATTTGCACATTCGTCGTGAAGATGGTAGTCACAGTTTTTTTGCTCGCACTCGTAGCAGGGGCCAAACCCTAGCTCCTTGCACCCATTGCACTGATATGGCTCTTGAGGATGCTTCCATACGAGCTGATGCTCGTGACTGAAATGGTTGATCTTTGATAGTTTCGTCATATAACGATGATTTTTCTCGACTGGGTTAACTTTGATTCACTTGGACAAGCCCTACGAAGTCGATGATTGTCAAGACTGAATAGCTTGTGAATGTTACTTTCTTCAAAAAACAAAAAAGTTGGTTAAGTATATGATGATATGAAGCGAAGCCTCGCACTATATATAGACATGAGAAACCGAGTAAAATACGCGTGAAATTGATCTCTACTTTTAATTACTGGCGTGGAGACTCTTAAGAACTCGCCTTCTAGACGTGAAGTAAATGAACCTTCTAGAAGTGAAGTAAATGAATTAAGTTATAATTATTAATTAATCTAATTTTGAATTGGTTTTGGTTCGAAGAGGCTCGGTCGGTTGTTCCCATTAAAATGGTTTGAATTAATTTAGAATATATTGAATTTCGAAAAAAAATTAATTTTTGGAAAATTAATCTAATTTTAAGTTGACTAATTCTTTTATATTATCCAAGTTTGCTTTCTAATATGTTAGGAATATGTAAGGAAATTGATGTTAGAGTGTCCCATATTGCCTAGACATGAAAATGTTAAAAGGGTTTATAAGTGGTAAGGGTCAACTATCCAAACAACTAGTTCTAGTTATTTGGACAATGGTTGACCCAAGCCTAATTCTTGATAGTGGACTCTACACTTTGCCCATATTAAAAATTTAACATGTTATCAGAGCAAGTTTGGCCCGGATTATTAATTTCTCGGTTGTCCGTCTGGATGTTCATTCCCAACAGTCCGGTCCGGTTTCCATTGCGTATATTTCAAGTGACAACTGGATGTCCAGTACCAGTTGCACTTGAGGGGGAGTGTTAGAGTGTCTCATAATACCTAGACATGAAAATGTTAAAATGGTTTATAAGTGGTAAGGGTCAACTATCCAAACAACTAGTTCTAGTTATATGGACAATGGTTGATCCAAGCTCAATTCTTGATAGTAGACTCTACACTCTGTCCATATTAAAAATTTAACAATTGATGAATCTAATATTTAAATTTTAATCTATCCGACAAGGGCCATGGACATAATCCTCTAAAATTAGTTAAAACTATACGTGAGGAAATCGATTCGTTTATCCCCTGTCGTTTTCAATTTCAATTGTTGTGTAGGTTCCATAAGTCGTGTACTTTTGAAGTTTGATTTCTAATATTTTGGAAAATACAAGGGAGTTGATGAATCTAATATTTAAATTTTAATCTATGTATCCAACAAGGGTCCTGGACATAATCTTCCAAAACAAGTTAAACTATGCGTGAGGAAATAGCTTTGTGTTAACCCCGGCCTGTCGTCTTCAAGCTCAATGACAGTGTATGTTCCATAAGTCGGTTTCTAGTATCATATTTAATAAAAGGATAGCTCTATTGCTGCGAAGGATCCATAAGTCGGTTTCTAGTATCATAATTGATAAAAGGGTTTATTCCAAATTCACCCTTTATACTTGACTTTTTCAAATTTTGATTACCATATTCTAAAAAACTATTATTTATCTTCTTGTAGAATTCTTGTTCACGCAAATTTATTGTTATATTCTTTTTAGTTTTTTTTATAATTTTAACATAATGAAATGTTAAAATTTCTAAAATTCAAAACTTTATTATTGTATTAAAAAGATAAAACTAACAAAATATAGTAAAGATGTTGTTATAATTAAATAATATTATGGAGAAATAAATAATAATTTTAAAAAATGAAACTTGGGAAAACAGAGATAAATATACAATAGATCTAATTTAATTAATCTTAAGATAAGTAAGATAAAAGATTTTTGAGTGGGTCCACTCATATATTAAATAGTGCCTTTACTTTAAATTTTATTGTTTTAATCCTCCTAGCTACCATGATTTCTTACACGTCTATTACTTTTAATTTAACCAATTTAAATTTATAATGTACTAATAGAAAGGGGCGGATCCAGAAATTTTTTTGAGCGGGGCAAAATTTTATTTTTAATGAGGGCAAAATTTTAATAGAAGCAAAATTTTTTTATGAGGCAAAACTTAAAATAATAATTTTTTTACATGAAATTTTGTAGGGATAGTAGGGAAATTTTTTTTGGGGCAATGGGGCCAATGCCCCCACTTGCCCCCATTGTGGATCCGCCAATGCTAAAAGTTATTATATTGACAAAAGTTATAATTTATTGCCCAAACTTAAAAATATTTAGCGGCCATTTGGTTCCACTTTTATTTTTCTGTTGTTGTTTTTAGTTTTTGTTTCTTGTTTTTAGTTTCTTTTTTTTTTAAAACGAAAACCTGTTTGGTTGAGATTTACAATATAAAAACTGAAAACAAAAACCTGTTTTGTTGAGATTTCTAATAAAAAACTGAAAAAAAATGTTTGATTTTTTATAATAATAATAATTATTATATAATAATAATTATAATTATATTGTTATGATTATAATTATAAAATTATTATTATTATTAATTATTATTATTATTAATTTTAATAAGTTATTCTTATTATTATTAATTTTTAATAAGTTATTATTATGATGACGATGGCGATGATTATTATTATTATTATTAAGTTATTCTTATTATTATTAATTTTATTTATTATTGTTAATTTTTAATAAGTTATTATTCTTGTTATTATTAATTTATTATTATTATTATTAATTTTTAATAAGTTATTCTTATTCTTATTCTTATTATTATTTATTGTTAATAATAATAATTATTATTATTGTTATAAATTTTCTACTTACAATTTTTATTTTATTAATTTTATTATACCAAATTAATTATCTTATTATTATTATTATTATACATTTTGTACTATTATTATTATTATTATTATCGTTATTATTATTATTAATCGAGATAGAAAGTAGGGAATTGTTGATTTTTTGTATAAAAAAAACATGTTGTCAAAATTCAGATAAACGATGTTTTCTGGTTTACTGTTGTGGTTTTTTTAATTTCAAAAACAAAAAATCGCAATTGAATAAGCCAAGCACGTTTTACTTACCTGTTTTTCTTTTTATAAAAACAACAACAAAAAATGAAACAAACATAAACAAACACCGCCTTAATAAAAACAACTACTTTTTTTTATCAAAAATATTACGTATCAACATGACTTGATACCTAATATACATTTTAATTTACAATGATTATAGTTTCAAATAATACAAAAAAAATCAACAATTTGAACAAAATGGACTATATCACAAGTTATATTATTTAGAGGATTTAAATAAAAATGAAAAATAGGAAATAAAGTAAAGTAAAAGGATGAAAATTGTGTTTATCTAATGAAAAAGCTCTCGGGTCAAATCAAATTTGGTAATTTTCAATGCATGTGAGCCAAATTTGGTGTGTGTATAGGTTGAATTAGATTGAGTTCAACTAAAATTAATTTAAAATATTATTCATTTCATATTCGACCACGAAATGAGTTTAATTATCAATTTGATTCTTTATAAAATTTTCATATTAGTTCAGCCTATAAGTTTATATTTAAAATTTTCAATAATTATACAAAATATAATTATGTTATTGAAATACTTAACAAATAAACATAAATCTATAAATTTCATTAAAAATTAAAACATAATTTAATATAAAATAATAATAATAATTAATAAAAAATTAATGATAAATTATAAATAGTATATTATACGAATATTAATTAATATAAAAAAATAGATAAATATTATAAATTAAAATAATTATAAGCTATTTACACATATTGGAGTATGAAAGTTTTTAAATATTTTTTATAATTTAAATCCAGATCCATAAAGTAATTTTTAAAAATCAATGTTTTAAAATTTTCAAAGTTAATTTATCGAGTCAAATGACCTATGTCAATCTCTAATGTCCAATTAGAAGATACTTCCATGGAGTTAGGATTCATAATCTCGAAGCCCATCTGGAAAAGGATATTGTACTCAATCTCCAATATCAGCCCAATCAGCGTCCACTCCACGGAGTTGGGTTTTTGCATGAACCCATCGTTGGAGTTACCGTCTATAATGAGCAAGAAATTTGGAGCTGGGAGGCAGCCCACTGGCACTCCTTCGCTGGCGTGGTCGTGTGTAGTTGTGATCGTCTCTCTTCTCACTGGCGCTTCTATTGTTCACAACATCTATAAGCCTAA
>JANKOE010000003.1:60769369-60792102 GCA_026284465.1 Erythroxylum citrifolium
AGGTGCCTACAAACCAGCGAGGGGATTAGTCACTGGGTCCGCCGATAGATACCCTGGTGTAAGACAAAAAAAAAAACTTAACCACTCAATTTGAACAAATTAAAAATAAATAATTAACAGATTATAAAAATATATTAATAAAAAATAACATACTTCAAGCATAATACTCTGCTTGCAAGGATTAGAAAAGGGTTATTAACGTACGTAACTTTTTAATTGTAATTTTGTATAAAAAGGTCGTTTCTTTTATTTTAACACGTGACTTCATGGTCACATAGGAGCGACTGGTAAAAATTTATTAATACGTAATTAAAAAATACTAATAATTAATATTCACATAGTCTGTTGTCTGACCATTTACCTTTGGTGATAGGTACACGCGGATTGGTCCACCGTTGGTGGGAGGTTCACTTCTACCATATCCATTAGGAAGGTAATCAATGTGCGAACCGACTAACAGCGCTAACATATCGGGCTGATCCTGGATTGCACTACGTTCGAGATTCACCGGCGATTATTCGGGACGTACTAACTCATGATATGTGTGGCATCAGCGACGGATCCAGGATTTTAGTCTTGGAGGGCAAGGATAAAATTTTTTAGTCTTAAGAGAAAAAGACAAAAATTTTTAGTCTTAGAAAGGGGGGGCTGAGTTTTAGTTTTGGGGAGGGAGGGCTGAGTGTTAGCTAATCTTGGGGGAGCTATAGCCCCTGCTAGCCCCCCCTTGAATCCGTCACTGTGTGGCATGATGTATCCTCGCACCCACGTAGCGGGTTTGCGAGTCTAATTTCTTTTGGTCTTTCCTTGGTAATAAAAAAAAACTAATAATTTTTTATATTATATTAAACGAGAAGTTGGGAGCTTGACCATAAATGAAATTCACGCGCTTTAAGGCGGGAATGGAGCTGGTGAATTTGGCCCATCTCGAGGTGATGAGCTCGAGAGATTGGAGCCATAAACAAATGATAGATTTGAGGAAAGGATAGATTTAGCGGCTCTCCTGTTTTACCGGAAGTTGTCAAACTACTCTGTTTCTGTTTTTTACCAAAGACAAAAAGACAGAAGAGGTTAAGTCTTTCTGTTCTGTTCTCCAAGGTAATACTAACTTGTTTTTAAAAGGTTTTTCGTATAAGACACAAGAAAAAGAACAAACACCTTGGTTTTGTTTCAGACGTAAGAAAATTTGCTAATTTAGGGAGAGATTTGGAAGAGAGTGGCCGTTTCAACGGCCAGCTCCATCTCAACTCATCAATCTAGTTGGCCGTCAAAACGTGATCACTTCTCTGACACGGTCCATTCAAATCCCATTCCATGTATTTTGATTCCATTTCTCGGGGAAATCAGAATTTTCCTAGGAAATTTGGTCTGTAATCCACATCATCGTTCGTCCACTACTCGGTGGGTTTTTCAGGCTACGAAGTGGTAATTTCAACTGGGTTTGTTTCAGAATTTCATTTTGTCGTGTAATTAAGTACAAAGTTGGAAGCTTGTTAGTTCTGTTCTTGGTTTTTTTTTTCCCTTCAGGTGTTTGGATCATGCAGTATAGCATATTCGCGACAATGCGTAGCATGAATTTCACAGAAGGGTGTAAAGGCACTCAGGTCTATGCCCTAAATCCCAACGCACCGACCGCCGCGTGCGGCAGTGTCGGAGAGAAGTGTTTGCAACACCTCCAAGATTTCAGTGTCAATCCAGTTCGTAACAAACCGAACCGAAATGGGCAAGCGTCACCGAATCAAACCGCGTCTAGTGTTGGTGGAGTCGAGAATTTGCTACCTTGTGGCCTCCCTGTGGCCGATCTCCTCGAGCCACAGATTGAACCCTGCCTCAGGCCTGTAGATTTTGTCGAAACTTTGGCTGATGTGTATCGTAGAACTGAGAATTGCCCACAATCCGAGAAATCCAAGAGATACATAGAGCAATGTGCGATATTTCGGGGATCTTTGGATCCGAAGTTGTTTAGGAGGAGTCTCCGATCAGCGAGGCAACATGCTGTTGAGGTCCACGAGAAAATCGTGTTGGCCTCGTGGCTACGGTTTGAGAGGAGAGAAGATGAACTCATTGGTACGTCAGCCATGGAATGTCGTGGTAGGAATATACAATGTCCAAAGGCTTGTTTGGTTCATGGGTATGATCCTGAATCGGTTTATGATCCTTGTATCTGTTCACGGTCTCCTAGAGGAGACATTGATGATGAATTTTCTAATGAAGTCGAGGAATGTTCAACTTCTGATGAAGATGGTGATATGTCATTTTGTATTGGTGATGCTGAGATTAGGTGCATACGGTCTAAGATAGCCTCACTTTCAAGACCTTTTAAAACAATGTTGTTTGGTGGCTTCATAGAGTCGCGGAGGGAAAAGATAAATTTCACGCAGAATGCTATATCGGCGGAAGGGATGAGAGCAGCAGAAATATTTAGTAGGACAAAAAGTGTAGATTCTTTTGACGTGTCAGTTGTTTTAGAGCTTCTTTCATTGGCAAACAGGTTTTGTTGTGATGTTCTGAAATCGGCTTGTGATGCTCATTTAGCATCTCTGGTTAATGATATCGAAGTTGCAGTGCTGTTGATTGAGTATGGATTGGAGGAGACTGCACATCTTTTGGTAGCAGCATGCTTACAAGTGTTCTTGAGAGAGCTTCCAAGTTCGATGCACACGTCTTACGCAATGAAGTTGTTTTGTAGTTCAGAAGGTAGGGAGAGATTGGCCCTGGTTGGGCATGCTTCATTTTTGTTGTATTATTTTTTGAGTCAGGTTGCAATGGAGGAAGACATGACATCCAACACAACAGTCATGCTTTTGGAAAGAATGGCAGATTCGGCGATCGAAAGTTGGCAGAAACAACTTGCTTATCATCAGTTGGGCGTAGTGATGCTTGAAAGGAAGGAATTTAAAGATTCCCATCGTTGGTTTGAAGCTGCTGTTGAAGCAGGTCATATTTATTCATCAGTGGGTGTTGCCAGGTCTAAATATAAGCGCGGCCACAAATACTCAGCTTACAAGATGATGAACTCACTGATGTCGAATTATAAGCCAGTTGGGTGGATGTACCAGGAAAGGTCCTTGTACTGTGTTGGGAAGGAGAAGATGGTGGATTTGAACTCTGCAACTGAATTAGATCCAACTCTTTCTTTTCCATACAAGTATAGGGCTGTATTGATGGTAGATGACAACCAATTTGGGTCAGCAATTTCAGAGCTCAACAAAATAATTCGTTTTAAAGTATCTCCTGATTGCCTTGAACTACGGGCTTGGATATCGATTGCCTTAATGGATTATGATGAAGCTCTTAGGGATATTCGGGCACTCTTAACATTGGACCCTCATTACATGCTATTTCATGGTAAAATGCATGGTGACCATTTGGTAGAACTCCTTCAGCCTCTTGTTCAGCAGTGGAGTCAGGCAGATTGCTGGATGCAACTCTATGATAGGTGGTCATGCGTTGATGATATTGGCTCCCTAGCTGTTATACATCATATGTTGGCAAATGATCCCGGGAGGAGCCTTCTACGGTTTCGACAATCTCTCCTCCTTCTGCGGTATGCTTGCAAATATTGACTACCTTGTTTAGTTTCTTTAACCATTCCTAATGCTGTCTGCTCATTTAATTAAATGTTCAAGCACTAGCAAGTTGCAGCTTCATTGATAAACGAATAATTTGCCCCACAATTAGTTGATGTTGTTTATATGTGAGAACATATATGTTCTTATTGTAATTGATTCGCTATGAGTCGATTTGCATGTACAGGCATTAAGAAAGTGTAACATTTGTCTCTATCAAGTTGAACTTTAGACATTCTGGTCAGAATCAGTGGCATTAAAACAAGACGTTATCCCCCTTTCTAACCCAATTTATGCATCAGTTTTGATTAATTTCGAATGAAAATGTTGCCACGTATTGCCGTTTCTCCAGAGGTTCTCTGTAATGATTTCCCCTTTGGTTCTTACACAAGAATCTATCTCTTTGTTTCAATGGCTTCATGTTGTTTCCAGGTTAAATTGTCAAAAGGCTGCAATGCGTAGTCTCCGGCTAGCTAGAAATTATGCTACATCTGAACATGAAAGACTTGTCTATGAGGGATGGATTTTGTATGACACTGGCCATCGAGAAGAGGCTTTAGCCAAGGCTGAGGAGTCAATTTCAGCGCAGCGATCATTTGAAGCTTTCTTTCTTAAAGCTTATGTATTAGCAGATTCAAGTCTTGATTCTGATTCCTCTATGTATGTCATCAAACTTCTAGAGGAAGCTCTTAGGTGCCCTTCGGATGGATTGCGAAAAGGACAAGTGAGTTGAATTTTAAAGTGATCCTTTTATTTTATGTGACTACGGAACATATTAACGTTATTTTATCATTCGGCAGGCATTGAATAATTTGGGCAGTGTCTACGTTGACTGTGATAAACGGGATCTAGCTGCCAACTGCTACATGAATGCATTGAATATCAAGCATACTAGAGCACATCAAGGTTTGGCACGTGTATATCAACTCAAAGGTCAACGCAAAGCTGCGTATGATGAGATGACAAAGTTGATAGAGAAAGCAAGAAACAATGCATCGGCTTATGAAAAGCGATCAGAGTACTGTGATACAGATATGGCGAAGAGGGATCTTAGTATGGCAACCCAGCTTGATCCCCTGAGGACATATCCATACAGATATCGAGCAGCAGGTAAGTCATAACTGCAGTTATGGTTTCTGCAGTTTATAATTGCCAGTAAATAAATAAAGAATATATAATCATGTGCATCAAGGGTTTGCTAATTTGACTGATCTTCACTTTATACTGTTACTTTATTATCTTAAAGAAAGCTTGATGAGCATTGTATTTTATGCTAAGTGTCTGGATGACAAACATATTTTTATGAGATTTGCTCATAATTCTGTTCCTTTTCCGTCGGTATCTTTTGGATCTATTATTCACAGTGGTAATAAACATAAGCATGCTTGAAGTTAATGATGTTGGATCTTTGGATTATCTTTTTTTTTTTCCTTTTAAAAGTTGGCTGTGTAAGAATGATATAGCAAAGTTGTGTTAGTGTTTTTGTTTGTTTTAATACACACTAATGGGTATAACTTGGACATGAAGAAACTTTCTATGGGAGTTATAGTCTTGAACTTATTGCTTCGATGTTTGTTAGTCCTTGTGTTTGTTCGACTTAATACAGTGAAGAGACTCATAAAAAAACGTTTCTTTTCTCATTGTGGTTAAAGTTTTCTACACTTCGAACGGATGCCTGTCCTTATATTTGGCAGGGAAAATCTATTCGCCACAAAATTTGGGAAATGGTTCCGTTCTACTTTTACTGCCTGTGAATGTAAATAAATGAATTTGTAGTCGCTTCATATCATTTAGCTCCACTTTGGACTACTCTTGTCAACTTATTTGTGTTCATGAGTATGGTTGCATGTCTGTGGAGAAAGTTTGCACTACTAAAATGTTATAATGCCCATTTCAGCTTTAATGGATGACCATAAAGAAGTTGAAGCTGTAGAAGAGCTTACGAGGGCCATAGCTTTCAAGCCAGACTTGCAGCTGCTACATCTTCGAGCAGCATTTCATGACTCTATGGGTGACTTGGCCTCTACTGTTCATGATTGTGAGGCAGCACTCTGTCTTGATCCCATTCATGTTGAGACCATTGAGCTCTATAAGAAAGCACTAGAGCTGGTCAATGAACAACCAAAGTGAGAACCAGAGGTCTATATTCGTGGTATCTTCATTAGGTGGGCAATCCAATTGTTGCCGAACCTTCTCTCATTTTATAGTGCGATGGGGGCCTGTGCTTCTCAGGGTAGATTATCTTTACAAAATGTTGTTCTGAAACCGTGCTCGCACTTACTCCCTGACCACTTTCTAAGAGCGTAAGTTCCTATACGGATGAGAAACTGGATACTGAAGATTATGTGTTCATATTTGGATGTGGTTTTGCAACATTGAATGTTAAAAGCGGTTGCATACTGCTTTTACTGCTACCACTCGACATTTCACCGCAACTGGGACTTGCGATAACAAGGTCGAAGAAACTTGTACATGTAATGGCAGCTAAGAATGAAGTCTGCCCTCTAGAATTTTACAGGTCTATTGTTTTTGGTGAAGTATTTCCACGGAAAAATATGCTCTTTCTGGTTTTCCAGCTTCACAATTTTCTCCATACAACGGTTGCAAAGAGGACATCGTGATACTCAGCTTTGTTTCTGTTAATGTTTAAGACACTAGATACATTCAACATTGTACATCACTCAGTTCTTATTGGTACGACAGTCTCATTTTGTCCTCTGATGGAAAGTTACCTTCCAATAGCTTTAGCCGCTATTCTTTGGATATGCTGTGTAAAGTTTCAAGTTCACGCAATAGTCCGTAAATTACGTGTGTTTTTATGATAGTGCTGTGAAGTGAACACGTTAATAGAATGAACTATGAAGCATGTGAATCATTGTGAGTTAACAGTGTCTGAGACTTTTCAGCTCTCCTTCACATGTGATTGTTAGCACCACGAAAAGTCCAAAAGTGGTTTTAATGGCTTCCACGAGATACCCATAGTTCTCACCTGCTCTATGATAATATCAAGCAACTACTTTTATAACTTTTCTTCACTCACTTG
This sequence comes from Erythroxylum citrifolium, assembly GCA_026284465.1. Lineage (NCBI taxonomy): Eukaryota > Viridiplantae > Streptophyta > Magnoliopsida > Malpighiales > Erythroxylaceae > Erythroxylum > Erythroxylum citrifolium. The sequence goes on from JANKOE010000003.1 coordinate 60,775,979, forward strand.
GAAACTAAACTTAACCAGTCATCTTCATGTCCAACCTAGTGCATTTTTATGGGAGAAACAGAGAAAAAGAAGGTTGAAGTTGTGAACAGCTCAACAAAGCTGCACTTCAATTTGCCTCTCTTATCAATCAGGCGACATTTCCCTTCTGAGGATCGAGGACGTTCTGCTACTGCTGATTCACATTCTGCTATTCCATTTTGTTGGGAACAATCTCCTGGAAAGCCCAAGGAATTTGTGTTCACGAAGGAGTTCCATACAGGAGACACTCCTCGTCCAAAGCTGCCACCTTGCAGATGGCATCTGCAGAAAGAAAAAACCAAACCTGACGACCAGGAACATCCTGTCAATTTTCCCGAACCTGATGATGGCTGTGATGCTGATGTTGAAGAGGATGATGTGTTTTCGGATGCTGTAGAAGTGTTGTCCTTGACAGAAGCAATAGACATCGTTCAAAAAGCTGAGGATGATCTTGACAGGCTGAACTTGGAGAGTGGAGAGGTCAGTGATTGTGGTTCTCCCAACTTTATGATCCAACGATTTCTTCCTGATGCTACTGCACTAGCTTCATCTTCTATATTGGAAGCATCCAAGAACATGAACAAGACTCTGCCTTATAAGTCCTGCAAGTTCTTGGACGAGTTTGACCATGGAAAAGCTGGAGGATTGCACTCTTCGGAGTCTTCACCTAAGGGCTGTGGATTGGAGATATTCTTACCGTGGAGGACAAAGGACAGGCTATGTGGTCTGAAGAGCTCTCTCAACCATTTCTCACCCAACTTGAAACCCAACCGGATTCCAAAACTAAGGGGAGATGTTTCCATTCTTAGACCTTGTAGAGATGCAAATAAGTAGAGTCTGAATCCTACTTGATTCAAAGTCCATGAACTAAACTTGGTTTGACAAGAATCCAATTTAAATTTGACCGAGTCGGATCAGAGTTAGCATACCAAATCGAGTTTGATCTAACTCGAATTTGTACTCAGGTTTGGATTAGTCCATTGTCAATACTAGAAATAAAGGTATTTGATGTATAGTTAGAGTTACATTGTGTTTCCCTTTTTTGGTTTTTGGAGTGATAATATCTAGAGATGCTTCATTTGTAAAAACTCTGTTACTAAAAGATGTAAATTATATACACATCGGTGGGAATTAGACTTGGTAATCCTTTCAATCACTTAATAGTTCATGTAATAATAATAAGTTTAAGTTATTAAAAAAGCTTATAAATAAGGGTTCTAATATACTTGTCAATAAGTCTAGCCCAATCTGGCCTATCTTATAATTTCTTAAAAAATGTCAAAACAACGTAGTTTTTGATAAAACGACATTGTTTTTAAAGTGATGGTCGGGTCACGGGCTGGCCTGTGCTCAACCGACCACTTTAGCCTATGATCTGGTTAACCTGTGTCAAAATCAGGTCAGATCAAGCCAGAATTGATATCCTTAAATTTAAATACTTAAGTTTGAGCATCGGAACCAAACTTTTATTGTTATCTCCAGACATGATGGACTTGCAGAGGTACTAACTCTTTGAGTTGTAAACTTATAGAAACTTGTTTAGAATACGTCATTTGTATAGGCTATTACTAAGTTTTGTCATTTATGAAATGAAAAAAAGCTTAAACTTTCCTAAATTTTGTAATTATAACTTAGAAATTTAAAAAGTGACCATTAAACACTTAAATTTATGTTTTTTCAATTTTAGCTCGAACTTTAAAATATAGCAATAAAATGTTCAAATTTTTAATTTTTTTCAATTCTAATATGACGTTAATACTTCAATTTTTTCCTTCATTTTCAATTTATTCTATTGATACTCTCACTCTTCAATTTTCAAATTTTGCAGTTTCGATGTTTTCATGTACAAGGCATCGAGAGATCGATCTGAAAACAAAAAGCTTGCTGTTGTAATACGTACGCTGTAATGCGAGAGGAGTTTGGGGCAATAGAAGAATAAAAAAAAATAAAGAGCTGATGGGTGAGAACTAAGAACTGAAGACGTGGAGAGAACAAATAGATAACGAAAAACTAAGGCTGTATAAATTAATTTAGGGATTTTGTTTTTAACAACGATGTCGTTTCATTAATCTTCATTTTTTTTGTTATTTTTGGCTAATGTATATTAATAGCTAGGATTTCTGGAACACAAATAACGTAGATATTAATGTCGGACTAAAATTAAAAAATTAAAAAATTAAACATTTTATTGCTACTTTTAAAAATGTGGGCTAAAATTGAAAAAATTAAGCATTTTATTGTTGTTTTTAAAATATAAATTATAATTATAAAATTCAACAAAATTTGATTTTTTTTAATAATTAACTCTTTTATCTAATAAACCTTCGTAAACAATTTTTTTGGGATCTTAAATCAGGCTATCTACCGGCGGACTTAATGACTAATCCTCTCTCTGATTTGTAGGCATCTCACATGATGGGACAATTGGTTCAAGGATTTAAGACTGCTCCATATCCAAAGTTAAGGATTGAACCTTTGACCTTTGGTTAAGGATTGATGAGTCTCTGCCACTCCACCACAACCATCGGTTATTCGTAAACAATTTTAATTGTATCGGCAATATATACAATTGCTATTTAGTATTATTCAGACAGACTTATTATTGTTGTTACAATTTTCTATAAATTCAACCCTAATTAGATTGGGAACAGAAAATCGTCAAGTCGGGAGCGTCTGGTATTGCAATGGGAGGGCATGGAGGTCTCAACATCCTTCCCCAAAAGAGCTGGAATGTATACAATTACGAGAACAGAGAGAAAGTCCGTCGCGACGAGGAAGCCGCCGCCAGAGAGGAGCAATTGAAGCGTGAGCAAGCCAGAAAACGCGATGCCGAGTATCGCCTTCAACAACTCAGGACCGCCCGCGGTCTCGCTCCCCTCAATAAACCCACTGAGCCGGAGACGGAGCGTGACGATTCAGAGCCCAAGACAAACCACATCAATCTTTTTGAAGGGATTAAGATTTTCGACCCAATTAAGGAATCGGAGAATGAGAAAGATGGGTCTCAGAAGAAGAAGCAGAAGAAGAAGAAAGAGGAGGTTAGGGTTGTCACTGCTGAGGATGAGAAGTATAGGTTGGGGTATGGTGTTGCTGGAAAAGGAGTTAAATTGCCATGGTATCTTGAGAAGCGTAGTAGAAGTAGTAGTGATGGTGTTGATGAAGATGAGGGGTTGTTGAAAGAGGAGAAGGGGAAGAAGGGTGGCGTCAAAAAGACAATGGAGGAGTTGAGGGAAGAGAGGCTGAAGAGGGAAAAACGTGAGAAGGAAAGGGAGCGAGAATTGCTGCTAGGGAAGCGGCGGAGAGATGGAGCTGATCGTAGGGATGGAGGGTATTATAGAAGGTGAGATTGGTGGAAGTTGTACTCATTCATATTGCTGTATATTGCGTTACAATTGATGTGTTTCTTTAACAATGAATTTGGTTTCTTTTGGTAATTTTAAGAGAAGGTAGAAATGATTTGTATGGTATCGGCAATCCTTTTGGTAATTTTAGTGGCTTTAGTATGATGCCCGGCTTATTTGGAGGCAAGGATCCATTCAACAACCCTTTCATTACTCGCCCTTTTGGACTAGAATCGAGTAGGTTTCAACCTCAGAGTTCTGCAAATTGTGGTGAATCATGTGATGGTCGGGGGAAGGCAATAGTTATAGAAGAAGTAACTTCTGATGGTGAGGAAGAAAATGGAGTACACGCTGGGAACATGAAGAACAACCATAAAGAGCATGACGGTTCGAGCAAAGAACCATTAGTTGAGCATCCTGATGAAGACTCCGATGGTGGGTAAATCTTAATTTTTTGTCTATCATACACATTTTTTGTTTAGTACTGAAACTTGTGCTTCATGCAGCTAAAAAGACAAGTAAGTTCGTGAATCATGGGAGTGAGTATAATAAGAGAGCACAAACAGAACCACAGGCTCACAGTTTCAGTTCTCAGACCACCAAAGTAACATATGGTGGTGTAGATGAAGCATATTACACTACTATACGAACTAGAAGGATGGGCACAGATGGAGTCAGTGGCATTTTCCTGGTCTAAGTTGATTGGTTTCATGGTGCTTTCTCTTTCTGTTCTAAGATTGCGATTGTGTGACAGGCGTTGATATTATAGGAACCATTATTCTTGTACTCAATCATCTTGCTTGTCCAATGTCTACTACTAACTCTAGCTTCGCTCATCACTGGTTGGAATACTTCCATCTTCTAGTTTCTGCAAATTCTGATACTCGTACCACTGGGCACAACCTAAATAGTAAACGAAGTTAAGCAACCCCACAGCGCTCAGTATCCAATAGACAATATCTATCCTTCCATTGTTTATATTGTTCGGTAACCATTTAGTTCTCCTTCTAAGAAGATCAGTAAAAGCCGTGCTCAAGTAGAAAGCAATCCCAAAAATCAAGGAAATAATTCCAGTTGCTGTCCCTCGCAACGACACTGGAAATCTTGGTAATAAAGTTCAGCTTGTCCAGGAAACTGAAACGCCTCTCCGATACCAACCAATACTATCGGAGGAAATAGCCATAAAGCCGACATGGGCACCGCCGAATTAGCCTGTTCGAGGCTGCGGTGCTGATCAGCATGAGCCGCAGTCAGCCTCCTCACCTCCACCAAAGCTGACACGGCCATGCTGAGGAAGTTTAACGCATGACCTACTCCTATTCTTTGGAGGGGTGTTAGAGATCGACGGATTAGTTTGTGAAATAAGGGACAGATGATTTGGTCGATTATGAAGAGAGATAAGCCTGCGGAGATCAGTGCCAGCACAAGAAAAAAGCCAACTGGGATTGTGAAATTTGTTCCTAGTTGACGATACAGGGTTAAAGCTTGGAGGACGGTTAGGCTTCCTTGAATGGCTATTGGGGTGCTTAGAAAGATGCTTGATGACCAGAGGTGGAATATCCTGAGGAGTGTTTTGAGATCTTCTACTTGATGTACGGTGCATAATCTCCATATACTTCTGATATATCCATCTGGTTTCACGTCTCCTTCAGTTTTCAAAGCTGCTCGGTTTAGGAATCTGTAAGTGTTGTAATAGCACAGATCATCTGTAACTTTTATCTAATAGAATCAGACAGCAATACTAACCCAACATCAAACCGTGGTAAGACAATGCATGTAGTAAAAGTTCCTACTTCCATACCTGAAACTATTCGTCAATTTTACAGGCACTTCTTTCGTCATTCCAGTCTCAGCCTGATGGTCACAGTCTTCGTTCCTTAATGACAGAATGGCTTTCCTCTTTCGTATGGAAGCGACAACAACAGTAGCTAAGCCCAGGAAAGGGTTTTCTCGTGGCTTATCTCGTCGATAGAAATGAGTTCCCGACAGGAAAATAACCAAACCAATAAAATTGGCAGCAACACACAGCCCAAACCCAGTCCCCAGCTAACACTTTCCTCTATGTATACAATTGCAGTGGCACTAATCACCAAAAGATGTGTAAATTGTAAAGAAGTACCAATCTAAGAAACGGCCTTGATCTTCAGGTCTATCAAATTGGTCTGCCCCCATTGTGGCCAGAGTAAACCTTGTACCTCCCGACCCTGTAGCTGCCATATGGCTACAAATAGGACAGCAGTCTGGAATTTTGTTGGGGTCTGACAAAATCCTGATCCATCTTGACATTTTTCAGGCCTCGAGGAATGTAGCAAAGCAGTTAAGGCTAAAAGCACCACACCCTGCACTTGAGAAGGTCTAAAGACTTTATCTGACATTTAAATTCTAGCAATCCTAGTAAAGTTCTGGTACCAATAAATGCAAGAATATGGTATGAAATCCTGAGGAGGGAAATCACCTTGGCTTTCCTTTGACAGGGTTGGATTAGCAGAAATAGCGCGCGCACACAAACACACATATGTGGACGTAGAAGAACTAGAGCATTACCAACAAAGACACGCAAGAAGATACAAGGATGACAAAGAAGGAGCCTAAGAAAGAGTCTGCAATGATTGCTCCAGTGATCGGTAATAGATTGAAGAAGCCATTTACGACATTGGATATCTGCGTAGCATCTATGCTCTTTACATTGAATTCTTTGATAAGATACACAATCAAGTTTGATGTCCAACCTCCACTAGCAAGTGTCAAGCTCGTTAATGTCCCTGAAGGTGAGAAGAAACACAGCATTTCTGCATCATATACACGAAAATGATGGACATATATACTATATATCTTATATATACAGAGATATATAGAGAGAGAGATCAATGAGTGGTGCCTATCATAAAAGGGAAGGTGACCCAATTGCCACTTTTGCTACCAGCATCAGACGCCTCCGCGTCTCTAGAGAGTGATTCCTCCATGTCTGCTGTTCTTGACCGACTGAGGAGCAGCAAGCTGCTCCTTATATATATATTGCCAACAAGATGTTACAGTACTTGGCATACTCAGGCCATCGATGCAATGTTTATAATTAGGTGAAAGAAAAAACTTTTTTTTATTCGCTGCTAATTGTGGTTTGTGAATTGAAATTTGTCCAAGAAACTTGTTGAGGAACGTAGTAAATAACTTGGAAAACAATCTAAATTGTCCTATTTTATCATTAATAGTTTTTTAAGTAAATTAATGACCTGACACCATCTAATACATGACAGGCTAGCAGTTTCGGGTACCAATAGGATTAGGGTTACATCGAATTAGCGTTTAGGAAGATGCTTACATTCTCTTCCAGTGTTGCTTACAGAGTTCTCGTTTCTACTTTAGAAAATATGTATCTTACTAGACCAGATAATTTACTAAATTAGTTTTTTTTTTTTTGAGTAAAAAGCAAATATCTGGAATTAAACAAAGGCAGGATAATGATCCTACACCATAAAAGAGTCATACAAAGGAGAATGACGAGCCAGCTCATGAGCTTCGACATTACAGAGGCGACTAAGCCAGCGAACAGAAACAGTCGTATTGCGGCTAAGGATATCTAAACAATCGTCAATGATTTTACCAAAGTCAGAGAAGTCTACCAGGCAGGATTAGTTAATGATGAGCATTTAGATTATAAAGCATTGATGATATATATATATATATCAGATGTTTCTTGTTGTAGTGGTTTAATTAAAGCTTAGATTGACAAAAAGATAATTAATATATCATGACACGCAAGCAAAAGAATATATCAAACCACTTCCAGTTCTAAAGAATTAGATCTTTTGTTTCGGTTATGGTGTTCCTATCATGTTTCATTAAATCTTATCTACATATTTATGTGGACTCTATATAAATATATAAATGAGATTTAGGGGGCGGTTGGTTTGTATGGGGGAATGGTAATAGAAATGGGAATGAATATAGTGAGGAATGAGAATGGATACTATCATTATAATTATGATGGTTGGTTAAGAGGAAGTAATGATTACCATTACCATTGATAGTGGTTGGTTTGTAAAAAATAATGTAATTAATTAATTACAATATATTTATTAATTAAATATTATAATTAATTAATTAGAGTATTTTAATTAATGAATAAATTATATTTCAATTAATTATATTGAAACTAATTAATTATTTTTAATTAATTATAATGTAATTAATTAAAATATTGTTATTAATTAATTAATTTTAATATTTTAATTAATTAATTAATTAATAACAATATTTTAATTAATGAATAATTATATTTTAATTAGTAATAATAATTTAATTGATAATAATGTAATTAATTAATTACTATTAATAATTTAATTAATTATATTTTAATTGATTAATTAATTAATTGTTATATTTTAATTAATAAATTAATTGTTAAAATTTAATTAATAATTAATTAAATGAATTGTATTAATAAATGTAGGAATCATTCCGAATGGAGTATTCCTTAAAACTAAGGAATCAAAATAATACCTCTATAATCATATCTTCATACCAACCATTAGTTTTAATTTCGTACCCATATCTTTTTTCTTATACCCTCCAACCAAGCACCCCCTCATAATCAAAATCCGAATACTCGGAGGGAAATATTGGAATAAAGAAAAAAGAGGGTTTAGCTATTTGATGTGTATGAATGTATGACTCCAAAAACAGTAATTAAAATAATCTTGCATGGGTAACATCTTTTATGGGACATACTTATCCTAAACTTATTATAGAAATATTTTACTTACATTTAAATATCAATTAATTAGGATTTAAAATTTTATAAGTTGAGACCTATCCCTATTCCTTCAAAAGAACTTTGTAATCACATAACATTTTTACCGTCTTAAGAAATTTAAAATTAAAATTACGTTTATCTTAGCATAATTTAATAAGCCGTTTGGTTTCTTTCTATTTTTAAAATATGATTTGTAATTTTTGCGTTATGTTATTAGTTTTGGATTTTAAATAAAAGTAAAGTTATGTTTGATTGTTAATATTAATATTAATTAACAGTAATTATAAATATAAATATAAATATAATTTTAAATTTTAAATAAAAAACTTAAAACCTGTAATTAAAAAATCAAGATCTGACCAATCTTCAAGAAGAAGTCGGATAGCATATTATTAAGGGATCAAGCTACCCATCGGATAGCATATTATTAAGGGATCAAACTGCCCGCGTGGGTAGCTTAGTTGGTCATTGGGAAGGAAAGTGAGTCCAAGAGATCAAGCTGGTTAGTCTCAAGGATAAAATTTTCCGTTTTTGTTAATTAATTCTTACCTTATTTTATTAAATCTCATTTACATATTTATATAAAATTTATACAAATATATAAATAAAATTAAGTAACAGAAACATCCAAAGGTAACGTTGCCGAGCATACTCATCAATAGGAAGGAGGCAAGCGAGCGTTTCAGAATTTGAGTAGGTAGTCAATATCAAAAGTACGACAAGGTATAGATCTTCATATGTCTTAATTGACCTAGCGATTGAACTTGATGTACTAAAAGATCAATTAGTCTGCCGTTATGCATTATTATTGTTATTAAAAATACTCAAATGTTAAAATAATACTCAATTTTTAATTATTAATATATTAAAACTTAGTAATGCATTTTAAATTTATTTACATAGAATAAATAAATTCGTATTTGTTAATAAATTTTAAACGAAAACTATTTTATGAAAAATTTATATAAACTAATTCTTAATATTAACATCTATGTTTAAATTTATAAACGAATTTTCATAATACTAAAAAGGAAGGAGTATGAAAATATAAATTTAAGAAAGTCTATAATATTGCTCTTCAAAAAAAAAGAAAGTCTATAATATTATTTCGATAAGTAAAATTTAAATAATATTTTCGAACGAATTATAAACTAAAATTGAACTGTTTAAGGATTCGGATCTAACTGGACGATAGCCATCGCCAGGCCTAAAGGACCTTCATGTTCCCAATCATTGCAGCAGGACAAAAACAGGTTGGCCGTAGCTCTCTCTTACACGTTAGGTTTGCATGATCGAAACAAATTCACCCTCAACTCACCTTAGATTCTCAGTCTCATCTTACTTTTCTAAGTTAGCTTTTAACGAGTAACATAAACAGCAAGCTATCAAGTTTAATGATGAGTAGATCAACCAAACCACTAATCTCTAAACTCGTGTTTTGGTTAATAGCTTTGGGGAGAGGTTAACAGGAAAGGAATATAAAGTGAGTTCTTGGTTGGTTGTCTGGTTGATTATGCAATAGTTTGATATCCCGCTTTTGAAGAATCTTCCATACCTTTTATTTAGTAGAGGAATGAAACTCATTCCTTAGTAGTGACTCATTTTTTAAAAATATTTTAAATACTAATTAATTAATTATAATTAAATAATTATAATTAATTAAAAAATAATTCATTCATTAATTACAATATTGTAATTAATTAATTAATTAAAATATAATTAATTACAAAGATATTATTAATTAATTACAATATATTTAATTAGTTACAATATATAATTAATTAATTACAATATAATTAGTTAAAATATAATTAATTAATTAATATATAATATATTTTTATTTCTCAATATTTTTTACAAACCAACCACTATTAATGGTAATGGTGATCATTCCTACATCTTAACTAACCATCATAATTATAATGATAATATTCATTCTCATTTTTCATTATATTCATTTCCATTTTTATTACCATTCTCCCACGCGAATCAACCGCCCCTTATATTTTTTTGATAATGGTAAAATCTATAACTATATTATTGGAGTGCATATTAAATAAATTATCGAGTGAATATAATATTTCGTAATGATTTTAAATATACATAAATTGTTAGGTAATTTCTCTTGTAGTATTAAAAAATAGAAAAGGTTAAGAATTTACGAAAAGACAAATGTATTATATTATAATAATAAACTAATAATTTAAATTATAATTTTTATAAGTTTTAAGACTTTGTAAACTTATAAAAGTTTTGCATATAATTTATAAATTATTGTACGTAATTAAACATTTATTAAAGGTTAATTATATTATATTTTGACTTATAGTTTAATATTTGGTTTTAATTATTCATCATCTTCAACACCTAGTTGAAATCCCGCTAAGTCACGGAAACTGAAGATCTGGTTTTAATTATTGCATTTTTAAAATTATAGTTTACTTATATACAATATAATTTAGCTATCACATTATTCTTTTCATTATATTCTGTTTATTTTTTTGGTAACTAATAATTATAAAATAGTATTACAATACAATTTCAATTTAAATTTTTTAATACTGTGTTAAGAAGGAATTGTATGATAATTAAACAATAGTATACGAAATAAGTGATGATTTTTAAAATATAAAATTAAAATTAAAAAATCAAACTAAAGGGGGGTCTCAATAAGTTTAGCCTTTTATTTAATTTGTGTTAATCGATAATAATGAAGATAATAATTCTCCTTCATATTCAAATTATTTTGGTCTTTTTGTTTATTGGTTATGGACCTATGGTCAAACCCAAAAACGTTTCTTCTAATCAGATTTCAACCCAATAACAGATGGGCCCAACTGTATAGAACTTGGTAATATCAAATTCGCCTTGGAGGATACATTCCCAAGCAAATTGCTTTGTTACAATGTGATTTTCAATTATTTTTGCTACAAAGAATCATCGTATAAGGGGATATTTCATATTTCAATGAAATGAAAAGAGAAAAATAAAAAAGACACGTCCCAGGAAACCGTGTATTCCTAGCTAGTGTTCGAAATTTGTCTTAAAGGAACTTGCACGAACCATGACCTGCGACAAAGAAACCAAAAGAAAAGGGATAACGATAAGTATTGCAAGGTCAGGACAGGAGCACAGGAAATTATTGGATAATGGATTAAAAAGCGTTATTTTTAATTTTTAAAAAAATTTAATTAAGCGTTACTAAATAGTATATAAAATTAATATCTAAACGAATTATACAGCTATTTATTTTCACATAATCCTTCCAAGTAGGGATACCAATTCATTGCTTGAGCTGGATCCATTTACGTTTAATTCACCATAAAATCATTTTATTTTACTATAATTAATTAAAATAATGTTATTTTAATCTTAATTTTAAATTTATAAATTAAAATAATATTGATTTAAATTATTAAAATTCAAGTTATTCTGGTAACTGGAAATTTGTTCATTTTGGACTTAAATAGACTTCAATATTCTATCCTAATTTTAGACTGATACATTTTATAAGAAAAAAACACTAATTAAACTGAATTTTTTGAGTTTTTTTAAAAATTCAAACACTCAAATAAAAATTTTAAAAGTATTTAAATTTATTACGAAAGAAAACTTACTTGGGTCTAAGGTGGTGAGGACGCCAGTGTTACTGAAATCACAGTTGAAGTCGTTCCGACCGTGAGTCTGGTAGTAGGAGTTCATGACGAAAGATGCATGGGACCTGACATTGTTAGGATCGAAGCAAACACCACCAGCTTGAATCGGCTTACAATCCACACCTTGGCTGCACCCATAGTTTATGTTAGATTGCAAAGCTTGTTCACTTGCTTCTGCTTTTGCCACACACCATTTCTTGCCTGCTACTGGAACTGGTGCTGGGTTTCCTCGACCTCCAGGACCACCCTGTGTAGAGTTAGAAATAGCAATAAACGAATAAATCTCCAGTCACTACTTTTTGGAGTACGCATTAGACAAAATTTCAAAGAATGTGTAATAATTCAAAATTCTAACCCTCTTCTTTAATATTAAGAAAAATCAAAACTCTCAAAAATTTAAAAACTTGTTTTTGAGTTGATCTAGAGCTCAATTTGAACCATCCTTTTCAGATTCAATCGGATTGAGCTTATTCGGACTCAAACCTTATGAGATTTTAGTCCATCTCGATCCAATATGTTGTCATTACCATGTAAGATGCAAAATCGGAAAAATGAAGCGAGAGTCTAAACAGAAAAGTCAAAGCATCCTGCAGGTTTAGAATACTTCAATAATATGGGAATATGATCACGTTCTTTTGAGAGGAACAGATCAATGCCTATCCTGTGACATCCATTACCAGCCACACAATATGGTACAGGTGATCTCCAGCCTCTTTACGGGTTTGTGTCAATATAATTAGGTGTTATTTCAATCATTTTCTTGATTCCCAATAGCACATGACTACTCATAAGTTGGGAGTTATTCCGAGATTTTAAATTACGGATTATGGGTGATTACGATTATTAAAATTACGATTGAAGCAGACAAGAAAGAGGAACACAACCATACCTGTCCGTTTCGCATGATTCCAACATCGTAAACTGGGGTAAGATCTGGTCTGAACAGGCCCCAGTTCCTCTCAGCGGTACTTCCAGGTTTCAGATTCTCATTGAACAAGGCAAAGATGTAAGTCTCAAACCGCCTCTTGGGCATAAGTGGAGTACCCGCTCCTGAAATGGCACGCCTGATCAGATTCCCATTATATGAAACTGCGTTTTCCACGGTACACTGAGGCTGGTCGGGATCGCCGAGCGACGGCCAACCTGTCTCAGCCACTACGATGTCCACATCACCGTACCCCATAGCTTTAATCGCCGAGAATACAGCGTCCATACTCGCGTCGAACATGTTACTGTAGGTTATGCCGGTGAATCTGTCACGGAGGCCACGGTTTGGCCGGAAAAGTATGTAGTTGGCCACTTTCGGAGCGTAGCTGAAGTAAGGATAGGGATTAACCATGAGAGGTGATTTGGTCTCACGTAAAAATTGGAGCATTGGTGCGAAGATGGTCTTCTGGTAGCCAACTCTGATCCGGGCATTGCTTGGTGGCACAGAATTGTAAAGGAATGAGAGAGCCTGTGGCGTTGAAACCTGACAATAATACATGTATGCACTAATTAAGTTTCAGGATGTCTTTGATTAATCTTGACTTGCTTATTGATTCTGTGTCTTAACATTCAAGACAGATTGCGTTGGCAATGGCCAAAATATTAAGTTCAAATCCGACTACGTCGGGTGCAGAATTCAAACCCAATTCTTTTTCTATTTATGGTTGAATTTAATAAAAACAAATTGCGTTTTAATCTAAAATTAAAGTTGTTTGACACTTAATTTGAACGAATTTGGGGTGACTAAAGTAACATTGTTTTGTTTAATAAATGAAAATTATTTGATTAAACTTGCTCAAATTCTAAAAATTTCAGTGCTTGGATTATTCCAAACCTATCTTTTGCCATTGTACCAAACAAAAACAGAATATCTCATGACCAGAAACAGAAAAGGAAAATATTCGATCACAATCACCTTGGATTGTTTGTAAACATTTTGCAAACCTCCAAAACAAAGATTTGATGCCATGTCTTATATAAGAGAAGCATTTCACGTACCTGAACATTATTGATTCCGGCAAGAACAAGAGCATGATGGAGTGACTTCATGCAAGGGACAAGATTGGCAATCCATTCCTTATTACCGGACAACAAGATTTCATTACCAACAGCGATCCGATTAATCCGTGTCTGGGGGTAAAAGGGTTGGATGTTATTTGCAACCCATCGACGAGCATTCCTGGGATTAGAAAGAGCAGGAATATCTCCATTACCGACGGTGACCGTCACGGTAATATTGGTGTTGGCAAAAGCTCGAAGAATGTCAGGGTTAGCGTCGAAGATCTTGATGCTGTCGATGATTGTTTGAGTTTTGAGGAAGTTTGCCACCTGGGCTGGTGGTGGAAGGTTGTTGGCTAAGGTACCATAGTTGACACCTATCCCCAAGGCGGAGTTTGAGAGGTGGAGGAAGGTGGCTACAAGGAAGAGCACGGCGGTCGCGGCTTTCATTGTTCAAAGTTCCTTGGAGAACTTGGAAACAAGAGATAGAGACAGCGAGCAAACCGTGTGTATAAATAAAAGAACCGATATGGTTATAGAAACAGCTAAGGTTAGATTGAAGCTACTTTAAGCCTGATAGAGCCTATTTGACAGATGCTCTTGTGTTTCCGTGTCAAACATGGACAAGAAGAAACAGACCGGAATACAGGAGCGTTAGATTCAATTTTTATCCCTCCATTTTTTGGTTTTTCTTTTATTTAACTTTTTATTTTACGAGAACTTTAAAACAAGTTTTAATTACTTATTTTCATTTTCAAAATATATTTGCTATTATTAACTAAATAAATAATGTATAACTACTAATAAGAAATATGAAAAGCTTTTTTAGATAGTTAATTAATTAATTAATTTAATAAGCATAATAAATTTATCAATGATATCTATTGATAAAAATAATATATAAAATAATAAAATTTAACATTGTTATTTATTAATTTATCTAATTATTTTATATCTTCCGTTTGTTTACTGTTTTAATATCTTTAGTAATAAATGTCTAATATATTAATATTAATAACCACAAGTATATTAAGAACCAAATAAAAACAGAAATAACAGTACTAAATACTAATTTACACCAGGACAAAAATAGAAATTGCAAATATGGGTCTGGTCGGTTAAGACTTAAGACTAAAGATTGATTGGTCCAGATATGACGTGTGTTTTTTGTTACGGACAAAACGTGTGTTTTAGATCCACACGTAAACGTTACAACGTGGTCGTGAGTAAGTGATTGGATTTGTTCCGGTTATACAGCGGCGGTTAGACAACGTTGGCTTTGCCAGTCAAAAACAGGGTTCCAGTTTTTACCTACTTTTAACAGGCCACTATTGGGGAAATTATTACCACTTTGTCTGGTTGGTGGTGATGGTGTGCTTCTAGACTTATTAGTTATTAACTTATTACTGATGTGTGAACACGACCACGTCATATTCGGTGTCCCTATTTCAACTTTGTCCTTCGACGGACTTCTTCGACTTTGAAGGCTCGTTCGCTTTACGCGGTTATGGTACTTTACAAACGCGGATCTTACTTTACGGTTGGCAAAATCTACCTACTTATGCTCATCAAATTTTAGATATAATTCAAATTTTTTATTTTTTAATATTGAGGTTAAATTTAAACTCAAATTGCCAAATTTTAAGATTTTAAGTAAAATGATATTATTTTATTCAAAATGATATTATTTGTAATTTTTCAAATTTAAAATATTTAATTTAAACTTAATTAAATTTAACCTCAAACAAGCCTAAGTCCGGAGGCATGTTTTCAAACTAAACTCGAACTTACGTAAATCAGAACCTAAACCAACTAATTACCAGGCCTAGTTCAAGACCAAACCAAACAAGTTTCCGTTGACTTTAGTGCAGGAAGTCAAGTAATTCAAATGTGATTTTTTTTTGGAGAAAATACTTCAGTCAGTTAAATCCAATCTATGACTCTTGATTTCACATTAAGCCTGAATCTTATTGTCCAATATTGCATTTAATCAAGAAAGAAGTCAGGTGTTTTTTAAATAACAACTTACTTAAAGATGGTAATGAATTAAGTCTGACTCAACTTTGGCCCAGGCCTAATAGATAGGGGTGAGCATTATTCAGCCTGACCCGGCCCGAATTAATTCGGGTAATAAAATGCTTAAATACGGGTAAATCAGGTCGGGTCGGGTATTACCCGAATTGTTTTCGGTTTGGGACGGGTAACTCCGAAAAAAATTCGGGTTATCCGATTACCCGAATTAGGTTTAAAAGAATTATAAAAATACATTTCTTTATTTTTCTTGTAGAATTAGCAGATTAATTATGCTAGTTAATTGAAATATTTGGTTATATTATTAGTGAATTCAACTATTTGTTTTGTTTTATGTCT
>JANKOE010000003.1:60837193-60856474 GCA_026284465.1 Erythroxylum citrifolium
TCAGAACAGATAATGTTCCTATCGAGGATATTGTAAAGCTTGTCGATTCCTTCCCAGGACAATCCATTGGTGAGTTTCCTATCTAGATACTGAAATTCCTTCGTTAGTACATACATTGAACCCAATGTTAGAAGAATCTAGGCATGACAAAAGTAGCAGGGCCTGAGTCGGTTCAGGCAAATCGGGTTTTAGACAGTCTTGTATTTCAGAATGTTTGAGATTTGAGTTGTATATTGCAAACTGCAGATTTCTTTGGTGCTCTTAGGGCAAGAGTGTACGATGATGAAGTAAGGAAGTGGGTTAGCGGAGTTGGAGTTGATAGTGTGGGTAAGAAGCTTGTTAATTCAAAGGAAGGACCCCCAACATTCGAACAGCCGAAGATGACGCTTTCCAAGCTCCTTGAGTATGGGAACATGCTTGTTCAGGAGCAAGAGAATGTTAAGAGAGTCCAATTGGCTGATAAGTACTTGTCTGAAGCTGCTCTTGGTGATGCCAACGAAGATGCAATGAAGCGTGGAACTTTCTACGGTTAGATCCCTTTGATCCTAGTGGCCTAGATGGGAAGTCTGCCTGATTTTTTTTTTCCAAAATTCAATTACTTTTAATATAAAAACGAGTTTAGGATTTATTGTATTAAATTTAAATTTAAATTATCATGTTCTAAAAATTATTATTTATTCCTTATAATATTATTAATTATTACATAACTATCGATACATGTGTTTACTTTTATATCTTAAAATTTTTAAAATTTAATATAATATGATTTTAGAACATAGCAAAATAATTTATATAATAACTTTAAATCAGGCAATGCAACATAATTAATCGCTACAGATTAACTAACCATGTCCTTTTGATCCTTGTCGCAGGTCAAGCAGCTCAGCAAGTTCATATTCCGGTCCCTGAAGGTTGTACTGATCCAATTGCTCAGAACTTTGACCCAACAGCAAGGAGTGATGATGGAAGCTGCCTTTATACAAGCTAAGGCTTTAATAGGATAATGTGTGGAAGAAGAGAAACTTCCTTAATCCGTAGTGATGTGAGACAATTATATTCTTTCTTTTTGTCTTGAACATGGATTATTTTCCTCTATTTTGTGTTATAATCCGCCACGTTAAGTCCCGAAGGAGTGCTTTCTTTCTTACCACCAATTTCAAATTCTCTCATTTCAATTAGTATATATTGTTGTTCTGTTAAGGGTTGCAGTTTAATTCAGATCAATTTGATTTGAAATTTAGTTTCAAATTAAAGAATTATATAATTGGCCCCACAGTTAGGTTATGCCACCGGTACTGATATGGAGAGATTTTGTGAAAGTATTCAGGAAGAAGTACCTCTCCAGAGTTTATGTACAAGAGAAGGCCCAAAAATTTCTAAATCTCACACAGAGGGATATGAGTGTGAGTGAGTATAAGCTGAAGTTCACTCAACTTTCCCGATATGCGGCCAACATTGTGACGAAATTAAAATCGCAGGTTCGTCACGACGTAAAATTTCCAAAGGGTCCAAAGGGATTTGCCTATCTATATTTCGCCGCGGCGATCCCACTTTGCTTCAAAAGGATTTTTCTTCTACTTTTCAACTTCTAAGCCTCCCTCCACGCTCAAGCTTCATGATCTCATATTCGATGTTGGGTTCCGGAAACGAGGTCCAACAATTTTAGTTAAATTAGGCAAACTGACTTGAAGTTAAGTAATTAAATTAAACTTAAGTTAAATCAACTTTAAATTCAAATATTTAAATTTAATCGAATTCAATTTCATATTAAAGTTCTACTTGACCTATTGTCAGCACTACTTATTTATGATAGGTATTGGTAAAATTCAAATATTCAAATCTCATCAAATTCGATTTCATTTTAAAGTTTTACTTGACCTATAGCCAGTACTACTTATTTACGATAGGGATAGGTAAATAACTTGACTTGATCCTACTATACCCACAAATGCATATAACTAAATACGATTAATTAGAAAAATAAAGAAAGCAGAGTACTTGAAACAAGGAATAAGTAGAGATCCCAAAGCATAAAATTTTCTTGGAGACTTGAAATCTGCTTGAATATTAAGGAAAAAAATGCACTTTACATATACAGCCATATCCTTATGATTGAGTTAAGCCTACAAATGTAGGAAATACCAGAAACCAAACATGAGCCAATTAAGATATGCCTACCAGTTTCCTGCACATAAGCTAGCTTGGTCATCCTACTGACTAAATCCAACAGGTTTGGACAACCTAAACTGTTCATCTAAGAGTAGTTGTGGTGAATTACAGAGGAAAACGATAGAGTGATCAAAGTGAATCCTAAAAAAATAATCAGCTCAAATTCGACTGCTCGCGGATCTATTATGTGGTGGCATTACCTTCAATATTATCCTCTTCCTGGTCCTTGACTCTGTTGAAAATCTCATAATCATCAAATCCTGCATATTCATGAACCATTTCCATGCTAAGAATCACTTTTTAAGTCACAAATGTCATGAACGAGACTAAGATTATTACTGGTTCACAACAAATGGACTTCAAATACCTGCTTCTAGGTCTTCAATTTCATCATGTGGTGATCTCACAAGCTCTTTCCTGACAGATGGGGGATTAAGTGTCATAAAATCAGCATTTACATTATCATCTGAGCACAAGTCCTTCTCTGTGACCCAGTCCTTTAGAAAACCAATACTGTCAAATGATAGAGGGTCTATGATATCCTGTTCATTTCTGAGAGAGAAGAAAAGATTCAATTAGAAAAAGAAACCATCTTAAGAAATTATACAATCATCAAGAGAAACACTTGCATTTGTCTTAATCTGAGGTTGTACTGCACAAAAACTAGGTCGCGGAGTTGTTGACGTTCAAGGCAATTTTTTGCGTCATGTAATCGCTCAAACGGGATCCGGTTTTGCTTGTATCCGATTAAACTGCAGGTTTGACTGAGAATACGAATGGCCAACCGCAACAAATTTGGGCAACTTCCTCCATATGTGGACCACCATTCAGCTGTTACATTAGGAGAAAGTACTAGATAACACATCAATGTGGCAGGGCAAACTGTACACATTAAAGAGAAACATAAATCGAGCATTTCGGATAATTGCATGGGAAAGCAATAAGCCTTTGGCATTCCATGATTTAAACCAGATTATCCTACCAGACCAAAGAGTTCTCTTCAATGAGTAAAGCTCAATTGTGCAATGCACGAGGCAAAACACAAGTAATATCTAAAAGCATATGCATAAGCATGAAAAGGACCAATCTGGACTCAAAAATTGGCTACTTAAAGCAATTGAGTCTAAAAAAAATGGAGGATTCACCAGGAAGAAGGGTGTCTCTAGATCTAACAGCCATCTTTCTTCCAAGATCTCCTGCTGCATTCTTGTATAAGCTTATCTCTTTGATGATCTTATCTTGGACTATTATATCAGAAACCAACTTCTCAATGCAATCAAACATCCCAGAGAGGATCTCATTGTGTATGTCTCCCTCAATACTGTAAAAGAACTTGGGATTAAGGTAAAAGCCAGAAGCATGAAGAGGGAGATTCCATTGTTGTTCCCACCAATGATCTATGATATTCCAGTAGACCATGTACTCCTCCCTCTTCACTAGCTCTTTCTTAATCGCTTCCTTTGCTCGATACATCCCTGCGTAGACATAACCCATGGCAGGCCTTCTTTTGCAGCTAACTATTCTCAAGACTCGCAAGAGAGGATTTGTTAGATTGACTATTAGGGTACATGAGGTCCAGAATGATTGATTGCTTATCAGATCTAACATTTCAAGGCCCCCTGGTTTCCGGGAGTACGGGCAGTCCATCCACTCCTGTGATGTAACCATGCTTTGCAAAGCATGTTTAAGATTGACAATTTGTTTCAATGTTGAAAAGTTTGTCGCAAATCGAGTGATTCCCGGTTCTATAATATCATGGCCAGAGGTATATCTCCTCAGCATATTCAAGACCACACTATGATTGTAAACAAATCTTGTGATAGACCTCGCCTGTTCAATTATTGAGTTTATCCACTCAAGTTTTGAAAAGTCTTCAAATATCAAATCTAGACAATGAGATGCACAAGGAGCCCAATAAAGAGTTGGAAAAGTATTTGATAACCTTCTTCCTGCAACAATATAGTGCTCTTCCATACTAGTAATAACTTGCAAAACATGTCTTACTCCAATTTCTTCAACCACCTTCCGAATCAGGTCATAAAGAGCATCTGGTGAGTTTATAATATCAGAAGCATCCACAGATTTCAGGAACACCGCTCCTTCAGGACTGTAAACTAAAAAATTTAGCACAATCCTGCCCAACGCTGTGTTCTGTTGATCAACCAAAACAGAACAACCAGTCCTCGACCAACTTCCCTTATACCTATCAACATCATTCTTCACTTCCTCAAAAGAACTCTCAAGTATCCAACCTTGAAGATCTGTGTATGAAGGCATCGTAATTCCTGATCCTCCGGAAGCAATAGCTTCAACCATTGGATGGAAGAAAGCTGAGTTCACAGCATCCAAAGGTGCCCCAATATCAAACAAAAACCTTCCTATAGCCATATGAATATTATCATACATGCCTTTAGAAAATAAACTATCATTCACAGGAACAGCAGAATTTGCAGTAGCAATCACACCAGAACCTTTACGTCTCCCCCTCTTCCTTCTTGGCCCACTCTTGCTGGTTTCATGCTCTTGACTAGCTAACATAATTGAATTAGCCTCTATCTCATTAGAAACTGCAACTAACGCTGTTTCAGTATTAACAATCTGCTCATCATTCCCAAAAGCCTCTATATCGGTAGAAACTGGATTCAATTTCGTTATTTCCGCAGCAATCTTTTGCTTCTTCCTCTTCTTCACAACAACCCCATCTAAACTTTGCTGCATATTAATCTTAACATCTGGAGGAACTCGTAAACAAGTAGATGCATTTCCCTTTTGCCCAGCTAAATGTTCCTTGATCCTATGAATCCCTCCTCCTTTAAACATCTTACTGCAATACACACACTTAAGCTGAACTCTATCACCATTCTTAAACATTTGACAATGCTTCCATGCAGGGTCATGTTTCTGTGACGTTATTGGTATAGGTTCCAAATTAGAACCCATCTACAACAAAACTTTAAGAATTCAGATCACTCAAAACTTCTGGTAATGTCTTTTGTTCTCAAAATTCTTAAAAGGGAAAACCTATGTTCCTCCGTATACAATTCAATCCCCCTTGAACCAAGCAAACTGAATTGACAAAGACCCTTTACCATATAGGCCTCAATTGTAGTAACAACACGAGAGTAAGAACCATAGACATGAACACACGAAAACTAAGAACTTACTTGAGTTGCATGTTATGTTCTTTTTTTGCTTGAGACGAATCGTTGAGAAAAAAGAACCGAGTCGAGGGGGTTGAGGCGGTCTACAAAAACAAGGGGTTTGGATAACCGGACGGACCAGTTAGGGCAAGGTTTAGCCGGTTTGGTTGTTTTTACCGGGTCATCCGATTAGACAATGAAACTGGACCGTTTTTAAGGTACGAGAAACCGGATTTCCCGGTTACCTTGCGAAAGAGCCGGAAAAGATTGAGACTGAATCGAAAACAAAACCAGCCGGTGACCGGAAAATGCCACAGTGAACCGGCTGAGTGATGTTGGTTCATGACAGGTATGTTGTAATGGTTTTTCCCTCAAAAACAGATAAGAAGTTTCCCAATTTTCCTATTGGATTTCCTTATGTTGCGTCCTCTCGTACTTGATTTGTCCTAAATAAGAATAGATTAATCATTACCTCCGACAAAATTATCAGGAATCTCACATCAGACAACTATAAGGACATTTAAGAATTTATAATAATATGCAAACCTCCTCTTCTTGACCTAGCTTTTGGGGATAAGTTAGGCCTTTTAAACATGGTATCAGAGCCAGTTTATCTCGATAGTTTTAGGTGAGACTTGGTTATATCCCTTTACCCAATATGTTCATCAGATGTTTAGTCCTGCTCTGGGCTAAGGGGTGGTGTTAGAAATCCCACATCGGACAACTATGAGGGTATTCAAGAATTTATAATAGTATGCAAATATTCTCCTCTTGAGCTGACTTTTAGAAATGAGTTAGGTCTTTCTAATAATAACAGTACTGACCAAATTTATAAGAATACGAAAACATCTCAAACTTAGAACATTAGCTTTGAGGTGTGCACTAAAAAATAAATTATTTGATCAATCAATGAATTTAAATCAAGCAACAATTCAATTTGTAATCTGAGCGTCATTTGCTTGATTCTATGGTTAAATGGTTTGCTTCTACCATTTTTATCTTTAGTGATTGTTTAGACGTGAAAAGAGTAGCCATTGAATACTTCCTTTGGCACCATTTTTGCAGTAAAGGTGATAAAAAATTACGAAACCAATTTCGTCCAACTTCGTCTTAGTAAATCAATAGATCAAACTCCTATCGACTTAACTTCAACACATTTTCTCTCTTCAATACGACATCATTTTAATTCTTAAGTTTCAAAAATTCAAGATTCGAGCTTGATCGAGTTTCTAAAAAGGCTACAGTCGCTTCTTGAGGATTGAGCCATACAAGGCTAGAGACAAACTTAACTTGACCAGACCATTGCCAACCTCTTTTCAAATCCAACCAATTATAAAAAATAAAGTACAAGTGATTCAAAATTATCGGGCCAAATCAGGCACGATAGGGTTGGATTCCAAATTCTTTCAAGTTTGAGCTTGATCATGGCCGGTTTCAGTCGCCACTCCTACTTTGAAGAGGTAAACAGTTCTTAACCAAGAGGCAAATCACACTCACAAGACGACAGAATCAGGAAAACAAAAAGCCATTCAAATAAGATAAAGAAAAAAAAGGATCCATACATAAGAAATTTTCCAGTCTCCAAATTGGAATATAAACTGTACTACCTTCTCTATTTATACACCCTTAAA
Organism: Erythroxylum citrifolium; assembly: GCA_026284465.1. Lineage (NCBI taxonomy): Eukaryota > Viridiplantae > Streptophyta > Magnoliopsida > Malpighiales > Erythroxylaceae > Erythroxylum > Erythroxylum citrifolium. Next base: position 60,844,134 of record JANKOE010000003.1, read on the forward strand.
CTTGTAAAGTAACTTTAGCTCTGCAAGGATCAGCAACTTCACTATCTGAGCCTCAGCTAGCTTTGATTCTAGGTATAGCCTCAAACTAACAATGTACAACTTTTAAGTATATAACAACAGTTTTATTTTCATACAGCTCCTGTTCATTTAAGTAACTAAACAGGGCAGCCTCTGGACATAGTAAGTAAGAAGGAAGAAAGGGAAGCTCATACTATTTCCTCAGTTAGCTGTACAGTTCTATGCCATTTATGCCGCTGGATGCAGAGTAAGGACACTGATCCTCCTTTCTGCAATGACATTATGCCAATCATAGTTAGTTTTACTTTTTTAAAAAATTCTTTACGGTAGTCGTATCAGAAGTATAATTACCTCCGGCTGCAACGAGTTTCTCTACACGTGCAACTATATGCTTCCCGTACGTATACTTTTTCAAAGCATTTAAGTGAACCTTTATTCGGTTGAGGATTCTTTCAAGTTGCTGGTCATCACAAGTTTCCAGCACTTTCTGTACAACATAATTTGCAAACTGATCTTTCATCATGACCTGCAAAAGATTGAACACAGAAATACATGGAAAGAGCTTTGATATTTCAAATTTGAAACAATTTTACATTAGTTGCTCACAGTATCAAAAGGAAAATCAAGAACCGTATCATATTAAGAGAACGAGAGCATTCGTAACAAACATTAGAGCAACCATGCACTAATGGAGATGGACATTTAGTCACCTACTTTAAGAGGAAAATATAGGATATTTCATACTCAGAGCTAAAAAAGAATATCATTAGGGTTGTGAAGGGAACGTGGTGGAGGAAAAGTACGGATTGGTGATCTGAGAAGATCATATAGAATGAAAATTTAACAACCCGGGCTAAACAGGTAAATATAAAGAAAAAGCGGAAATAGATAATAGGGCAACAAAATAACAATCTACAGGTTTAGAAGCTTTCAAAGTATAATCACAGACCTGAAGAGGCTCATTTTCATCAGTAGTACCAAGCATCTCATTAACCAAGGTCTGTCTTTCTGTAGGAGTACCGAATGTTAAACACTTTTCAATGACATTGGAGGCAAACTTTTGTTGGCTCATCTGAACTATTTGCCCAGTTAGCTTAGTGATTATAGCAGATCGTTCATGCGGTTTTCCGTGCTCCAAGACGTGCTGCAACATTTTATAGAAACAACTTTCAAACTCCCATACGAAAATAAACCAACTATTCATGTATAAACGAAGCAACATGTATGGAGAAGGTGGGTAAAATATTCTAAAGTTGATGGTGGCAACTAAATTTCTGTTTCATATCATTGGTTAGTAATTCAGCATCTATGTGCAGGTTTAGACCGGTAGTGAGGCTTGGAAAATGATTAAGCTATGAAAATTGTGGACCATCACTTCATCCAGAGGAGGTCATCCTTTAAAATCCTACACCTTGTGTTAACATCCTATATCACTGCCACGCTTCTGTCAAGATGAAAAAACATTCACAATCACAGACAAACCTGTACAACATAATTTCCATATTGATCTTGTGCCAACATGCAAACAGATTGCAATATTTCATCCATCATTATTTTCTGGGTCTTCGCGTCGTGGCAGTGCTCCAGAACTCTCTGTAAGAAAACATTGTTGACAAATTACAGTACTTACCTTTGAAGCTGCGGATAACATGAATCTATTTAACAGGTAAAGCATATGCAGACTCATGCAATTGGGAAGCTGAAAATGACAAACCTGTATAACACGACAACCGTATGGATGGGTGGATAATATGACAACTTGATCATAAAATGTTGAAACAATGAACTGTCTAAAATCTTCAGGTACACATTCAATACACTTCTGGATGACGTGGTTTCCATTCTGATCACGTACGCATCGCATAATATGACCATCGAGCTCTTTCACCATTTGAGTCTGCTGATCCAGCTCAACTATTTCTATAGCCTGAAAGTTGGACCAACATGTGCTAAAAGTAAAATTCGGGTGTGTGATAGCCAAATTTAATATGTAATTTTGCTATTAGCCAACAGACAGTAAACAAAGTTTCACCTGTACAATATAAAAGTACGTATAATTAATAAGCTCAACACACGTGTTACATAGAAATGCACACTTTTCCGTAGCACATAAACATTCAAATATACAGGCCTTCTACGAGAAAAGATTGTGATATGCATAATGTCTGCCATTTGAACAAAGAAATGTCACAGTCGAGTCATTACATAAGTATACCTTTTGGATCACCCGGCAGCCATACATTTGAAGGCTAAGGGTCAGCACATGCCCAGTTAGCTGGTCAGCCAGTTCTCTTATTTGAGATGTAGAACCATGTTCAAAAAACTGTAGGACAAAAAGAACTTAGCCAGTGTTATATTATTCCAGCTTTCTTTTCGGATGTGTCTGTCTGAATGCAACTATTTCATCACATGACTCGGAATAAAAAATTATACAAATCAATTACTAGCAGAAAATACCTTTTGAATCACATAATTACCAAACACATCAGTCATTAAAGAAAGGGCCTGGGGCATAATTTCAGAGAACACCATGTTTTTCTCTTCTATTGTAGCAGTCTCAAGTTTCTGTTGAATGAATCGACTCCCATACTGATCGGCACTGTCCATTGAAGATATACAGCAAAGATGATCACATATCAGGAGGCCCAAGCTAAAGGAAATGAAGAGCGCAACAATGAAGATATACCTGAACTCGACAACGTGACTAGCAATTTCTGAAAGTTCAAAGCATTTAGTTTTATTGCTTTTGAACTCATCCAGTAAGGAAGAAGGAAAATTTTCATTTAGGATACCACCAGATTCTGAGTTCCAGCCTCCAACAAGACCCCCAGAAAGATTCCTCATCCCAGATGAAAAACGCAAATTTCTTTCACTCTGCATGACCGGACTACCTGATCCAATAGGAGAATGTGGAAGCAGGGGTCCCCCTAATGGACTTCCAGGATAAGACAGATCAAGACCAAAAGCCGAGTTTCCATGAAAACCATGTCTCAAGCTGCCAGATTTGCCAAGGTAGGGCAAACCATACTGTGATTTTTGGGGTGCAAGCAAGGTTCCAAGGTAACCCTTTTGTAGAAGGTCCATATATGGATTACGCAGGTATTCCCTATCAATTGCAGCTTCGTTGACAGCACCATACTCATTGGATTGAAGGTACTGCAGATAAAGCGGATCCATAAGGGGATCCTGAAAACCAGCATTACCACCACTTTGATTTCCACCTCTACTAAGGTTATGCAATTCCACTGCAGCAGCCATCAGATTTGGGTCTAATGCACCCAAGGATCCAGCATCCAAGCCATTTCCACCAATGGCAGATGCAGCAAAAGTGTTATCAAATAATGGTGGCAAGTTCCCAGTCCCAAGCTGAGCTCCAACAATAGACGGAGATGAAGGATTAATATGATACCCGTTTAAGCCATAGTTCGCAAAAGAAGAATACATGTTATCCATATTTGGATGCATAAGAGGAGAGCCGCTTCTGCCTCTAAGATTTGGCATAGCAGGTCCTGTTATGTAAGAGTTGGATGGAACAGACTTCACATATGACTGTTGCTTGATGTTCTTATGGTTGCCTAGCATAGGGAAGGCATTCTGGCAATCATCAATTCCATTTTGGGTATGTGAATGTGAGTGAGTCTCTCCATCAATAATCTGATCTGTCAACAGATTTAGCCCTGAAAAAGTACCAACCAACTCAGACTCACTCAAACTTGATGAAATCCCACTAAATATATTTGAACCATTCCCATCCCTCCTATCCACAGAACTTGTCCTGCCTCCTCCAATGGGTAGAATGTGAGGACTGGGAGCTCTAGCCATGAGCTGAGGGTCAGGTGTACCACTTCGTGATGAGTTACCTACAGCAGAAGCATAACTAAGAGAAGCTAATGAACCAGTATTTGGGATCAGAGACCCATCCTGTTTATTTGCATTGTACAAAATATCATCAGACACTGAATCACGACGAAGATGAGCAAAATGGCCTTCAAAAACATCTACGCCTTCATCAAATGCATTGCGGCTTGGTGGACGTGAAGGATGCCTTGAGATGGGTTTTACATGATCCAAATCATCCTGCGTCATAAAGCAAAATTGTAATGCCAAAAGCAGGGACCAAGATAACCAAAGAAATAAACAGAAGATCTTGACCTGGTTGATATCAAGAATGGCATGTATAAATGACTGATCCAAAGATAGTAATCAGACTTAGGCTCCCAGAAATTAATAAACATTTGAATAGAAAGTGCATGGATATACTCCAATCATCTCAGCTATTACACTCACAATTCTCAATGAACAAAAAAAAGAGTTCATACCAGAATGCATCTGAAAGCTTAGAATTGGTAATTTTCTAAACATTACATGCCTGAACACAAAATATCTTGATCGCACCCAACATCAACTAATGATTTCTAAGAATCTAAAAACCAAACCAATAAAACAGACAAGACATTTACCTAGAAGAGGAAGTATGTAAAACAGCATTGGAGCCAATAATTGACAACACCATATGAAATAAAGATGATTTGCTCAACATATAAAAGAGAGGATAAAAATAATAGGTATTGTGAGAAACGTTTCAGTAGACAAATCAACCCACAAACAAACATAAAAACCAGAAAGGAAACAAACAAATACAAAAAAAAAAAAGGACAATGGTAGTTACAAACTTCACCTGAATCATCTCTGCTATGCTCTTTTGTCTCATTCCTAGACACAAACTCGGCAACCCTATCAGCCCATCTCCTCCACACTCCACACTCTCACCATTCCCATTCTCGTACTTCCCTTCACCAAATCCTGGCTGCACAGAGAAAAGAGACCTTTGTCCTTCTCCATAACCAGCTTTGCTTTCTTTCCTTCCATCTCCAACAACAGAATTGACCCCAACACCATCACTACTATAATGTAATTTATGTGCCAACCTCCAATCCTCCTTCGAACCAAGAGGAGGTGGCAATCTAGGATTCAAGTTCACATTAGAATAATAATAATTAGCATAAGCTGGATCAGACCTTATCTCTTCTTCTCTCAAAAAACCACATTCATTGCTCTTTCTGATGCCGTGTATGGCTGCAGAATCGTACAACCCTCCAAATGAACTCAAAGACCCTTCCACTGTAGGTGGCGCTGACCCACTTCGGAAAATGTTGAGTTCTTTCTCTCTTTCAGTTGCTGCCTCTTGTTGTAACCTTTGCTCTCTGATAAGATTTCCTAAATCCTCGTTCTTAAGCATTGATCGGATTGAGATATCGTGTAATGTATTCCGGTATGTATCTGTGATCATTAGATACGAATGTAAAAGATTGAATCTTTACACTAAAACTTCAGTTGAAACTGACAAGTAAAAACTAGGTTTCTTAATCTAAGCTCAAATAAGTTGATTTCTCGATGAAATGGTTCAAAACCAAGAATCTACATGTTAAAAAATAGAAGAAAAAAGGGCGAAACCCAAGTCGTGATTGCGCGTGAAATAGTGGTTTTCGTGTTAAGATCTTAAATTTGGATGCAAATACAGAGATCAGTTAGAAATGGTCATGTGTTGCAGATGATCGAGGATGGTGGAGGCTTTTGCCATGCTTCTTAAGAGAGAGATTGGCTGGCCTGATAAAGACAGAGGGTGAACTGAAAGAGGAGACTGATATGCAAGAGTAGTGGACAGATCTGGACCGTTGGATATCAGAAGTGACCGCGATGATCGATTCCAAGGGTACAAGCCCCTTTGGGAGTTAGGGTTTTAATTCTTCCTTTTTAAAAAATTTTGTATAGTAGCTGTATTACTATGTAATTGCCACTTAATACAGCTTTTAAGCTTATTCTAACTTTAGGACTTATTAATTAAAGATTAAATGCTTCTATAGTATAACTTGTGCTTATTTTAAAGACATTTCACAAATGAACTCCGTGAAATCAAAAGGTTGAAGATACTTTGTAGATGATCCCATCCAATAATCTTTTTTTATTTTTGATTCGAGGAAACTTTATAGGCGGATCAAGCGGGCATATCTTTCCGAGAAGGGGGCATATCTTCTGTACCCCTAACCTGTGCCCTCTGTCCCCTTTTAATTTCAACCATCTAATTTATTGCATTGAATGATTGAGATTAAAGGGGTACTGAGTAGGTACAGAATAAGGGGTACAAAAGATCTGTACCCTTCCGAGAGCACAACTAACGTACCACCCCACAGGCGGGCCAAGCGGGCGCACCTCATTATTGAGGGCCCAGCTAATTCTTCATCTACAGGTAAAACTCCGGTTGCCCCAGGCTCTTACAAGAGGGGCTAGTATAGAATCGAACCTGAGACCTAACCGAAGCCAAGCCCCGCTATCAACCATTGAGTCACACCCCTTGAGAGCCATCTAATAATCTTACCTCTTTGTAATTGTCTATTCTCTCAAAAAAAATCTATATATTTTTATTATAAAAATATAAAATCATTCGTAATACAGTGTAATTGACATATATTTTATATTTATTATTAAGCAAATGATTTATATATATTTAAGTATATATGATGATTTATGATATATTTATAATATTTTTTATTCTTAACTTATTATCTTTCAAATTATTAATTTCTTATCGATTTACAATTAAACCTTTTGAATTAGTAACATATGATGTATATCACATATCTATGTTAATTGTTAAATAATATAATATACCAAGAACTCCATTGTAAACAAGTTGCAACAAAGTTAAGAAGTTGGGGTTGCAGTTTGTTTTTATTTGGAATAGATCTAATTCTAGAAGGTAGCTATGTAGACGGCCAGGTCAACTTCCAATATTCAATATTAAGTTCTCTAACTCATATTAGTGTCCCAATCACATTTAAATTTATTTTAACAAATTGTTTGTTTTAATTTTGTATTTTAAAAATTACCACTTATTTTTGTATTGTATTTATTATATACAATTTATTTCGTTATATTTTATTATTTATGTTTATATTTTTTAAATAATATCATGTTGAAACCTTATGTAATTTAAAATAAAAACTTAATAAATATTATCAAAATATAAAAAGATTTTAGATAGTTAAATAATATTATAAAACGTAAATAATAATGAATATTTAATATTATTGTAAATAATAATACGTTAAGAGATGTGTGTGTGTGTGAGTGTGTGTTGGTAACGACTAATCTGATTTACATAGAAGAGTCTGAAAGCTTGGAGTCACCTTAACATAAGTCGACTTCACAGCACATAATCGATCACTTTTGTCTGTTTGAAGTCTTACGCTTTCCAAACGCAACCGGTTGAAAGCATTGGGATCACCCACTGAATGGCCGTTCTTGTCCGAAAATAACAAGGCCTGCTTGCCTTGACGCAAAATCAGCAAAAGATATAAAGTTGAGTTGAATCCATTATTTGGTTGATGATTTATTTAAAATACTTAATTAATAAATTATAACGTATCAATAAAATAAATTTAATAAATTTTTATTAATTTAATTCAAAATCAATAAATCATAGCTAACTAAATTTCGTATTAAATTCGGGGGTCATACATTTTTCATATGCCATAAAGTCCCATACTCCTGCACATAGACGGAGTCACTTGGGACCAGTGCGGCCCTCTAAAATTTTAAAAATTATATATATATTTATAAATTATATGTACATATATAATTTTTTAAAATTTTGGGTATATATATATACATAAGGACGGAGTTATTTGGAACTTAGTCGTATATTGGGTCACTCAATTTTTTAAAAAATTAAATATTTAGGCCCTCTTATTTTAAATTTCTAACTCCGTCACTGCTCCGCAAATACTTCTCAGGTCCAGGTTTTGTGAGTAGTTGCTGTGATATTTCTTGATAAAAGAAGAACATTTGAGCATTTTAATTCTATTAACGTAACTTCCAAAAATAGTTATTCACCATCTTTGTCTTATACAAGCAAGTAAAACAATGAAATTCGAGCCAATCTTATTCTTTATTTTAAATATATTATTTATTATAATTTATTTAAAATACGTAAATTCTTAAATATTTATCAAAACTTTATAGAAAATTATTCGGAATACCCTACCCACCAAAACAACTAAACAAGTAATCCCTCCTATTTAAAATAAAAGTCGTTTTAGAGGGATGTACACTTATTAAGAAAGTTAATAAAATGTTTGATATACCCTTATTAATTACATTTTAAAGTGCCTTGAAAATATAATCTGTGTAATTAAGATGTGAGAGAAAATTAAAGGTGATTTTGGAAGTAAAATCATAAACATGCATGAAAAGTCACGAATGACACTTATTTTGAATAATTAACAATGTTTTAAAAACCGATCCGGTGATTAAACTGGAAAAACAACTGATTCAAAAGTCAATGATTCAATCGGAATTCAAACGTGATCGAATCGGTGACTAATAAATATATACATTTTTATTTTATCTATTATATAGTATATAAGATAATTTTTAAATATACTATTTAATTTTTTATCTAATTATAAATTTAACTTAAACCTTCAAACTTCAAAATATACAAGTTTTTTTTTAAGTTCATCAACACAGCACAAAATAAGATAACAAAGCACACTAGTCATATTTCATCAAAAAGATTAAAAAAGATCACTAATTATAATCATTCAAGTTAAAATCATCAAAATCAAGGCATTTTAAATGGACCGACCGGTTCTTTCTTTAACTGGTTCAACAGTTTTTACTGGTCCGATCACAAAATAAACGGATCAATCACTCACAAAAAATAAAGGCTAAATCAGACCGTTTCATACTCCGAGTCACCGGTTCACCAGTTCGATTGATCGGTTTAGTCCGATTTTTAAAACACTGATAATTAAAATCCCTCTAAAAAGATTTTCATTTTAGACAAAAGGAAGTACCAAATAGATGCCTTTTAATTCTTTGAATGAAAGGGATTACATGTCTAGCACTAGTTATATCCAGGTCCATATCTGATTCAGTTTTTGCCTGCTATATTCTAATCAGCAATGGACAGAGTTGGTTTTCTAGGCACGTGAGGCTGTGCAGAGTAAGGAGGTCACATGATTGTGAGTGCTCAGGTTTACCTATTTATCTTAAGCTGCAAAAGCCAGATTTGCCTTAAAGTATCTGAGGATTCAAGATTCATCCACCATTCTTTCCTGCATGTATTAACTTATATTATCTCTTATCTTGTGATTTCGGTGCCCTACCTCAGGAACGCACGTTACAGGTATGAATCAGAATGGCACCATTTAAAATTACGTGTTGTTGTCTCGAAACCTGCAAATGTGTCGAGGTGTGAGTAGAGCCTAGCGTTGGGCGACGGGACTTTGGACAGCGCAAATTGAATTTTAAGTTTGACTTTAATTTAAAATTTCATTCATTCAGATTTAATTTATTGTTTTGAAGTTAAGTTAAATTAAATTAAAACAAAATTTAGTTACTAGTTTAAGCCCAAAGTCCACTCCTATTAAATTTAAGCTTCGAAACTTAATTAAATTTTATATTAAAATATTATAAAATTATTCATCTATTGAATAAAATAATGTCTATTTTTATTCGAACTAATACTTATCATACTTACTCAAAAAAAATAAAATACTTATCATACAAATTTGAATTCGAGCCTAATTTAAAATTTAGTTAATTAAGAATTTGTTCATTAATTATGAATAAGAAAAAGTTAAATTGAGTAAAATTCTAATTGAAATATCATTTTTAAAAATGAGATTATCACATCTATTATAATATTGTTAAGTTATCATATAATTAGGGACGGATCTAGAAATTATTTTGAATGGGGGCAAAATATTTAAAGTATTTTTATATTATTGAAAATTTTTAATTTAAATTATTATTTTAAATTTTAATTCCATTAAAAATTAAAATTTTGCCCCCATTAATGTAATTGGTGACAAAAAAATAATAAAAATTATAGATATATTAAGATATCAAATTTGTTTATTTTTACAACTTTATATGCTACGATTTTTCCTCTACAATGAGAAATCTTATCTCACGTCTTCACTAAAAGTTTAAAAGAATATAAAGATTACAACTGTACCAACTTAATTACAACTTACAAGAACTCATCTTTAAATTATACGTATTACATATTCTTCCAGAGAAAAGAAGTGAAAATTTACTTATCAGTACTAGAATTGGGTAGGGCCTATGGGAGAATCTTTTCCACAATTACTTTCAATATAGATTATTGTTTTTCGCTTTGGGTGTGGTAGTCCTTATGGAGTTAGGGGGAGAAAAGCCAAAAAAACAAAAGTAGTGTGATGAAGAAGCCAAAATGGTAGAAAATTTTGAATAAAAAAAGTCAATTAAGCATGTAATTTTTATCTCTCTATTTGTAGGCTTTTATTTAAAAAAATCATAGGCTCAAATAATAGTAATTTTAATAAAATTAGATGGACTCAAAATTTATTTTTTATTTGATATCTTAATATATCTATAATAATAATTATTATTATTTGTCACAATTAAATTAATGAGAGCAAAATTTTAATTTTTTATGAAATTAAAATTTTAAAATAATAATTTTAAATTAAAAAATTTTAGATGCAGTGGGGGCAAGTGCTTCCGTCCATGCATATAATTTTTAATTATTTGCTAAATTATTTTAATATAAATTATCAAATAATTTATTATTATGCATGTAATCAAATTTATATAATTCTGATAATTTTAATATCATAAAATGTATTTTTAGACAATTTAAAATAATATAATAAAATTGAAAAACGAGTAAAAATATATGATCGAAACTTAGCACGCTTGTCTCCACTACTTTATGAAGCCAATCTGTAGCTATTATTCAGATTTGATGATCGGTCTTTCTGCTTTTGATTTTAAGGTTATTCGATGTCAGCTCCTTATCGTAGACCAGACCAAACCTGTCAGATTTGTGACATCCTAAACATGTCAATGGCTTACTGGTCATTTGTCTGAATCTTGGGACGTGTCATAACTTCAAGCGGCCATTTAGGTTGTTATTGTTGGAAAAACCAAGTCCAATCCGCCTCAAATTTTTTGAAGTTGGCCAGTGTCAGCCTTGTAATGGGTTTATGTTTTCTTATCTTAAGTTTCATTTATGGATTGTCTGCTAAGAAAATAGTACAAGTATTCTAGTAGTTGATTTACTCTTTCTGCTAGGAATGTTTCTTGTTAATTAATCTTTATACAACATTTTCTGAAGGGCCTTGAGTTCAGGGGTGACAAAAAGACCCGATCGGGTTATTGATAAGTCAGGATAAGTTGTTTTATAAAAAATAATGTTATTTTTGACTAATTTTTTTAAAAATATGATAGGTCAGGTTAGCCCAACCCATCCGTAACCAGTCGGGCCACAAGCTTGGTCACGATGGTCCCGAGTCAGGCTGGGCTAGGCCAACCTAGCCTAGACCCAACCCAACCTATTGACATCTTTACATGAGTTGGGCCCTAACCTAGAAAATATGAATCAAACTTGAGTCCTGTATAATTAAGAATGACAATATTAATTTAAGTCAGCTTAGTTAACAAATTAAATTTGGGTTAGTTAGATTTTAAACAGGACTTAAGCTTGATCTAGAGTTAAAAAATATAGCTTTTATTGCAATTCAAGCGAACATGAACCTCATAATGAGCCTAGTTGAGTTTTAGGTCATGTGAAGTGTATGCTGGGTCAAATCGATAGTAGGCTCAACTTCTTGTAATCTTTACTTATGATTATTGTTTAAATAGAGTCATCAATTTAGCTAGTTCAGCCTAAGTTGATCAAAATTTTAGTTAAACTGGAAATCAACTCGAGCTTACGACTTGACTTACATTTTCTATTGAAACAACATAATTTTGTTATTATAAGCTAAAATTTTAAAAATATATATATATATTTTGGGCTTAACCCACCACGAGTCTCAAATCTTGATATATTTTTTTTAGTTTGGATCATATTCAAATTAAAGAAAGTTGAGTTTAATTCAACCAATGCTAATCTTAATTTCAACTTGATTTATTTGTCATTCTTAACATTAAGTTTAAATGGGACAATCGACTAGAATAGAAATATGTTAGACACCTACAAACACCACTTTGATGATGTTGGTGTTATTGGTCCAATACTTATTCCCTACATATGCTCTCTTTCTATATCAATGTAATTTTCCAACGTTATTGTCCTCTTTATATCAAAAAAGGTTATCAGCATCATTATTATTCAACATTCATCTCTATATGGGTAATAAGTTTTTAACATTAATGCACCTAAATACCTCTTTATTTCAGTGACAATGTACACAACATTCTTTCTACATATACCCACACATATGCTCTCTTTGGACTACCCTACAGTTGTGTTTTCTTTTATTTTCGTT
>JANKOE010000003.1:60958981-60975437 GCA_026284465.1 Erythroxylum citrifolium
AATATTAATTAATATTATTATTGGTGTTATGTTTAGAAAGATGAGGCTATTTTTGACATTTCCAATTCTTGTCCATCATACAAGAGTTTTCGTACCTATGTTTTGAGCAAAACAGAAATTTTTGTCCTCGTCCTTTGAGGGCGGAACACAAATTTCTGTTCTCGGTAAGCAAACACGTCGAAGGACAAAACTTTCTGTCCTCGTCCTCCGTCCTCGTGTCCGAGGACGGTAACCAAACGCAACATCGACTTTAGGTAAAGTCACGTGTTTCGGGCCTGAATAGAATTTTTTAGGTTAGGCTCAATTTCACTTGTTGTCATTTGTAAGTTTGAGCCTAATCTAAGTTCAACATTATTAATTGAGTTTAGTTTGATGTTATTGAAGTTACAATTAATAAATTTATTTGAACTTAGTTAATTTGGTTCGATTCTATTGAGTTAAATAAATCAAATTCAAATTCGATTAATCAAATTTGAATTAGATTAAGGTATTATAAGAATATTTGAATAAGATTTAAAAGACAGTAAAATTGGGATTAATCAATATGGTGATGAGTTATCTTATTAAAATTTTAAAACCCTACTTATTGAGAGCACTCACATGTGAGTGTCCTACATTGAAAAAAGAGAGAAAGAAGACTAACATATAAGCTTAGTGGGCTACTCCACTTATTACCAATTGGTTTTAGAATAGAACCTCACTTGAGCTTATGTGGGGTCTAACTTTTTTTCTCATGTGAGCCCATAGACTCATTATAAATTTAACACTACTAACCATTTATTGTCTGTTTTGAAATTACCAATTTAACAGACCTATTTACCTATTTAACCATCTCCTTGGTTAATTTGCAATTTATCATGAGCCCAAGTTCTAACCTGTTATTTTTTTAACCATACATTGACCGGGTAAAGAAGAAAATATTAAATATTTAACTAATGATTAAATTCACTAGTAGAAAATTAGTGATAACGATATAGCCGGGGTTAGGGCTCGGTTAGGTTGGACAGATCGAATTTGTAGTTGACAATTATTACAAAAATAACCATTTATTCATTTTTTATTAAAATAGGTCGGTTAGGGCCAAGTTGAGCTCGTGGTCAGCTGAGTCGTTCAAGTCTGAGTGAGTCTGGGCCCAGGCCAGCCCATTACTATCCCCTACATGCTAGTGGAGCAACGAGGAAACGGCGCCGTCTCGCTCATTCCCGCGAGTGATTTATAGCGCTAACGCACAATTCCCACAAAGCTAAAGAGGGAAAGCGTTGGTTTTAGGCAGAAAGAAGAGGGAAAATGCCAAATCCAACGCGTCCGACTCGAATAGCTCCACTTCGACTTGTGTCTTAATCAAATTTTTTATTCACTCTGTTACTATGAATTGATCTTATTTTGGATTATATCCAACCCGATCGGTAAGCCATTGCTCTGTTTTTCCTTTTCCAGAATTGTTCTGATACTGTCAACGACTCGCTATCAGTGCCGGGAATCATATTAAATGATCCTTCTTTTTCTTTTCTTTTGTTAATTTTAATTTCTTTATTATGATTTTCGTTTTAATCTCACGAAATACGTTGTTTCTAGTAACTTGAGTTTTAAACACTTGATTTTGATTTAATTCATTTGAAGTGCAGAGGAGCTGCAATTGGTTAATCACATAATTTTGATAAATATGAGTTTTGTATTTCGGGGAAGTAGAGCCGATTCTGAAAATGGTTTCCAAGGATTTGTTCCCGAGAGGCGAAATATGGTAATTTCAAATCTTAAATTTTTTAGTTGTCTTATTCTGATGAAATTGAGTTTATTGTAATTATACGTACAATTTCATTAATGACGTCTTCTCTAATGCTGCTTTGTTCTTTGTGTCGATCAAAATTCGTGTATATATCAGCGAGTTCATGGCACTCGTCCTGTTAACTCCAGTTCTCTCGTTTTTATTGTTACAGGTACTACTTAAAATCTTTCTGGTTGATTTTTATGCCTTAATTTATTAGTTTCTGGTAGCTGATAGGTTCCTAATTTGTAATCTGGCCTCTTTTGATGTCTGTGGCAGTTCTATTGTTATTCATGATATTGAACTCACAACAGATGCCCCCCAGTTTTCTGGTATCGTCTCTCATAGAATGTGGATAGTGGTGTATTAGTGTTTGAGCGGCGTTTGGTGGGTTCATGAGTTTTAGAATGGGTATTTCTGTTTATGTAGCTTTGGCTTGTGTTTGGTGTTTTCCTAATGGCAATGATGCTGAGGATGTATGCAACCTGTCAACAACTTCAAGCTCCGTCTCAGACGCATGTTGCAATGGCCAGTGGCCTTCTTGGTCACACAGAGCTGCGATTGCATATGCCGCCATCCATTGCACTTGCAACTCGAGGGCGTTTACAAAGTCTCAGACTCCAGCTTGCGCTTCTGGATCGGGAATTTGATGACCTAGGTGCGTTATGTGCGGTCATATTCCGAACTTAAGTGCTGACCTAAAATTTTCAGAGAATGGTATATTGCGAATTTTTTTGGTTAATATCTAATATCTGATGCAGTTTACAAATGTGAATGGAGGCCTTATTTTCAAATTTTTGGCCATTGGGTTTTGTTCTACATAAATGGATTGCTTCATGTAGATTATTTTCTTGTTTGTAGATTACGAGACTTTGACATTACTAGATGCTGATAATGTTCCTAACACTGCTTCAATGACTGACGAAGAGATTAATGCACTTCCAGTACATAAACACAATGTTTCTCCACTTCAAAGGTCAGTTTATTCTGTTTATTCAACGCAAACTTGCTTGAATTCATCTGTGTCTTTTCTTTTATTGGTCAGAAATGTTTTAGGATGTTGCATTGTTTCAACCATTTGTGAATATTGATGTGACATTGCCTCCTCTTATCACCTCCTCTTTTTTAATAAACAGTGGTTCTGCAATGCAACAAGCCTCATCTTCTGTATCAGCTGAGGTACAAATTTTCTATTTTCTTGTTTTCATTATAGCTTTTCCCAGAATTTGTTCTGAAAAGGTTGTAATATGAATTTACATCTTCATTATGTTTGAGTTAGATGGCCTGAAAATTTGACAGATATTTAAGTATAATGTGAATGGTTGAATTATTTCATTTGGCCATAATATAGTCACACTCCTTGGGAAGGTGACCTATATGATCTCATCTTTTGTTGCATAAAACTTTTCCTTTTGTTTCATGGAATTGTGGTGAATATTTGCATTTCAGGCAGTTACTTTCAATTATAGTGTCTCTTCATTGGAGAATTAATGTTTGCTTTTGATTTACTGAATTGTTCTTCAGCAAAAGAAGCAAGACACTGTCAATGCACTTGGGAGCATGAAAGCTTCAGGAGATGAGCTTACTTGCACTGTGTGCTTGGAGCAAGTTGATGTGGGAGAACTTATTCGTACTTTGCCTTGCTTGCATCAGGTTCATATTCTTCTTTAAATTAATTTCAACTTTGTAGAACTTTCTAATTGGTTGTAGAAAGTTTCGCTAATGGCATATTTGAGCTATCTGCCCAAGGTGAGTGATTGATTGAAATAGCCCATACTCCATCATACTTTGATAGTTGTAGGCCCTTGATCTTTCACCCGAAGGATGAGTGCAGTGTGTTGCTATAATGGTTTAAGGTTTCAAAATTTCAGTACTCTCCTATGGCTGGAAGGCTGGGAATTAAGTTGGCTTTGGGTTTGGGTGCAAGTTTATAAATTAAAAGAAATGTGACACTACATTTTGGCCTTTTTCACTAATAACGCGGTGAAGACTTACCTGTCCACTTCATGAAGCAGCTTATTTCTATTATTGATCCCCAATGGCTTTTCAAGTTACTGCACACCAAAACATTTTTGTTCGAACTTCCAGCAATCGTTGATCAAATCAACAGAGTTACACTATACTGTACAATATGGTGATTTCGTTATAACTTTTATGCATTATCTATTGGCAGAATAATCCGAACCTAATGTTAACTGTGTAATCTCGTTTTGCAGTTCCATGCAAATTGCATTGACCCATGGCTGCGACAACAAGGTACATGTCCAGTTTGTAAAGTCAAGGCAGCATCTGGGTGGCAAGAAAATGGGCAATTTGGCCTGGATGCTTCTTACATGGTATAGCTTCAATCACTGACCTATACGACATCGAGTCCAAGGTGCACACCTCCTTGCATCAAGTATGGAAAGTCTATTTTGCTTTCTAGTTACATTCTTCGTACGTTATTCCTTTGACTCAAGAAATGAAATTGGTAAGATTGTTAAAGTTTGCAGTGGAGATTAGTTTAATGAGGTCTCATCTGATAAATTAAGATTTTCCATAGTTTTCCGTTTGTGGGCAGACTGTAAGAGAGAATCCAGTGTGTGATAATGGAACAAAGTTTATAAAAGCAGGTAGCACCTGACGAAAATAGATTTGGTGGTTAGTGAAATCGTTTAATAACTTGGAGAAGATAATTTTGGATCAAAATGAGAAAAGAGAAGGCTAGAAGGAATTATATTTAGACCTGGCCTGTTGAGTCAGGTTGGGTTGGACTTGCCCAATTTGCCATCCATAGTTGTGCACTATGTAGTCCTTTTCTTCTTCTGTTATCCCAGGAACGGGTAAAGTTAAAAATGATAGTGAGTTATGGTCTGGATAGGGAATTATTATGCAGTTCAAGAATAAGAATTTAGGAATTATCTTAAAAGAGGGTTACTGTTACAATAAGGGTGAGTCTTTCTGTTATAGTATTTCATATTGACTAAATATGAAAATATTAAAGAGTTTATAAGCGGTAAAGGTTAACGAACCAAATGACTGATTCTAATCATTTTGATAATGGTTGACCCAATCATAATTCTTGTTGGTGGATTCTACACTTTACTCATATTAAAAATTCTAATATGGTATCAGAATAGGTTTGGTTCGAATTCTTAATTTTTCGATTGTCCGTCTGGATGTCTTAGTCCTAACAGCTCGGTCCGGTTATCACTGCGTTTATTTCAAGTGATAATTGGATGTCCAGTCCCAGTTGTACTTGAAGGGGAGTGTTAGGGTATCCCATATTGAATAAACATGAAAATGTTAAAGAGTTTATAAATGGTAAGGGTTAATTAACCAAATAACTAGTTCTAGACATTTTGACAATGGTTGACTCAAGTTCAATTCTTGTTAGTGGACTCTATAATTTACTCATATTAAAAATTATAATACTTACGAATATTACGTGGATTGGAATACTTATATAGTGTTAAATCTAGCTACAACAATTATTTTTTAGCAATACTATAGATAATTATATTTATTTCACTAAAACTCATGTTCAAACTGATTTATTAAAAGTAAACTCGTTCAGTTTGGCAGTGAAGTTAACTTTTAATCTGTATTTTAAGGATCCAATAATCTATATGTTAGGTTATGGTATATTAAATTTCTCATGGAGAGGTCTTTCAAATCGAAACTACTCAATGCAAGCAATTTGTGAAAATAAGTGGAAATTTATTCACCACGACGTGTAATGTTATAAGTAACACAAAAGGATATGAAGAAAAAAAAGGTCTGCTGATTCAATTATAGATAAGAATAGCAATAAGTTAGGTCGAGTTTGAACTTTAGGTGAAAAGCTTTTAAAGGGTCAAACCGAGTTTAAGCTCAATTGTTCAATTTTGAAAGGTACATTACATTAGTTACCAAGCCGATCGAACACATTATGAATTTACAAAATACTAATCTTCCTGCGCTCCTACGAAGCTCTAGCTGTGTAATGTTAGGCCTAGAGTCACTTCAGTAGAACGTTAGAATTTATATTTATTATTGATTATTTGAGTTGAACTCATCACTTAATTTAAATTCATGTGTTAGACTAGAGGATTACTTGAAAATGTTTAGATTGAGTTGACTAGTTCTCATTCAAAGTGAATGAATTAACTTTAGTTTGATTTAGTCTCAAATATTCAAGTTTCAGTAGAGTTCGGATTTGAAATTGAAAACTTTTTTTAGTTCAATTAGTCGCGATGAATTAGTCGATTCAACTCGAAATCAAGTAAATTTGATCAAATTTAAAAATTAGACTTGAGTTGAAACCAGCTCGTTTGGCAACCTACTCAAAACATGTTGTCGGGGAATGATTTTTATAAAACTTTATTAGTGTGAGTTCCTTCTATAGAAGAACAAAATTAGAAATGGAACCAACTTACCATTTCAATGCGACCAAGTACTAGTCTGGACAGTATTACAAAAAAATCGTTCTTCTAAACGAAATACCTAAATCTACTCTGATCTGTGCATTGAAGGCCAAAGAAGCTTGAAAACTCAGCTATCTTTTACTTATTTTATTAGGCTTTATGCTTCCAAGGGTTTCCATTTTTTAATGAATGGTCGGAACCTTGATTCATTAAAAAATGCGCAGGTGAGTTGGTAAGGGGCTCTCCTAGATTAAGTGAGGTCGTGGGTTCGAACCCCCTCATGTATGCAGCTGTTTAAAACTTGGGGCCAGAGCTTTGCCTCCCACAAGGAACCTACCCGGCTCGAGCGGGAATTAATCTGGGTGTGGATGACTTAAAGGTGCCTTCTCATAGTTGAGACCCGCCTAGAACATCTCGTGGGTAACCAAAAAAAGAAACTTGATTCCCCAGTACCGTATGGAAAACAGAAGGAAACCCAAGTTGTAAAAGTTCATGCGTGGACGGGAATGCCCTCATAGCCAATGTGAATCACACCATTCATATGAACTGAGTAGTTTACTTGATCATAACTGCTAATATGGCAGTCAATTTGTGTATAACACGAGGTCAAACTGGTCCAAAGCCTGGTCCAAGATTCAATTTTGCAGGAGGATATGATAGATTGTGAATTATAGTACGGATGTAAATTGTAAATTGCGGATTACAAGTGTAAGCATAATTATGATGTAATTACTGAGAAACATAAACATAATTAGGAGAAAATATAGTTGTTAGTAAGGTTGACATTAAGTTGAAGTAATTTTTTAATAACAGAATTAAAAAAACAGAGCGAAATACTCCTACCCCCGTTGATCCATCATCTGATGAGATTACGATTAACGTGCATGATTCCAAGTTTTTTTTTTAAAAAGATGAAATAATATTGAGTTGTAAAATCAAGAACATTAGATCCACGTAGAGCCATCTGCTGACTGCAATGGTGGAAGGAATCTCTCTGCTCGTCTCTCATCAGAGTCCAAAGAGTTAAAGAACGAGAGAGAGAGAGAGATCAGAAGAGAAGACGCATATAGAGAACGGTGAAATAGAAGAACTATCTCATTTCATTTTCTGGAATCCCAATTAATGCCTCTAAAGCACTGAAAGTAACATTAAGAACTCGTCCCTCCATTAAAGAAGACTCAGAGCTCAAAAAAGATTCTAACCCCAGAACCAAGAGTAGATGAAAAGAAACAATCTTTTATGTGCATATATGTATCTCCTCATTCTTATCATCTGCTTCAAGAATCACTGTACTCACGCCAGCATATGAGCATAGTAACACATCTCCTCATGATATAAAACCGAGCTCTTTGTTCTTTGACCAACCTCGCACACTTCCTTGTGAAAGAACACCTTCTCTCAGACGAAGTCTTCATGAGAGTAGTAGTAGAAGAAGAGGATTGACTTCTTGACGAGCCTTCTTTCTTTGACAGCTTCCATCTCTCATCAAAGTAGAACTGAGGTGGTGCACTTGTACTGTGACTAACTGTGGTCGCCATATGACTCCAGAAAACAAGAAAAAAAAGAAGTGTTGGCAATCTCTTTCGCTCTTTTGGCTATTTTCAGCTATAGAGAGAAAGAGAGCAAAAACAAGAAAAGACTTTTAGATTTGAGTTTAGGTGAGATATAATGAGAATTTGAGTCACTGAGGGAAGAACCCTTCTGGGTTAGAGCTAGTATTTATAATGAGCTTCAAACATGGCGATGTGTGCGAAGAAGAGAAACGCATCTGGGCCTTCTTTGCCTCGAGAGAGGCACCATATAATATGAATTCATACTTTTAAAAGCTGGTTAGCTGAGTCTAGCAGTTCAATATGAGTAATTTAAGTGTTACACAGATGTGGGTTCCCAATACACACGTCATGGGCTGTGGAAGATCGACAGAGAGTGGATGTGAGGGTCTGTAACTCTGAATTCTTAGGTAAGGAAAGGAGAGTTTGAGATGATCGGGAAAAAGATCACAGAAACTGGTAAATTAAGTGCTTACTTGTTCTAGCAATTATAGTTGTGTTACTTTTTTTCTCTCTGTCGTGAATATTATTGGGCCAGACCTCCTGAAGGGTACAGGATTTTCTGTCTAATGCTATTTATTTATGTGGATCCTACGTTTATTTATATGGGACTCATATGAGACCTACATAAATAAATGACTGAAATTTATAGAACAGAATAAGACATTATAATATTGGACAAAAAATCTAGACTCCTCGTTGGAGTTTGAGATTATTCAAACTTAATTTCATCAAATCAAGTTATCTTGATTCATTAATTTTATATTAAATCGGATTGAACTTTGAACGATTCTGTTAGCTCTAATTCGAAGAAGCTTAGTTATATGCATACTAGTCTGTGTCGCACTGAATAATCTTCCTAAAGTTCAGATAATCAACGAAAAGGGCCATTAATTTTATAAGAAAATTTAATTTTTGACAAAAATCTTTATTACCTAAGTGAATAGAGTGTAAACGATTATATTAAAAAATTACATTATGTAAATTTTCAGAAATGACAGGAGGAATTATAAACGGTCTCTTTTAAAATTCAACATTTTAAATAGAATTTTTCTTTATATGTAATTTAATAGCACAATAATTTACTACAATTATACTCGACAATAGCTATTAAATAGTCAAATAAAAATATCAAAATTTAACGAGTTTCAGCCAATTATATATGCTTTCGCTAACATTACTAAATTAATATCTCACTATTTGCAGAAAATTATACAGGTAAAATATTACAAAAGGGGAGAGAGATAAACAATTTCAATATATTCAAAAACTAAAAAGAAGAGTGTTATTTTATAAGTAAAATAACCTTGCACAAATCTATAATTTGTCAATGTATTATTTCCAATTGTAGCTAATAAAAAGATCTTCTTGATTTCCCCGCAAAATCAATAAACTTAGCAGGTGTTAACTTCTCATCAAAAAGAGGTTAATTTGGTCTAAGTGTCATCACCAGTCAAAGAGACCAAGAACATGTCACCTTAAGAGTATAGCCAATGTTTCGATCTCTTCACCCTGTAAAAGTTACATCACTGCCCCTTAGATTCAAGTGGTTGTTAGAAAAGCCTAATTTATTCCTAAAAGTTAGTTTAAGAGGGGAAGATTTGTACACTATTACAAATTCTTGAATGTCCTTATAATTGTCCGATGTGAGATTCCTGACACCCTCCTCAGTCCAGAGCAAGACTGGACATCTGATGAACATATTAGGTAAAGGAACATAACCGAGCACCGCCTCAAACCATTGAGATAAACTGACTTTGATACCACGTTAGAAAGACTTAATTTTCTCTTAAAAGCTAGCTCAAGAATGGAAGGTTTGCACATTATTATAAATTTTTGAATGCCCTCATAATTGTTTAATGTGAGAATCCTGACATTAACACAACAAGCTTTTCAAGAGCCTCTCCCTTTTAAAAATTACAAGTTTGAATCTAATAGAAAGGTTTTCAATTCATCTAAAATTTTAGTAGTAATTGATGGAGTATAAATACGTTGAAACTTATAAAACAATAATTGAATTAAGTAGTTATTTATTTTTAATTTTTTAATTTATCAAATAATTTATTTGAAATACTTATTTTATAAATTATCATGTGTATTTGAGATTAGAACAATAATAATAAATCACCGACCACACACACCACCTAAAAACTATCGATCCATCCCCTTCCTGACAAGAACAAAGACAACACCACCTTTTCTTACAAGTACGCATGAAAATGTTATAACAAAAGCCTCCGAAAGCTCGCTTGTTCTACAAGTTCGAGCAGATTACGGATTTTATGACACCCTTTATTGGCTTAAGCTCAGAATATATTAAACATTGTACTGTCTCGCTTCCCAAAAGATGCCTTATTCGGATGACTCCACAAGTCAAAGTTAAAATTTTCTTGATTCTACACAAGATTGATTTAAAAATCCAATTAAGTTTCAGAAAAGGGTCATCCTTAGATCATGAGATTAAGTTGAATTGAAGTTGGATTCACTTAACTTATGTCTGCCACAGATTTTGTTTGCTCAGGACAGGCGAAATGATCATGTGAAAGGAGCCGACACCCGACATGCCCTCTCTCTTTAGATCACTTGATTCGACTGAAAATTAATAAATTAAATTTAAATTAATTAAAGTTTGAATCTAATTTAAAAATTAAAAAAATTGGTTTAAAATCTGATCATAAGGATCAAACGACTCTTAGAGATGCTCTTTTAAGCCTCTGAATTTTTCATCACATAGTTGGCAATTTGTTTGCTCATATATCGCAAAAAGGATTGAGGAAGGGCGTTTGACTTCAATTATTTGATTTGATTAGATTTAAAAAGAAATTAAACGCATGTCACGCTTATTTTAATACATTTTTTGTGTATATATTTTAAAACATGTTCAAAATTTAATTCAACAAGTAATTCAAAAAAATAAAAAAAATCAAATTAACTTAAATTCAAGTCTATGAATGTTTTTTTAAATTCAAGCTCAGACATTAAAAACCTCGACCTCTTTCTCTATTCATTATTATTAGGCTCTGCCTTAGTTAATGATAGAAAAAACACCGGCAAATAATATAAAAGAGCCTTTGTGATATATTTGATTATTTATCTTAGTCCTTGTATTTTTAATTCGTTCACCTTAGCCCCTGTGTTTTTTATTCTCATTCAAGATACCCCAATTGGGCATTTTCGGACAAATTTGCCCTTGAAATCAAGAGATTAAAAAAATGTATTTTAATAATCTACGGGCAAATTTGCCCGAAAATACCCAATTGGAGTATCTTGAATGAGAATAAAAAACACAGGAGCTAAGGTGAACGAATTAAAAACACAAGGGCTAAGATGAATAATAAAGTATATCACAGGGGCTGTTTTATGTGATTTGCCAAAAACATCTGTTCAGGATCCAATCTATCTTTATTTTGTCTCATTGTATTTTTTATGAATGCCCATTATTGACATTCATAAAAAATAAAAATAGGAAAAATAAGCCTTTTTCAATTTACTCGAGGTTATAAAAGGTTAGAAATGACCATGATTATTATCCTAGTGTTTATTTCATATTCATTATACTTAGCAATAAAAAAAGATCTATTAGAAGAAGAAATAGGGTAACATTTTAAGGTTTCATAAGAGGTTAACTGAAATTAATTGACAATTAAATATTTAATGATGAAAAATATATGCACCCACGAGTGGAACCCTTGACTTTTTGGGGTAAATAGAAATAAATTTTGCTTTAGAAGTCAGATTCATTACATTAATCCAACTTGTTTTAAACAAACTCCTTTATCTCCCACTAACCTCCTAAGAAATATTACTTCACATCACAATTGCTCTTTGTCTCCTCGAGACATTTTAAGGTTCACAATTACAAAACAACTTGAGATTCCCCCTAAAACATGAAGTTTAACCATGTTCATGCTACCTTATCCTTATCTAATAAAGAAGTTGTTTTCGAATGATCCATATATAATGTTAATATATAAAAAATAAAAATATATAAACAGATAATGCAAAATGAAATACCGTACATTTATATTAGGATTAAAAAATAAAATAATTAAAGAAATACAAAGCTTAGAAATAAAAAAAAGACAAATACAAAAGTAACTTAAACCAATGAAGTCTCTAAAAGAATCCCTTATCATAATTACGTGCATGAAAATTCTCTGTTCCTATCTTGTCCCATTGAATCTCAGTCATTTATTTATATAGGTCCCACATAAATAGATGACTAAGATTACTTGCAAAAAAAAAAAGATGACTAAGATTCAATAAGACAAAGTAGGAGACAGGGTAGGGGACAGAGAATCCGTCCCCTTAAAAACCACCTTATATTATAACCATGTAGGCTCTATCTTGGATGGTACTTCAAGTGATTGAAGGAAATGTTTGACTTAAGTTTATTAATTTATAAAATAACTTATTCAAATTACAATAATTTATAAATTATTATGTGCATGTTTGACTTAAGTTTATGAATTTATAAAATAACTTAATCAAAATATAATAATTTATAAAATATTATGTGCACATAATAATTAATATAAATTGTATTTAAAAATAAGAATTGTAAATAAAAAAATTATATCCAATACATACATAATGACAATAAATTAAAAAAACTAAGTGAAATTTTTTTAATTAGATAAGTTAGCTTAAAAAGTTGTTACATTAAGATTTTATTAATCACTTTCGGATAAAGATTGACATTTGAAATGTTAACGAGTCTACTTTTAAAAAATATTTAGTTACGTAAATAAAATATTAACGAGTCAATTTTTAAATTAAATTGTTTAAAATTTAAAAATATATACGTTAAAATTTTTAAAAGTTAAGTACTAAAATTTTTGATTTATTACCCTATACTCTTAAAAAATAGGAATCGCAATTTTTTAATAGAACTGATTAGGTTCAACTTAGAAAAAGCAGTTAAACATCGTTGTGAGCATCAGCATCAGGGGTTAGTGGGGATGTTCACATGGGGCACATGGGTTGCAGCGTGGGCCCGTTTGTCAGCCCACGTGTCTGCCGGTTTAACAAAAGCCTTGTGTCTCGGGTCACGGAGACCAGAAGTGCTTTTGGTCAAACGTCAACCCCGTGCACGAGAGCCAGACGGAATCTCCTGCAGTACATGTTATGTATTCATTTTTGTTAGCTTTTGTTAAAATTAAGTTAGACTGGCTTTTGGATTTCAATTTAGTTTGGTGCTGTTTGAACTTTTAACGTGAAAAACTCTCACTTCGAGGGGAAAAATCGCGGTACCTAATTTAGTAAAATAATTTTCAATATTCTGAAAATAATGAAAATATTGATATTTAGTTTTTAAATAATTTACGGATAAATAAATATTAAAAATATCACCAACAACAATAGATAACAGCACAATAAGAGGGAATAAAATAACAAATTATTTATATCAAAATGCAGTTTACACAGAAAAAAATAAGATAATAAAATTTTAGTTCATTTAACCTTAAACTTTTGAATAATTTAACTTTTAGTTCAGTTTTTAATTTTTTGATTCGATTTATTTTATTAACTCTTATTGTTAAAAATATAATAATTTATTAATTAATCAGCTATTTTCATAAATTAATAAGTTTTTAAAATAAAAATAAATCAATTAATTTTTATTTAAAAATATTATTTTAATTAAATTTTAAATTTTTTGACAAATAAGGACAATCTCTTTAATCATATTTTAAAATTCTTAGTTTTATTCAATTCTTAGTTGTTTTTATGACGATCTAATACCAGTTGAACCTTTTAAACTTTAAATCTCTTGTCTTATAAGTTTAACTTTTGGTCTGATTTTTAAAACATTATAAAATACATCTTGTCATATCGTTAAAGAAATTATACCAAATTTCAAACAAATTTTAACGCCAAGTTTGACGCCACCGAGATGGAGAGATCCATAAGTAGGAAAAGCCCTTTATTTTCGGGAAGCTTTGAGTTGGCTCAAAACCTTGCCTTTTTTCTCAATATGCGTGGAAACGAATTGTCAGGTCGTTAATCAGTTTTTGACATCTACGCTAATATTTTCTTCCTATTTTTTAATGATTATTCAAGATTATAAAGCTTTAATTAATGAGCTTCAGTTTGTTTCTTCTGTGTTTGTTAGAAAGCCAGCGAATCAAATTGCTCATACGATAGTTAGGGCAGCTAATTCTATGTCTAGTTTCGAATGGATGGTATGCCCTCTTTCTTTTCAATACGACGTTTTATCTATGGATATGAATAATATGTGCTGAGCGCAATTATTACTATTAAAAAAAGATACTTTTTTATCTGAAACTTGATTATTTATATAACCTGTTTTTTTCAATGGGATTCTAATTTTAATTTCTCCAATGAGATTATTGTTTTGAGATTTTTATTTAATGTTTTGCATTAATTTTTGCTAAAGCACGGAGAAGAATTCTTTAACAAGTAGATCAAATTTCATACAATATCTTCATTTACGAGTTGTGACACTGATCAATGCGATATGATTCCAAGGAAGATACCGAGAGACTTGTAATCGTCTAAGATAATTGAACAAGGCAGTTTAATTTGTGCGTCTGCTTATTTATTGATGAGATATAATGAGTGAAAGTTTGTCCCACATTAAAGAAATAGAGGAAAGTAGACTAATATATAAGTCTAGTGGACTACTCCACTTATCACCAAATAGTTTTTGGATGGAACCTCACTTAGACTTGTATGTGGTCTAACTTTTCTTCTCGTGTAGGCCAGTAGACTCATTACAAATTCTAACATGGTATCAGAGTGAAAGTTTAGATATAAAGAGTGAAAGTTTGTCCCACATTGAATAAAAAGAGAAAAGTAGACTAACATATGAGTTTAATGGGCTACTGCACTTATCACCAATTGGTTTTAAGATAGAACCTTGCTTAAACTTGTATGTAGTTTAACTTTCCTTCTCGTACGGGCCTGTAAGTCAATTGTAAATTTTAACTGATCTTGGGATTTAGTCATTAACTCCAAAGATGAGCGAATAAGGCTTGGGTTATCGGGTCGGCTGAGAAAACTTGAAAACTAGTCCAACTTTTTAATTTTTTTAATAATTAACTGGGTTGGAACTAAAATGCCAACCTTGTACCCACAAACTCTAAAACTAATCAGCTGTCTGTCTTTCGTTGGATTTCACGGTATCTTTGTTCGATATTAGGATCAGCTCACATGACACTTCAAAAGTATTTTTATCCAAAGCAACATGCAAGCACTGAAACTCTCTAGCATTGGCTGCTCTAACAAATGAAGGACAAAGACTAGTTGGGTTAGGCTTTAATTAACTTAATCAAACTTTTTGTCCTACTCGAACTTGTCCTATTCCCTTGATTCTTAGGTTGTTGTGTTTAATTAGCGTTACTTGACTCTAGACTTCGTACCTAAATCAATTATTAGCATTTGTCAACCAACACTCAAATCGATTAATATTAATTAGATCAAACATTTTTTTAGTAGGATCATGAGATATTGTCATAATGTCAATCTAATTTAAATCATTTAAGCCATCGCAGGATCTCCATTGCCTTCTTCGTAGCCAGAAGTGCTAATGAGAAGGAGCCTTCTCCGTCTTCAAAAAGAATGCCAAACCCAATAAAGCTAGCATCAGCAAATATCGCGCCATCAATAAAAGCCAACCAACTAGAGGACGACGTCATGACGGCTGCCTATCGAAAACACAACGGTGGCCTGGGAGCAACAGTCAGGGGATTGCCGGTGGGCATCAGTGCCTGGAAGTCCGAAAAGTAAGAAAGTGCTTGAGTATGAATATGGTGTGGCGTAACCCGTTTATCATGATCATTTTTCCTATTTTGGTCTTATCATTTCGGACTGTAAGGATCTCTTATGCACTAGGGACAATATTTCTGTAACTTGGATTAGGCGTTCGGGGAATAGGGGAGCCCACTCTTTTGCTCGGGTGTCTATTCTTCATAGTCGCTTTCAGGTGTGAATTGATGTACCTCACTATATCTTAGACCATTATTCCTCGAGATAATAGTATTTTTCTCTCGTTTAAAAAAAAAAGTCTAATTAATATTTTAACAAATATAAATTTTTAGTAATAGAAAACAAAACACATTGAAAATGATAATAAAAATAACGATAAGGACTTATTTAGACATTTGTGAAATATAAAGGTAAAAATAATACCCTTATCCAATATTTTAAAAAATTATTTTTAAGATCGCGTTAATGCTTGACAGGGCCAAACTGACTGAATGTGACACGAGATAAACTGAATTTATAACTAATATATTATAGACTCTTTAATTTTTTTAGGTGTTAACAATGTTATTTTAAAAACGTTAAGGCATTACCAAAATTAATTTTAAAAACATCAAAATGGAACAAGATACCATAAATAATGGCCTTTTGTCTTCGATTCCAAGCTAACCCTTCTTATAAGAGCATGAGACAGCCGAAGTTTTAATCGCAGGTGAAGTGCCAATTGGGCTTTTGATGATAAGATGTGCCCGCTTGATCTGCCAATGGGGTAGAGCGTCAGTTGAGTCATTAATGATAAGATGCGTCTGCTTGGTCCGCTTGTAGGGTGATGCATCCGTTGGACCCTCGGAGAGGTGTACTCACTTGATCCACCTACAAGGTTTTCTCAAATAAAAATAAATAAATCCATAAGATAGTGAATGCTTAATCTTCAAATTCTCATTAATTGCTTGTGGATAAGTATTTAATTAAATATAATAGAAATTATTTAATGCTTTGAAAGCATAAGAGCATTAAATCCTCTTCAT
>JANKOE010000003.1:60981056-60997221 GCA_026284465.1 Erythroxylum citrifolium
CATTGAAGCAAGCACTGGATACTTAGTAGAATTTAGTTTCCACCAACTCAAGACATTGAAAGTCTTGTCTTTGGGTTTACAATCTTTAGTTAAATATTTATCTAGCTCACTTTTGGTTTCCCCACTTGCTTGACTAGCCTCCTGCTCTTCAAAAATATTATCAAAAAATGTTGCAACATCCTTGATGTTATCAACTTCCATATCACTTGAAGCTTGAGATTAGACGCTTGATTGTGCAATAGGAAAAGACATGGAGGATTGGTAGAAATCAAACATCAAATCTAAAGTGATTTATACTTTCTCATACAGCTGTTCAGATTTGACATTATCATGCATATACTTTACCAATCACAAAGTTCACATACTTCAATTTACAACGTGGATCAAGAACGACAGCAATAAACAACATGCAGTTGACATTAACATGCAGTTGACAATAGACATCAAAGTGTTTTCTGTACTGTTCTGCAATGATATATATGTATATAGTCACTTGGAGTCTTGGAGGAAGGAATACATGTAACATATATATTACTTTAAATATATACATAACTTGGAGGAGAACAAGGATATATATGTATAGTCACTTGGAGTATTGGACGAAGGAATACATGTAACATATATATTACTTTAAATATATACATAACTTGGACGTAACCTTCATAGTGTTTGGTATGAATGAAAAGCAACGAAAGAATCGTTACCGATTAAAGAAGCATTCTCTAAATAATAAAAAATGCAAAAAAGTAATGAACCTCAAATGCTTGAACTGGGTGGTGAGTGCTCTGGACGACGATGTGCTCTGGCTGAGGGTTTCTTTTGTTTTCGTAGAAGAAAAACCTTTTAATTAACTTCAATGTTGATATTTGATAAAACATTAATTATGATTATTCTTCTAATATCATTAAATATTATTTTATTATATTAAAATAAAATAATAATAAAAACTAATAAACCTAAAAAAAATTATCATATAAAAAATACATGATAGGTTTTTTGGGTGTTTCAGGTTCAGGTTTAAACCTAAAACTATAAATCAAGTTCGGTTCGGTTAACCTGTTATAGGTTCGGTTTAAGTTCGGTTAACCTAGAACCGCAAGTTAGAAACCTGAATCTGAACCATGAACATAATTTTTTAGGTTCGGTTCGAATCGAACCTGAACTCAGGTTTGGTTAACCTTATTTATAGGTTCGGTTCATACGGTTCAGGTCCGGTTTACAGGTTCGCGGATTTTTTTGAACACCCCTAACTGCAGGTTCTTTCATTTCTAAAAAAAAATAAAATGCTGAATTAAGTTTAGATCAACATATCAACTTTAAGGATTATATTACAATATGTAATTTAGAATTGGATAAAAACATCTTTAAGTCATTTAGTATAACTTGTAATGACCTATTTAATGCACATATTATATAAAAGAAACAGAAATAGAATTATTTTAACAAATTGATGTAAGTAGTTCGTGATCTCCTGAGTAGAATATGCTGACATCAAAAGGAATCCACTCCAGTTGGTGTTAAGTCATTTTCAATCGAATTTTGATTTGTCTGGTTGAAATGATCTTCTTCTTCGATCTCTTGGGTCCTAATTATGTTCGGAGAGGTTGAAATTTTCCCAGTCACAATCATTGCATGACTCAGCTCAACTCAAGAGTTCAGAAAGCAAACAAAAATGCTTCATAACATTGATCTGTGAGACTGATAGAGCCATTCTCGTACGGACTTTATTAAAAAATGACCAAAGCATCCGTTAACATTATTTTGTGTCTATCTATAAAAATTCATTCATTCAATAAATATGACTCACAAAAATTAAATAAATGAGATGATTTGAAAACAAGGGGAACAAAGTAGGGGAGAAGAAAAGATCTCTTCCCTGCGAAGAGGAGTAGGAGATGTAGTAGTTTGATTCCAAGGACTTTTCATAAACCCATTAATTTTTGCCTAATAAGTTATAAATTATGTGTTTTTGAATAAATTCATCATCATCATCATCAGCCAGTCTGAAATCTCGCATTGAAGCAGGGTCTGGGGAGTTCCGATAGTACGCAACCTTACCCCTACATAATAAAGAGGCTGTTTCCGGTGGACCCACATGCAAACGAGACAATATAAGAATGATGCAGGTAATAGAAACAATTCATAAAACATAAAAATACAAATAAAGGAGAACTAAAAGCACTAAATAGAAATAGTAATAAAAATACCCGGAATTATTTACAAAAATTAATAAATTAAAGTCAAGTGACGGATTTAAGCTAATTAATAATAACAATCCAATCTATTTGGCTACTCGATCAACCTAAGTTGCAAGTCTTGAATGAGTCATAATTTGTGTGATTCAAACCCGGAATATTGCATAAACTTTTGTTTTAAAAGCTCACATGCTGTTTAATTGATTTTGCTTTAGTTTTTTGTCAATTCTGTTCTTATGGAACCAAAAAAAAAGAAGTGATAATTAATTGTTTGATAAAAAATTTTATGTTATAGATCACAATGTTACATTTTGTAATTTATATAGTTAAGCTTGCATTCTATTACATTTATTATAATAATTTGCAAATTATAATTTTATTTAAAGTCAATTACATTAAAGTAGTATTATTTAACTATTATATATATTTGTAATACAACATTATATTGAATCTTAACAATCCCAATAATACAACATTGTAAATAAAAATGGAGAAAAGAAACCCCCGTAACAGTAATAAAGAATAATCAAAATAATAAAGAAAAAGATAAATAATATAAATAATCAAGAATAAAAAAAATTAATCACTTCGATCATGTATCAACATACAATCTTCGGGAAAATTCAATTTCCGGAAAAAAAGAAGTTTCGATCAGAACAATTAGTTTTTTTTAGGATACTTGAAAAACAAATGAGAAAGGAAGTACTCCCTCTTATCCAAAATAAGTTTCGTTCTTGACTTTTCATGCATGTTTATGATTTTACTTCCAAAATTACCCTTTAATTTTTCTAACATCCTGATTGCACAGATTACACAGATTATATTTTCAAGGCACTTCAACATGCAATTAATAAGGGTATGTCAAACATTTCATTAACTTTCTTAATAAGTGTGCATCCCTCTAAAACGACTTTTATTTTGAATAAGAGGGAGTATAACATATGGAGTTGTATAATAGCTACAAAATATCATTCAAGGTAAGTGATAAGTTTAAAAACATGAATACTAAAATTAAAAAAAGTCGTACCAAATTAAATAGTAACCAGAATATCGAACCCTTTTATCTTATAATTTGAAATTCAAAACCTTAATTTAGTAAGGGTAATTTGAGAATCTTGGTATTTTTCATATTTCTAGCTAGGTTAAAAGGACTAGTGTAGCCCCAAGCTAGTAGAACAAGGAAATGCTGCTATGATATGATAAGTCATATGCAGCCCAGAAATCTCGCTGATGAGAAAAAGGTTGGACAATACAATATAAGATAGATGCTATGTTGCATTTGAATCTGTAGCTTAGGTTACTCCAAATGGAAACCAAAACGCCAACACTACACATCGTATAGCCTCCTTTTTCTCACTTTGCTTTTAGACCTCAACACGTTATCTTCTTCTTCTTTCTCCCCTTTTTCTTGTTATTATGCAACTTAGGAAATAGTAATTATTGATAATTTGTACTTTTGTGTGTCATTTTTCTTCATTAATTCAAACTAATCAACGTATTACGAGACTAAATTTTGAGTTAATAGATTGGACAAAGTATGACAACTTTAGTGGTTTTTTAACATAATCGTTTGATTCCTTAATCTTATACTTGATTGGTTCAATTGTTATCTTTTTTTTATATATAGACCAGGATATCCACTGACGAACCCAGTGACTAATCTCCTAGCTAGTTTGTAGGCACCTCATAGGGTGGGATAGTTGGCCCAAGAATTTAAAGCTGCTCCATACCAAAAGCCAATAATTGAACCTCTGACCTTTGGT
This sequence comes from Erythroxylum citrifolium, assembly GCA_026284465.1. NCBI lineage: Eukaryota > Viridiplantae > Streptophyta > Magnoliopsida > Malpighiales > Erythroxylaceae > Erythroxylum > Erythroxylum citrifolium. The sequence goes on from JANKOE010000003.1 coordinate 60,985,015, forward strand.
TAAGAATGAATGGGTTCGATTGTTATCAGAGGTAGTAATAGATAAGATTAAGTTCGAGTCTTTTAGAATTTGAACCGAGCTTAATAAAACTTGCTAATTTTAATGTTAGCATAACTTGAATTTTCGTAATTGGTCGAGTACAAAAAAATTTAATTTACTACCTAATTGTTATGGAGGGTCTCTCTTTAAGTTGAATCCTTTTTATTGATCTTTTAAGTGATCTATAAGTAATTTATTGAACTCTTAACATTTGTATTATTTGTCACGTGTAATTATTATATCCTTTTCAATATTTATTCAATATTTCTTAAAAAAAGGTCTAACTCTTCATTAAAAAAAATCTTGTACAATAAATCAGCTAAGAATAATATTACCATGAGCCATTGATATTTATTTTTTTGACGAAAATCATAAAATCATAAATCATAAAAAACACCCGACAAAGAAAGACTAGAAAAACTATCCTAAGTCAACAGGCTTATCCAGTACACCCCGATCCTACTAATCTTTCCCTATCAGAAACAACACACAAAGATTGTTCATAACGTAAAAATTGATAAATATTGGAATATGCTAATTTGGTTACGAGAGTTAGGAATAACAATCTGAGAGTAAGTGAAATTTGATTTGATTAAATTTCAAACTAGTTCAAATTTAATAGAGTTAGTCGGACTTACTTAACTAAATCGAATAAGTTAAATTGTGTTAAAATGCCAAAATATTTCTAAACTTATCCAACTTGAAGAATTTGAACTTAATCAAATTTTTAATTGAGCCCAAACAAAAATTAAAAGAAAAAGATTAAATTAGATCCAGACTGAATTCAAGTTGTTGTCAACTCTTGCAACAGCTAGTTTGATTCTATCTATTTACATGCATGCTCCTTACTGTAACCCAAAAATGCACATCAGCTGAGGACTACTGCAGTAGGAAGGCGTGTGTGTACTCGCACAAAGTGAATCATTAGTCTTTTCCAGTTAGTTCATCGAGGGACGAGATGGGGTTCTTTCTTTTTTCACTTGACAGGAATCCAACTCAGTTGACACCAACGGTAGGGTTCTTCTTCACCAGGGAAAGCGAACCACATGTGCCAACTTGCCATTTATAAGCTCTTCCTCTTCCATCTGATGTGAAGAGCGACGTTCGTGGTTAAATCAAGTGCCAACTACTTCATTGATGGTCGATGGATGGAGTTGATGATCAGAGAATCGAATAAGTGATCGTAGTAAAAAGTAATGAGTGGTGATGATGCCATGCAATGCAGAAAGGAACTATGATTGCGCATAGAACGGATTAATGGTATTCTTTTAGACTCCCCAGAAACTTTTCCTGTCACCATTTTGTTCCAACCGATGTGATGATAAGATGGGCATTAACTCAATTCGATTTAAGAAAATGTCTTATAACCTTGTCACTTTGACCCCTGATTTCTTTCTGCTTCCAATCAGTGGCTGAGGAAGGAATACAACGCTGGCAATGGGATTGGTTCGAGGAAAGACTCGGTACAAAATTTTTTAATTATTTATTAATTGAATTTATTCATCATCCAATTCGAAGTTCCGCAATAAGGCGAGGTTTAAGGAGATCTGATTTTAATTGAATTTATTCATTTATTTAAAATTAAATTAAGTCAAATTCGAATTAAAATATTAATATTAGATAAGTATAACTGACTGATCGTAGGTTCGAATCCTACTTGGAGAGATTTGATTCATTCTAAATTTAAGAATTCGAAATGAAAGGGTTCGTCTTGACCGTTAAGAGTAGGTAACCCATTCCCTGTATCTTTCTTTTTATTACATTCTATCTCATCATATCACTTTATGTTCTGAGATATTTGAGAATCACCGTCAATGCCTCGGTGTAGGTAAGTCTGATATAATCCTTTGTTTCATAGTCTGGGTGGGGCTATTTACAATGCTCTATAGTTTTTTTACTGTTTCTTTCATGGGAAAGCAACCGTTTTGTATTTTACAATTCTCAAATTCTTACTATACTTGTTGGACTTTAAATCCTTTGTATCATAACAAGTCAAAATTTAAATTAATTGGTTAAAAGATGTGAATCCGTAGTTTGATTCCACTCTTCCTAAAATATATTTTTATTATTTTAAATTGTTCATTGTATTTTTTAATTATATATGAATAAAAAGGTAAAAAAATATTTTAAAATAAAAAATTAGGGAAGGTTATATCTTGTATCTAAATTAATTAAGTGATTCAACTCAATTGAGATTTAGGCACTGTTTGGTTGTTGGCTAATCAACTAAAAAAATAACTGGTTGAATAAAATTAGTTGATTGACTTTGTTAATCAGCTGTTTTTAGTATTTGGTAACCAACTAATTGAACCAATCAGTTGATTTTTAAAAAGTTCAGGAGGAGTAGCGTTTTACTTCAGCTTATTGTAAATGACAGACTATGCCTTCAGACATTTATGTTCCTTTCTTTTATCAACTTGGCATTCGCGTACATGAACACCTACTTTTTAGTTTTTACCATTCATTATTCAGCTAGTTAAAAACACACAACAAGAAAACGACAAAAAAAACTGTTTAAAAACATTTCTCCTTGAAGTTAAAAAGTATAATTTTGATCTCAATTATTTATTTATTATTATTATTATTGTTATTATTGTTGTTGTTGTTGTTGTTGTTAGTTTTATGTTTTTATCAAAATTATAAACTTGAATTCTGTAAAATTTAAAATATAAATTCTAAATTCTTATAAGAATATTTAGCAAAATATTAATTTTTTTAAAGTTATGCTATTATAAATCATTTTACACATCAACAATTAACACTGAACGACTAATTTTACCAAACATCTTTAATAAACAACTAATATTATCCGCTGATCAAATCAGCTGATATAATCGACTATTAGTTAATCGTTGATTGAATCAGATATCAGCTAATGTAATCCGTTGTTTGTCAAACAAGACCTTATACAAATTAATTAAAAGTTATTTTCTTAAAATAGAGTATTGGAGGCGTCATATTATAATCATCAGTCCACAAATTTTTTTTTCGTTTTGTATTAAGTTTCTGGTTAGTTATGAATATCACATCGAATGACTACTAATACTATATTACTTGATCAAAGATGCAAGAGATCTTGGATATTTGTTGACTAGAAAGTGCATCAATCACATCAAAGGCATTGGAGAGATGACTCAAAAGAGTTGTACAAAATTAGAATGTTATGATCCTTATGTGAGGAGAATTATTATAGAGGACTTGTAAGAAACCCACCAAAAATGGAATCCAATGCCCTTTTGTAAGTCTCCTCTTCATCCACTAGACCAGACCAGACCATTAGTACACTTAGATGCTCTCCACTAGACCGGACCAGACCAGTAGTACACTTGATGCCCTTTAATCAGTGAGGTTTTCTTGCATGGTACAATAATTCAATACAAACTTTGTCCCTTCAAACGCTGGTAAGAGGCTTCTAGCTAGGCCTTTTAGGGGAGGACTTCATAGGTACGTTTCGCGTTGGAGCTTGTATCGAATCCATTGTTTAACTTTCAGTTGTGAGTACATGATCATCGGACTATTGCACAATTCCTTAAATTTATCTAATGCACAAGCTTAAGGATAGCAGTTGGAAAGATATTTTGTCTACGAGTAAATGAAATTTATCATATAACAATGATTCTATGAGATTGATGGAGTTGAAAATACTATTCCGGTCTAACTTGAAACTAACAAGATATATTCGAGTTGATCGAGATTTGAGTTAAACTAAAAAAAAATTAAATTTCGAACCTTCAATTAATCTCGAACTTAAATTATACTGTGACCTGACTTAACTTAAAAATAAATAATGTTATTTTTAATTTAAAAAAATAAAATTATGCATTTAATCAAGTTTGATCAAATTTCAAGCTTTCCAAACTTGATCATACTTGAACTTAAGCCTGAACCTTGAGTTCAATTGCATTGTAGATTAGACCCAGACTTGAACACATTTTTAATCAAGTTTGATCAAATTTCAAGCTTTCCAAACTTGATCATGCTTGAACTTAAGCCTGAACCTTGAGTTCAATTGCATTGTAGATTAGACCCAGACTTGAACACATTTTTAACCCTGTCCGATCTATTGGCATCTCTGAAATTTGATCTTAAATATATTTGCTTTCGTTTCTGATTTATCCTTTCTCTTGCATCACATCCCAATAAACAGAGTAATCAAGGCCATGTTACATGTAATATGGTTGATTTTTTGTCTGCTTCGAGTGAATATCAAATCAAATACTTGCTGTGTGAGAAGAAAGTACACACCATACAGGCATTAAACCTTTTATTGATCATCAATTGCAAAAGCTTCACTTTGCATTGATAGGGATGAAATTGTTGGAGTTTGTTAACTTATGATATATAGAATTGGGTAGTTATAGGAGATATTTCCATATAATGTTTGATGTAAATAGGGAAAGTATCTTTAAGAGCATATATTCAACTTGTATATATGTACATCTTTGACAGCAATAATACTTGACTTTCTCTGCATATTTTTCAGAAATGGTCGGATGGGGGCCAGAGAGGAGTTAGACCCAACAGAAAGATCAGTCGGGCTAGAGTTGCGCAGCCTGATCTTGCTGAAGCTGCTCCAAAATAACGTTGCTTTGAAGAGTTAAACAAAACGACGTTGTTTTAAAGAGGAGTTCAGACTGTTCAGATTGAGTTTAATGACTTCGGACCAAACCGGGTTAGAATTGCCAAGTCTATGCATTGACCCTTAAGATTTATGCAAGTGGATCAAAATTGAGTGCACTTGTTTATTATGTCATCCTAACAAGGTGACTTTATCCTTGTACAAATTCTTTTTACTTCTAACATGAAATAAAGCTGGAATCAACCAAGATTGAATATTTGTAATTTTGAGAGTTTTGTGGAAGCAACAAAATCATGTTCAAAATTTGAGAGTGCTGAGAGCAAGTGACATCGACTACATTCATTTATGTTCTTCCAAATATATCTTCAGCAAATAACTATCATTCTTTTGGCACCAGTAAAGGACATCAACTACAACAAATTGACTCGAGAAACCTGTAATTGATCCATCATATCATTCAACAATATCAGCAGCAAAAAGAAAGAAAAAAGAAACAGTTTCCGGCTATGATTGTAAACCTTGACAGATTAGATATATCTCTCTTGATGATGATCTTGTAGCCTTAGGCCTCAACCATGACGCCTTCCTAAAGAGTGGTTTGCATATTCTGTTAAATTCTGCAAAGAAAACATCGAAACAAGATTGCGGCACAAATCATCGTACAAGAAGGTGAATGACAAAAGAGGCGATGCACATAACAAAAATGATTCCGAACCTTGGATATCCTCACTCTCTAGAAGCTTAATAACTAGGTGGCCTCGGGGCTGCAATACTCCATCATCATCTAATAGGCCTCTTGTTTTGCAATCATCAGGACAGGATAAGGCTGCATCACCAACAGCCAAATTGAGTGCTCTCATTCCTAACTCTGCAGACAATGCAGCATCCGTGGTGCTGATTCCGGAAACTAAGGGACACATATCCGAGAGTATTACAGAGAACCCTTTATGCTGCAGAATCACAAGGGAAAGAGAAAGATCACATAAAAAATTCTGAATTTGAAAAACCAATAGCAGAGAACTGAATCCATTAAAAGTTCTTGTAAAAGATGGAGCCTTTATTAATTCTCAAGAAAAAGCAAACAACTTAAATCATAATACAAATAGTTTTATAAAATGGAGAAGTTACCTGAGGAGATAATGCTCGTACTTGGTGTCTGGTAAGGTTCATGACATCGGCACTAACAGTCTTTACCCTCGCATCACAGAAATGGGAGGGAACTTTCACCTTCTGCTCTGCATTTCCCACATTTTAAACATCACAATTAACCAGAGATAGTATTGAACTACAAAGCTTAAACCCTCAATCAAACAAAACTCACCTTAAGATCAATGCCCACTACAGAACCACCATTCTTTAACGTACCCAAGTTTTGGCAAGCAACCTAAATATAGGTTATATCAGTTCAAAAAAACCATACTTGGCATGATTCAAGAAATAGAACCCTGAAACGAAGAGGCTAAGACCTGAAGCCAAGCACCAGGAGCACAACCAAGGTCAAGAACAGAGGAGCCTGGAGTTATAAGCTTGTATTGTTTCTGTATCTGAAGAAGCTGCTCGCACACACAAGTAGGAAGACATTAAAGTAAGGAATTTGAGTTGTTAACTACACAAAACAAACCCCAAAAAAAGGGGGAAAAAAAGAGAGAGAGAGCTGAAGAATCCATAAGAGAAGTTACAAGTGGGTTTTAACCTTGAAAGCAGATCGAGCTACATAACCAAGACGCTGGGCCTCTCTGTAGAAGAAATCCGGTGCTCCTGCTCCACTCATCTTTGTTCTCTAAACCTAAAACCCTCTGCTTCAACCCTTTTGTTTGTACAGGAAAATAACGGGTTTCAGGAAGAAAAAAAAAACCCTTCTTTTCCTGATTTGACCTGACTAAACGACATCGGAGCTCAAACAGATTTTGGTATTGATATTCCTGGTATCGTTGTTAGTATTATTATCCTGAATATTATTTTAAATAATTTTAAAATTGTAAAATAATCATTTAAATTTTATGTAATTGAATTTTAATTGATTATTATCAAAATTGAAACATATTATAATTTTATTAAAATTAACTTTAAAATATTTTTAAACATATTAACCATTTTAAAAGTATTTATATTTAAATATACAATTTTCTAATTAATATTGGTTGGTACATCAAGTTACTTATGAACTTGAGATTAATGGGTAAATCTCAAAAATCTTTAATCTTGAAAAAGGGAATACAACGTTTTACCCAAAGATTTCTGCCTCGTTTTCTCTCTCGAGTGCAAGGTTAGTCATGCCCTAGTACATGTTTTGTCTTGCTAGTCAAGGTTTTGTTTCTATTTTTCGTTTGCTTTCTCTTCTAGCGTATCTATGGATTAGAGTTTTATCGGTTGTAGATTAATGACAAGGAAAATGAGGAGTTGGTGGTTAAATCTTTTGATGTTGAAGGATTTGATATAGATTATAGGTTGAGTCTGGTGAGGCATTTTGTAGGTGAAAGAGTGGTTAACTATGAAGCCATAGAAAGGACACTGCTTAATCTTTGGAGGCCTATTAAGGGTGCATGCATAAAACCGTTTTGAGGCAATGGTCTATATATTTTTCAATTCTTTTATGAAGTAGATATGTGTAAGATGATTGCTGGTGGACCTTGGAGCTTTAATAATTGCATTTTGTTGATTCATCAATTACAGGAAGGTGAGAATCTTGAAGATATTGAGTTTAATGTTGCTGATTTCTGGGTTATAGTTCACGATCTTCCACCAGGTTTTGCTTCAGAAAGTCTTTCTCGAAATATTGGTAACCTGATAGGTAAGCGATGACGTTTTACACCCATGATGGGTCAAATGGTCATCTGGCATGAATAACTTCTATCGGGAGTTATTCACAGATGATATATATAAGGCAACGTTACACAAAAATAGATACTCTGTGTATTTGGTTTTTGTAGAGACATTGGTACTTGACATACTCTCGACGTTTTTGATAGAAAAACAAAAGGCACGAGATCTCTGCGTTTTTTAACCGGTGGAATATAACGAATCATCAAGTATGTATGTTTTGTTTTTCCACGCATATACAATCGAACCTTGGAAGATGCATAATCTGTGTGGTTATGTTTTATTTTGTGATCTGTTAACATTTTTTTCCTAACATTAGTATCAGAGCCAGGTTTTGCATGATTTGTTATACTTTCTACCGTATAGATATGTTGTTTGTAATGAATGCTTCATGTTTGTTCTAATTATGGGTTTGTTCTGATTGTGGGTTTTGTTCTGTAAACGATTTATCAACAACCCATAATTTTGTTTTATTGTTTGTTTTCATGTTTATCAATGCACCGAATATCTGCAACTTGTTAATCGGTGTTATCAAAGACCAAACCACGATTTTTGTTTTCGGTGATAAATGGTTTCATCGTTTTCGTGGCTTTCCTTTGTGTTGTTGGATGCTTCAATTAGACGTGAACCAACATAAAACTCGAGTTTGACTATTTTTTATGGCTGTTAAAAAAATCAACCATGATGATTTGATGAGTTTGCGGTGTCTTTCTTGTTATGGGTGTTTGTTGTGTTGAATTTATGCCCTGAATCATGTTTGAATTGGTTTCCGCATGAAAATATAACGAATCATCAAGTATGTATGTTTTGTTTTTCCATGCATATACAATCGAACCTTGGAAGATGCATAATCTGTGTGGTTATGTTTTATTTTGTGATCTGTTAACACTTTTTCCTAACAGTAAGTTCCTGGATTATGATACTGGTAACTAGAGGAATTCTCTAATTAATTATATGTGTATTCAGGCTCGATTGGATATTACTGAACCTTTAATGAGAACCAAGAAAATTAGAAAAGAAGGGGGAATTCATTTTGAAGTTTCTTTTAGCTATGAAAGAATTCCCCTTATTTGTTATTTATGTGGCATTATTGGGCATAGTGAAACCAGCTGCAAAAAGCTCACGGAGCTGTCGGAATTGGAGATTAAATAGGAATGGATGGAGGATATCCAGTCAAAGATCCGATCTCAAAATAGAATCCACCCCAATCAATGGAGACGTGACCCATCTAATCAAGGATATAGTGATTTTAGCTCCAAGAATCAAGGATTTCAGAAAGTTGTTGAAATCCAGTATCACTTAACTTGTTGAAACCCATACAGTTAAGGAAACCTCAGTTATGGAAGTTGATGAAACGAAAAAACGCCTTCGTGTTTCTTCAAACGTCAACAATAAAGTCGATGGGATGAATGGTAGTAGAGCTTCCTCCTCTTCGGCAAGTCATCAAAATTCTATTGCAACTCCAACAATCGGTCTCTCTCAAGAGACCCGCCGAGCATCATGAATTGTATTGCTTGGAACTGTCTGGACCTAGGCAACCCATGTGCAATCACTACATTGAAGGACATTGTTAGAGAAAATAAGCCTAATTTTATTTTTCTTAGTGGGACCCTTGTTTCCTCTAGTAGAATGGAGGATATTCACATTATTTTAAACTTTGATTGTTGCTTTTATGAAGACCGGATTGGTCGTAGCGGAGGTCTTGCCCTCCTTTGGAACTCTAATAAAAATGTCTCTGTTTTGGGTTATTCCAGTAATCATATTGATGCAGAGATTGTTAATTTGGACAATTTTAAATGGAGATTCACTGGGTTTTATGGTTTCCCTGAAAATAATAGAAAACGAGCAAGTTAGGAGTTGTTGAAATCTCTCTTTCGCCTTTATCATCTTCCTTGGGTTTGTTTGGGTGATTTTAATAATCTCATGTCTGCTAATGAGAAGGCTGGAGGTAATGAGTATCTTACAGTGCTCTTTGATGGGTTTAGGGAATGTATTTTGGACTGTAACTTAGTTGAAATTCTCCTAACTGGTTTCGGGTTTACTTGGGAGTATGGGTGAGGTTCTAATAGATTGGTTATGGAACGTTTGGACATAGCATTTGTTTCGAATGATTGGGTTTGTCATTTCCCTTACCACAAGCTGTTTAGTCTAGTAAGCTCTTATTCTAATCATAGTCCCATTAAACTTTTTGCAAATACTAATTTTCCTGTCAAGAAGGTTAGTAGGTTTAAGTTTGAGAACAAATGGTTAGTTGAAAATGGTTTTATGGATGTTGTTTCCTCTGCTTGGACCAGCTGTAATAACACTAGAGTTATGGAGAAAATTATAGCGTGCAGCACCTCTATTATTTCTTGGAATAAAACTTTAGGTAGCAATTTCAAAACCAGGATTGATGACGTCAAGAAGCAGATGGATTTGTTGCGCCAAACTAACGCTGTTGATCCGCATTTGTTGAATCTTAAATACGAGCTTTCTAATTTGTTGGCCCAATAAGCAATTTATTGGAAGCAAAGATCAAAAATCTTTTGGCATAATTATGGTGAAGCTAACTCCAAATTTTTTTCATGCTCATGCTTCAAAGCACAGGAGGATTAATCAAATTTCTGTCTTGGAGGATGACTCTGGTAATTCTTTTTCGAGTTGTGATACTATGAATGATATCATTTTGGATTATTTTTCAAAATTATTTGCATCTCCTATCGGAAATCAAACTTTTGAAGAATTTTCTTGCATTAATTTTGTTGTTAATATCAGAGATAATGCTCATCTTCTTTAAAGAATAATACTACTATTATTTGTATTCTGAAAAAAGATAATGCGAGTAGTATGAAGGATTTGAGGCCTATTGCTTTGTGCAAAGTAATTTACAAAATTATTGCATAGGTTCTAGCTAATAGACTCAAGACTATTTTGCCTAAAATTATCTCTCCTAGGCAATCGGCTTTTGTTCCAGGTCATTTAATTTCTGATAACATTATGGTTGCTTTTGAGCTAATTCATTATATGAAAAATAGAGGACGTGGTTCAAATGGGGATGTTTCTTTAAAAATCGATATTAGCAAGGCTCATGACGGGGTTGATTGGAGTTATTTGGAATTTATTATGCTCCCGGATGGGTTTTGATGCTAAGCGGGTCAGATTGATTAAACTCTGTGTGACCACTGTTTAATATTCTGTGGCCTTCAATGGCAATAGTGTGGGGCCTATTAATCCGGGAAGGGGCCTTAGACAGGGGGGATCCTCTCTCTTTATATGTTTTCATACCTTGTGCTAAAGGTCTCTCTGCTCTTTTGCGAAAAATATCCTTTCTATCTATGAAAAAGCTCTGGGTCAAGCAATCAATCTGCAAAAGTCGGGAGTTATGTTTAGTTCTAATACGAAGTAAGATGTTAGACAAGCTGTCATTATTATTTTGGGGGTTTCTAATCCTATTAACCATGGTTGTTATCTTGGGTTACCTTCGCCGGTTGAGAGAAATAAAAAGTAGGTTTTTGCTTTCCTGAAAGATCGTTTAAGTAAAAGAATTTCTAGTTGGAAGAACAAGTTGCTCTTTTGAAGACAATTGCTCAAGTTCTTCCTACTTTTTTTATGAGCGTTTTTCGGATTCCTGTAGGCATTTGTGATGACTTACAAAAAATGATGAATTCCTTTTGGTGGGGTTCATCTCCAGGTGACCGTGCCAAAATTCATTAGGCTAAATGGGAGAGACTTTGTGTTCCTAAGAAATTAGGAGGTATGGGCTTTCGTGATTTGAAGTGTTTTAATCTTGCAATGTTATGCAAACAGGGATGGTGATTTTTAACACACCCAGATTCTTTACCGAGCAAGATTTTTAAGGCCAGGTATTTTCTGAACTGTGATTTTCTAAATGCAAGGGAAGGAAGAAATCCTAGCCTTATTTGGAAAAGTATTTTTTCAACTAAAAATCTTTTAGATAAGGGTGTTAGATGGCGTGTTGATGATGGTGCTTCTATCTCGGTGTTCAAAGATCCTTGGTTGATCAATGATTCTAATTTTTTGTGCTTTCGCATCCTTTGTATGGTATGACTGAGATGAAAGTTAATGAGTTGATTGATGCTAGTAATTTGACTTGGGATCACTCTCTGGTTAATGGCATTCTAGCTCCTCAAGAGGCTTCGCAGGTGTTCCAAATTCCCATATCTCCTTTTATGCCGAGAGATACTCTTTGTTGGCATCACTCCAGGAATGAGATGTATAGTGTGAAGTCTGGGAATAAAGTTGCTATTTCTCATTTTTCAGATATTCAAGCTTATGTTGTGGAGGGCCTGTGGAATGTTATTTTGGGTGCTCATCTCCCGCCAAAGATTAAAGAGTTTACCTAGAGAATCTTGCGTGAATTTGTTCTTTGCAAGCAATGCATCCTAATGCATGGTGTTACTTTGGATCCTTCTTGTTCACGTTGTGGTATAATGGAGACTATGGACCATGTTTTGCTTACTTGTCCTCATACTAGAAACACATGGATGTCTTTAGGTTTTTTTTTTTTATTTGGTGCTGATATTAAGAATTGTATTATCTCTTTGTTGTGTGGCAATAATTTGGATCTTATAAATAGAGCCCCCACTATCAGCTGGAGTCTTTGGTTTCATCAGAATCTCTTTTGCTGGAAACAATAGGATACTCCGCCGAACACTATTGTTTCATTTGCGGATGACTATCTTAGAGACAGGAAAGAAGCAAAAAATACGTTTGCTCAAGTGCAGGTTGTTTTTAATAGGCCAAGTTGTAATCTATGTTGGAAGAAACCT
>JANKOE010000003.1:60997321-61024824 GCA_026284465.1 Erythroxylum citrifolium
ATAATGTAAATTAGAAATAACTTCCTCTAATCTTTGAATGCCTTCAACATCACCAGTTTCTTCTTCTAGAAGCATACCTTCCTCGGATCGAATTTTGCAATGTCGAAAACAATTTGCAATAGTTGTGACCTTCACATCAATATTTCAAGCAACATTAATAAAATAGATAGAATCTAGGACATTTAATTTTTTTTTAGGATTTGTTGTTCCTATCTCATAGCCTTCCAAGATGCTAGAACAAAAACGACGTCGATAATAAATCTTAAGTGATCGAATAATTCTAGCATTACTCTATCTTGAATCACGCTAACCTAAACTTAATAAACTTACTTTTGACAAGATTAATAAACTTAGATACAATGCACCATCATTAATTAATTTTTTATTTATTTTTTTCTTAGTTACAAAAAATTTAATTGTTTAATTTGAAAAATATAATGTACAAAATAAAAAAAATATCGATAAATTAATAAAATATTTATTTATCGATAAATTAATAACTCCGTATAAGATAATAATTTTTCAGGTTCCAACAATATTTATTTATCGAGATTTTACTGTAAATAACTTCATCAGCTTGAAGTTACAAGGGCAGGAGCGGTATAAGACAAAACTTCCTTGCTTCTTATTTAACGGATACAAGGTTGCTTTCCGCTTCAGTTTCAACTGAATGAGAACTGGAATTGTCTGCAAAACAATTTGAAGTAAGAGTAGCTAAGTACTCTGACAGTTTAACTTTATCCTTCCCGAGAGAAGATTTGGAAGGGGGACTGGTTACCACGCTAACCCAAAATCCATTGGACCACGATGAACTAGCTTTTTATAAACTAATTGGTTTGACAACCTTGATTCTTTTTTTGTTTTTTTGAAGTTGACAACCTTGATTCTTGAATTCCAATAAAAAACACACAACTTGCATGATAGGCATTATCATCAGTGCTGCTCTCAACCAATCATTAAAAAGTTTAATTATTTTAATAATAAAAATTTTGAGCTAATTTTTTAATTTTTATTATTCAAAAAAATCATCTTATCAATTAATTAATCAATTTTTTAAATTAATAATTTTTTAAATTAATAATTTTTATAAACTAAAATAAATAAATAAATTATTATTTAATAATTTTTAAATTAATTTTTAAATTTTTCAATAAGAGCAGACAATCTCACTTTATTATGTTTTAAATTTACTGAATTTATTTAATATTTAGTTAATTTTACGAACAAATCTTAAATATTTTATCTAAATAATTAAATTTTTGATTTGATTATTAAAATATTGTTAACTACTGAAATTTTGTTTTTTACTAATTCTTCGTAAAATTTTTATCCCAAAACTCATCAGGCAAATCCTAAAAACGCTCCTGAAATTGAAATTGAAAGCCCTTGTTTTTTCCAAAGTTCCTTGAATGCATAACAAATGAATAGGGGTTGAGAGTGTTTGGGATCCAGAGTCGCCAAGAGTATTAATTGTTGATGTGACCCTAAAATATTGTGGTGTGAGCGAAAGATTTTTTGTTTAAAATGATTTGACACGAAATCGGAGACATATTTGACAGATCGAAAGAAAGGCCAGGAAACAGATGGGAAGGAGTTTATGGGGAAGTTGAAGGAGTCAGTACCTCTCATCTTCCAATCAAAGCTCCTCTGTTTCTCTCTGTTGTACCTCTTCACCACTCTGTTTTTGGCTATTTACTACACCAATTTTTCTCCCACCAAGTGCCTCTTCAGATACTCGCCTTTCCATCCCATTCAGACTCCTCTCTTCTCCTATCCTCCCTCTTATGGCGAGCACAAATACGCCATTCCCACACATCGCTCCTCTTGCTCTTCTCCTGTCTTTTTCTCTGGTTGATATCCTTTTTATTTCTGACTCTTGGTGATTGAATTATGGATCTAATGGTTGCTTTTCGTTGTTTTGATTCATGGGTTTTGTTTATTATTGTCAGAATATTGGATGGTATTGAAGGAGATCCAAGAATTGTGTCGAAAATCATCAGAATTGCCTAACACATTGAGGTACTTGCAAGGAAAGAGCAAGGCTTTTGGTGGGAATTTCGGCACGGAGAAGCGATTTTCATATTTTACTTACTTGAATGATAGTGTGGAGGTTCCTTGCGGCTTCTTACAAAAGTTCAGAGTCAGTGATTCTGGTTAGTTTTCTTCTGTACACTTAACCCCTTCAAATTTAGTTCGACTCGTCTTCTTGTTTGTTTATAATTTAGCTGCTTTGTTCAACTGGTGAAGCAATTCAACCAAATTAGTTTTTAATTCTAATTCTGGCCCGAACAGCATGAATTGGATACCAACAAGTTTTATTCTTTTCGCCTGCTTGAAATTCAGATCTAATCTCCATGGAGAGATGTAATGGGGTGGCTGTAGTGTCAGCAATCTTCAATGATCATGACAAAATCCGGCAACCAAAGGGTTTGGGAGCCAAAACACTAGATGTGGCATGTTTCTTCATGTTTGTGGACGATACCACCTGGAAGGGACTAGCAACGCACCACTTGATATCAAGAAAGTCCCATGAATACAATGTAGGTGTATGGAGAATTATCAGGGTCTCAAGCCGACATCTGTATGATAACCCGGCCATGAATGGAGTGATACCTAAATACTTAATTCACAGACTTTTTCCGAACTCAAAATTCAGCCTCTGGATCGACGCAAAGATGCAACTAATGGTAGACCCGTTGCTGTTAATTCATGCATTAGTTGTATCAAAGAATGTGGACATGGCAATTTCAAAACATCCATTTTTTGTGCATACAATGGAAGACGCAATGGCGACTGCGCGGTGGAGGAAATGGTGGGACGTAGATGGTTTGAGGTTACAAATGGAAACATATTGTGAGAAGGGATTGCAGCCATGGAGTCCCAAAAAGCACCCTTATCCTTCAGGTAACTAAGCATCTCCGTACTTTAAAAAAACTCTAGCAACAAGCAGAGAACTGAATTACAAACTTTATGAAAAGCTAACCTTCAACGAATCTGAGTATACCGCGTTTATGATACTCTTACTGGGTTTGTAAAACAGGAAATATTTGATCCCAATACTTGAGGAGAACAAGAGAGCAAGTTTCAATCTTTTCTCAACCTAATAGAAGTACCATGTAATGTAGTAATGAAATCGAATATTATAATTTGTTAAATCTTGATGAAGCATTTTTTGTTTGTTTGATGAAATAACTTTCTAAAAGCTATTATCTTTGTATTCTTCTTACTGGGTAACATATGAATCTGCCTGTTAATAAATGTAAAGGTCACAGAAGTCTTTAACTCCTTAACTTGAGGCTCAGCCTTCAGATCTAGAAAGAAGCGATGATTGGAAGATTATAACATCAACCAAAATATAGGTTTGTGTGAATTATTGGGACTTCCAAATGACTGACAGCGAAAAAAGAAGTTGATTGTGATAGCAAGGTTGATTAATGAACTTTTATGAAATTCATGTTTGCCTACAATTGAGTGTTCTGCATTATGCTGTTACTTGGGTCCCTCTTAGAAAAGGCTTACTGGTAAGAAAGTCCTCCATCCAGTTAACTTGTCGTAGCAGATGTTTTTATCTTTCTAGCTTCCTTGCACTTCTTGAACATCCTTAGAATTTATAAATTGATCCACATCTAGAGTACTACTGTCCCACACCGGTCACCTGTTTGAAATAGGTGCGAAATCTAGAATTGGAATGTGGTCCCTGAGGCAAGGTAATGTTCACATCAATGTGGAACCGAAACAAAGAATTTGTGGCTATTTGCAAAATATTGAAATTCGTGTCGTCTTGCATGAGTACGTGAAGGTGGACCTGAGGGTGTCTTCATATTAATCTTGTCCCCTTCATTGCATTTACCGAAGCAAAACCTGATCATTTTGTTCTTTTGTTAATCTGCCACTTTTTGTGGTACAGACGTGCCAGATAGCGCTCTAATTATGAGGAAACATGGACTGAGGAGCAATCTATTCTCATGCCTTTTGTTTAATGAGCTTGAAGCATTCAACCCAAGAGACCAATTGGCATTTGCATTTGTTAGAGATCAAATGAGCCCAAAGATAAGGTTGAATATGTTTGAAGTAGAAGTGTTTGAGCAGGTTGCTTTGGAGTACAGGCACAGTCTCAAGAAAGATGGGGCCAGTGGCAGGGAAGTGTCAAGACCAAAAAGCACCAGAAGTGTTACCCACGATTCTTTTGTTAATAGTAGCTGTTGTAGCAAGTGCCAGAAGTATCTCCTGGAAATGTGGGGTGAATCCAATGATTGATTTTGTATCTAAACTAAAGTTTGCTGAGGGAAATCAGTGCATAGAAATACAAAAGTTTTAAGCTGTGGAAAGCTGACCAATCAGTAACCTTTCACAGCAAAGCTGGCGAACAAGAACAGGTTGGCAGAGCATGTTCCCTGAAATTGAGTAATAGGGCCCAAGCATTTACTTTTACTCGAGATTTTCTGATCATGATATTGATTTCAACGCCTCAGTTTAATTTACATTGGGTTACGAATCTCTAACCCCACCTCCTACTCGAGGTCGAGGACGCATTGTCAGGCCCTTGATATACAGTTGCAAGATGAAATGCAATCTCCAGGGCAGGCAGTGATTTCATCTCCCATTATTAAATGTTAAATTCTTAATTGATTAGTAATAAGAAATGAGGATATTTTAGATGTAACAATTAACTCTTAGGCTTGAATGTAAATAAAGAGTGTGTTGAAGACAAGACTTCGTAAGCCTAAACTGAAGTAAATTGTCCTAATAAACCAGTTAGGAAAAAAGAAGAGAATATCCAACAAGATATGGCAGTGGAAGAAGAAATCCCTTTGCTTATTATGTTGCTATAAAAAAATAGAAAATATTAAAACTCAAAATAAACATATATGTTAGAATGTCTCATATTGCCTAGATATGAAAATGTTAAAGGGTTTATAAGTGGTAAGGGTTAACTATCTAAACAACTAGTTCTAATTATTTGGATAATAGTTGACCCAAGCCTAATTCTTATTAGTGGACTCTACACTCTACCCATATTAAAAATTTAACATGGTATCAGAGCAGGTTTGATCCGAATTCTTAATTTCCCGGTTGTCCGTGTGGATGTCCAATCCCAGTGGCCCGGTCCGGTTACCGCTGCGTATATTTCAAGTAACAACTGGATGCCCAGCTCCAGTTGCACTTGAGGGGGAGTGTTAGAGTGTCTCATATTGCCTAGATATGAAAATGTTAAAGGGTTTATAAGTGGTAAGGGTTAACTATCCAAACAACTAGTTCTAGTTATTTGGACAATGGTTGACCCAAGCCCAATTTTCGTTAGTGAACTCTACACTCTGCCCATATTAAAAATTTGAACAAGAAGGTCCGAGTTAATCCTAACCCCTACATAATATTAAAATAATCTAATTTTATAAACTCAATTCAAACTACTTTTTAGTCTTTTAAATTGAACATGTCACTTTTTAAACTGGAACTCGATCGGAAACAAAAGATTCCAACCTTATCTTCTTCACACGCAAATGTAATCTTCTAGTATTATCCAGGTTGTTGTATGACCTAACCATGGCACCAGAACAAGCATAGTTTTACTTGTTCCTTTTCAAATTCGTACCTTTCAACGTTAGTAAAGTCAAAACCTAGTTTGATCCCACGTTTGTAATTAAATGTCGTAAAGCTAAATTTAGAAGGGGCACAACTAACCCACCAAACTTTGGAGCAATCAAAGTAGTGTTTGACTCTCGTGACAGTAACTAAATACCAGATAAAGCCATTGAAAAGGCACTGGAAAGTTAGTATTAAACTTCAGGATAAGACGTGATAACATTAAATGGACCGACATGTTCTTGCTCCAAACATGAAATAAAATATCAACTGACCAAACACATAAAGCAGCTCGATGATCAACTCCTCCAAGTCTTTTTCAGCTAATTTTCTGCCATGAAAATGTCTAACTTCTAAGATAAGAACTTGGTTAAACATAATTTAATTCTTTAGTTTTGTATCAACTTTAACAGATTTTTTATAATTGATCAGACATTTTTTTTTTGTCAAAACCGGACCTGATCGAACCGAGCTTATTTGGTTGATTTAAAGCTGAATCTGGAATGTTTTACCAAGCAGCATGCTAATAAAATTATGAAGCTTCAAAATGCTTGCAACAACAGTGATAGCTTGCACATGTAACTCAAAATCCCAGAAGCAATATGACCATTTCATACAAAGTAAACAAGTCCCAGGCATAGTGCAACAAATTTTTTCTACATTACCAATTTAGCATACTAAAGTTTTCCTGCAAATGGTTACAAATTCTAAATTACTAAGACGAGTCTAATACGTATGCAGTTATCTCTGAACTGTTGATTCTAAACTATCACAGAAGGGTTTTTTTTCTGATCTTTTCATCTTCTAATTGTTTCCCACCTCTTTGACATATAACGCTCTGACTTCCGATCAAGTATTGGGTGCAGACAGAGGGTTGAGAAATCGTCGGACATCTGTTGCACTGCACCCGGATGATAGACCTGGCCTAAATAGAGTTACAGTGAGCAGCAGTGAGGACTTTCCTGCAGACATTTTCTGCTTTAGAGGAACAGAAACTCGTATCAGATTGAAATATATAGATTGAAAGCAGAAAAATGTCATAACCTTGATTTGAGTATTTCATTACACTTCAGCTCTAGCATAAGGGCTTGAAAACAAGAAGTGAGGAGAATCCTATCATCTTGCCTTGAACGTGAAAGGGTATAATTAACTATCAGGTTGCCAGGTAGAGACTGCATTTACAATACGACCCTTCCAACCTTGAAGCAACCACTGACTATCTTCATCAATGACAAAATCCCCATGGTAGAGTGCGTTCACCTTCTCCTTTGCTGTCTTTAAGATTTCCTGGTTCAAAGGAAGTTGCCTAAACCCAGCCCTTAGAACCCGAGCATGCCACTGCTTGTATGTCTCAGGTCTTTCAATTCTTTCGACACCTTCACAAGCAATAACATTCATTGCCTCGCGGCCAAAGATTTCTCTCTCGATCAACATCCTCTCTGAAATCTCACGAGGTACATTAGTTTCCAGCATATCAAACAAAGTAGAGTAGTGGAATAGAGCTTCCCGGAAACGTGTGAGAAAGAACGGAGCACTGTAGGCACCATTCACAACCCCAAGTATAAACACATCTGGATTCATCTTCCTGATTAGATCGAGGACAATATTTCTTGGACTTTCCACCACAACGGTCTCATCTAGTACATTTCTCAATCTATACAAAGAGTTTACCACAAGCACCTCATCTCTATCAATTTTGAGATCCTCAATTTGAATGGTGCTCCACTTCTGTGCTATGGCATTAAACTCAAATGGTACATTGTAAGTCTTTGCATAGTTTGCTAAGCGGTTTCCTGTCTCCTCAACTCTTTCTGCTGGTCGGAAACCTGGTCGTGGGAAATCGATTCCAGTAATTCGAAGTTTTGGAGGTCCACCAGCTCTAGATGAGAGACGATGAATGAGGCAAGGCCATTGAAAGCCATAATAAATACCAAAATCAACAATATGAATACTTGTTGCTTTTTCAGCAAGATTCATAATGGATTTATTTGAAAAGAAATTTGACAGCTTCCGAAAAGGGCATGCAACAAGATACAAATGGTAAGCTTTCAAAATAACAGCAGCTGAACTTTGCTGAGTAATAAGTGCTTCATAGATTTGGGTTCCTGAGCCAGCCAATCGTGCCTCAAGACCATCAGCGAAAATGTGTGCCAGTCTTTGCATTCCATCACCTGTAGAAGAAGAGTTCTGTCTGATTTGCTTTAGTAGATTGTTTGCACTCCGACGATCATCTGCTGCAACAGCTTGGGCACAAAGGGTCAACAGCGTTCTCAAATCTACCACATTCCTTTTGCCCCCCTGCTTCTTACCCCGAGGTCTTCCACCATTTGAACCTTTTGCTTGTCCATTCTGCCTTGTATCTCTATTTTTACTACTCTGCAAAGCTTCACGAAGAGCAGCTTCATTTTTGCAACCAAGCAATAATGTGTCAAAATCTTCAGAACTCAATGGTGATTCAGTATAAATGGCGGACTGTTTGTTACTCCTGCCTCCTCCTGAATTTAAATCAACAGGATGAGGATTCTTTTTTCCTCTCAAGACTTCAGCAGAATGCCAAGTCTCACCCTTGTACTCCTCCTCCACTACCACATCTTTAACCTCTTCTTTCAGGTCTTTACGAAACAGTTCATCTTTGTCCATGTCAAGGAGACCGCCACGTGGAATGAACTTACTTGCCTCCTCAAACCCTTTCTTAAATTGCATAACAGAATCACTATCAGTGAAGATCTTTGAAATCCTAAGAGTACTAACCGCAGAATCAGTAAATCCATCAGTAACAGTACCCGGGCTGTTCACTGAGCCATAGGATGATTTGGAAGCAGACTGAGAAGTATGCCTGGAGAATCTATTGTCAGTTGAATCATGACTTGATGCAGGATCAACCGAGCTACTACTGGTGGTAGTTGAACTACTAGTACTAGTGTCATTGCTCAAAGATAAATCATGATTTTCTTCTGGGCTTACATGGTTTTGCTCAAACTGAGATACAGGCTCACAATTTGATGCGGGAGGATATTTTTGGCCAATAAGCTCATACAAAGTCTTCTCAGCAGCTTGAAGTGCTGCAGAAGACTCTTGAAACATACATGTCTTCTCTTCCATATCTTCTTCCAAGAGCATCTCCCTAATATACTTCAGAACCACATCACTAACATCAAAATCATCATTTAATTCTCCCGCTTGACTCGTGCTAACAGACACGACTACATTGTCAGCAGTTGAATCCGGCGGCGTTCGAGGAATTTCGGTACAACTTTGGTCCAAAAAAACTTCTCCCAATCTAAATCCGTTAGTTAGATTCTGATCCAAAACATTAGCATTGGTTTCACTGTGCAATTTCAGTTTACTTACACCACCATATAATCTTCTTACAGATTGATCCATGACCATCAAAACAGTAAAAGTTATCAACACCAACAGACACCCAGTAACCAAAATTCCGATTAAACCCACAATCTGAAATCCAATCAACAGCAAGAACCCAAAATATTCCAACTTTCAGGAACACTATCCACCACCCTAGAACCCAGAAAGATCCGAATTTTGAGAATCAAAACCAAGGAGGACAGACCTTTTTCTGTTCACAATAATTTCAGCCAAGAAATTTAGCTTCCTAATTAGTATCAGCTGACACTGATCGCCAAACTCCAAAATTTTATCTGAATGCAACAGAAAATATTAGAAAAGCCACAAATAAGGGAACAATTAAGCATAGTTCTTCGATTAGAAACACACAGACCGGAAAGGAAAAAGCAAACAGAAAAGAAACCAAAAGACAAATAACAAAAAAAGCCAATAGAGAACATGAAGACCCAATGATTAGCTCCTCTCTACAAGAGAATAAAACAGTAAGCCAACTTAAAAAGAACAAGGGAAATTCAAAGACAAAATCCTTGATGAACTAAAACAACTTATTACCTCAAAAAACTCTAAGCCCATCTCAGATGAGACGCGAAGAAATGGAATCACCTTAACAAGCACAAGAACGTGAACACAGAGAATCAAAAAATGGTTGCTTTATCCACCCTGGAACGCTACAGAAGGGAAAGTAGACTCAAAATTGTTAGACATAAACATTTGCAGCAGAAATTTGAGGTGACAGAGGACTGTTCAAAGAGTCTAAGCGTTACAGTCAATATCTTCTGAGCCCATGTATTCTTGTTCGTGCGCGCCTAGGCGTGATGTAAGGGAGTTGAAGCCTCCTGCTTCACGGTTTTATGTAGCCAGCATGCTTGAATTTTATTATTCTTTTCTTTTCTTCGCTTTTCACTTATGATTCAAAATGACAAAATTTAGATGAAATTGAACCGAAAAAGGTTAAACTTTTTAAATAAAATGTAATTTAAATTTTATAAATAAAATATTTCTTCCCTTAATTTAATTAAATATTGTTAATTTAAAATATATATATAATATTATGAGAACGATACTAAGACATATTTACTAATCAAATTAATTACATACTAAATAATTTATTTATAGAAAATAAAGACAAGTTATAAACAATAAATTATTTTAAAATGAATTTTCTTTAATTAAATAAATTTTTATTATGTTTAATTATTTAAATATTATAAGATATTATGATATCTTAGGATACCATTTTGACTCATTTTCAAAGCTCTATTTGTCCCATATTGACTTTTCATTTCTCACATTTTTGTTTCGCATTCAAAATGAGTCAAAATGATTTAAAGATAGAATTTACAATTATTATTTTTTCCAATATATATATATATAACTTATAATTATGCATATTGTCCATAAAATATCTAGTATCTTATTTATAATTATAAATTCATAATTTGTTTACATATTTAACAAAATCTTATGCATATTCAATTTAAGTAATTATTAAACTCACTTACTTTTAAAAAATAAAGTCTTTAATATTTAAACATACTATTAATTAAAATTTTAAGCATATCTATTAATTCATTAATTATATATTCCATTTATAAAATCTTAGTGTTTAACATTTCAAAATATTTTAAAATTGTAAATGCAGATAATAGCTCATAATTATGTGTATAGTCTAGAATTGAAATTTTGATTGTTACATCAATTGTATATTCAATTTAAATAAACATTATAGTCGTTTAGAATTAAAATCATGTCATTAATATTTCAAAATACTATTAATTAAACTTTTAAAAATATATATATTCCATCCATAAAAAGAAATAAACTTAGCATTTGCCACTCGAAAATGTTTAATACACTTGAAGAGTGTCGGGTTATTACCAATAACTAAGTCCGAGGACACAAATACTGAGGTTGTTTTGCGATGTACGGATAGATTTATAAAAAAACGGAATAGTTTATAATGAAATAAATTATAAATAAATGTAATATTATAATTTTATCGTTTGAATGGGATAAAAATGTTCATAATCTAAATATAGTAAAATATTGTTTGAAAGAAGAGTGCATAATGTAATATAATAAAATATTATTTATTATTTTACATTTTATCTTAAATTCTTTAAATGAAAGGTAACTTATTTTTATTTTTTATGATAAAATGAGATTTAATATGAAACTCTTTTTTTTATAAAATAAAATGAAAGAAGAAAGTTTCACATTATATTTTATTCTATTATAAATAGTAAGAATAAGTTAACTCCGGTTTGGAATGTTTAGAATGAAATGTAAAATGATAAATAGCATTTTCTTATATTACGTTATGAACACTAACGGAGGCACATCACCGGGCTCTCAAATTTTTAAAAAATAAATATTCTTTATTTTGAATTAATATATATATATAAGAGCGGAGTTATTTTAAAATTAGTGGTACATTGGACCCCCTAAAATTTTAAAAAATTAAATATTTGGACCCTCTTATCTCAAATTTCTGACTCCGTCCTTAATTATGAACTCTTTTTTAAATAATATTTCACTATATTATACTATAAACCTTTTTATATTATTATATATAAAGCTTTCCGTTCGTATTAAATGATAATTTTTTAATATTATATTTATTTATATTTTATTTTATTATAAGGGTCCACTGTTAAATATATTAAGTATGATTAAATAAGAAAGTGGTGTCAGGAATCAGGATTAAGCAGGCCGAGCGTGAACCTTGATTGTTTCTGTCGCTGTCATCGCTGGTTTGTCTTTTCATGCTTTATTCTAGACGCGTCCTGGAAATTGCAAGCTTCTTCTGTCCTTTATCAGCCTAATTGAAATAGACTCCATCTCAATGGACCATATATAAAAAGGTAAGGTGAATCACTGAAGTCCCTGGGCATTATTTCAAAGTACAAAGAACTTAGACGTAAGAATGTGATAAGGAAGAGAGGTTTGTTGAAAATATTATACCAAGACTATGAGAATATATGCTAAACTATTATAATGGAAGAAATGGTACAAACCTTCAGAGTTTTGATAATTTTTTTATCTGATTTATTTTAAAATTAATTAGTTAAATTTTAGATTAAAATCTAAATTTAGAGTTTAATTTAAACCGATTCACTCTAATTGATAAAATGATTTTGTTTTAGACTTAGACTCGGATTAAAATCAAAATCAACTGATCTGTCCCTCACAGGACAGCCTAACGGTAGAAAAGAGGAGAGGATTGTGTGAAGGTTATGAGTTTGAGCCTTAGAAAAAGCAACCTTTAACAGCCTAACGGTAGAAAAGAGGAGAGGATTGTGTGAAGGTTATGAGTTTGAGCCTTGGAAAAAGCAACCTTTATTTAAGGTGATGTAATCCTCCTGGTGGTGGCTTATCTTTCAGAAGTAAATATCTCTGATACTATCTTCTCAGGCTCAGATTTACCTATCTATAAGTTTGACTTAGGGATGGCAATAGGTAGGATTCGGTTCGGGTATTACTTTATCCTTATCCATATCCATATCCATTTTTATGACTCAACCCATATTCATATTCATATCCATCGGTTTTTACTATTTACTACCCATATTCAAATCTATTGGATTATTCGAGTTTTTGAATATCTATCAGGTTGTATAGCACATAAAAATTTAACTTCTAAATATAAAATATAAAGAGCATATTTATGCAAACGCTCTAAATCAAAATTATTTTAATAATAATAAGACAAGATTTTGATTTGTATATCTTAAAAAAAACCATAAAATTGGAATAATAAAAATCATGATGTTTAGTGCAAAGACAACATATATTTTTCACAATCAAGAATTGAAACAAAGACTGAAATATCCAAAGCTTCAAATTGTCTTTGCGTGAATTTCACAACATTCAAAACTTCAACTCCATATCATTTGCATTATTATCATACTATAAGAAAATAAAATATGATGAAAAAACTGAAGACTGAGGAGTAAAGTGGAGATTTTAAAGTTGTTTTTCCTCAGAAAATATTAATATTCTATTATATTTAACCATAAATATTCAAAAAAAATAGAGTTAATAAAAAACGGGTAGGGTATGGGTATCCATCGGTTCAGGTTATCACTAAACTCATATCCAAATCTATATCCACGTCCATTTTTCAGCATCCATTTAAAATTTATTTTTTAGCCTTCATATTTATTTTTTTAAGTTGGATAGTACGGATATTAATCAGGTTGAAAATTTATTGCCATCCTTAGTCTGACTCTGACTTGGTGGCTCATAGGTCCCAAAATGATCAGACAAAACCTAGAACATGAGTTTTTT
Source organism: Erythroxylum citrifolium (assembly GCA_026284465.1). Lineage (NCBI taxonomy): Eukaryota > Viridiplantae > Streptophyta > Magnoliopsida > Malpighiales > Erythroxylaceae > Erythroxylum > Erythroxylum citrifolium. The sequence goes on from JANKOE010000003.1 coordinate 61,010,561, forward strand.
TAAAAAAAATCAACTGATCCAGCTTATTATCAGTCTAATATTTCTTCGGAACATTATGTAGACTTATGACTTTCGCGGGTGCGATTTGTCTTATACCAATAACCTTTGGACATCATTCTTATGAATTTGATGAGCTAAAAACACCATTTTTAATGACATGCTAGAAGTTAAAAGCAAGTATAGAGAATGAAAACGAAAGTAAAAGGAGTGGATAACGATTGAATTTATGAGGCCATGATGAAAGCCCCAATGTGAAATCCTACCATTACAAATCATAGAATAATCCACCAGTTGAAATTGGTCGAGTAGGCTAGGCGTAGGACAGCCATTATCCCATGTGATGGTTTGACCCCCGAAAGTTACTGAAAACTGATAATGGACCCAGAGGTCAGACCATGTGAACGCTATGATTCCTAGTGGTTGGGACCACAATCTGATTTAGACCTGACAATTACGAGTCCGAACCAAGGCCAGGAGACTATTTTTGATTAGAAAGGTCTAATTTATTTTTAAAAGTTAATTTAAAAATAAAAAGTTTGAATATTATTATAAATTGTTGAATATTTTTATAGTCGTTTAATGTGAAATTTCTGACACGCCTTTCTCAATTCAGAATAAAACTAGACATCTGATAAATAGATTGAACAAAGGGCTATAATCGCGTACCGCTACAAACTATCGAGACAAACTGATTTTGATATCATACTAGAAAGGCTTAACTCATCTCAAAAATTAGTTCAAGAAGGAGAAATTTGAATACTATCATAAATTATTGAATGCTGTTATAATTGTCACTATGAAATTCTGACAACCTTCTAAGCAGGTTGGCCTTTAGTTTTGCTGCCTGAAAATTGGTACATGCCATGACGGTAGCCGACACTAGCTGCCTTATTAATGAGTTTGGTTCTCTTTCGACTTTTTAATTAAATTAAAATCTTACAAAAATTAATTTAAATTTTAAAACATTTTTGTCATAATGAGATTGTATTAGTAACAAAATATGCATTATTCAGTAATGGTTAATATAATGTAATTATTATCTTGCATTAGTTTATTTTAATAATTTATTTTAAATTTATAAAATTTATTTTGAAAATAAGTATTTTCAGAACTTGTTTATTATCTAATAATATTCTTACTTATATGAAATATTTTAAAAATACAAAAATAATTGTTGATAAATAAAATTCTAAATAAATTAAGATTTATATAAATAATAAAATTGACTCTAACAATATATATATATATTAATAATAGTTTATTAATTAAATATCACAATTTTCTTGCTTTTTTAATTATCTATTTCTATATAATTTTATTTAATTGAGTCATAAAATTAATTTGATTTATTTAATTATCGTCAATTTAGATAAGTTTTTGTTTTAAATCATAACTAAAATGCCATTTCTCACTTTAATAACTTAGAGAGTTAAAATAAAATTACATTAAATTTATATATAATTAAATTAAAATTTTACAATTTAATTATTATTTATTTAAATTATATCATTTATATATTACTATATATAATTAAAATTTTATTATGTAAGGACTTGAAATATAATAATTTTAAATTTTACCATTGTCAAAAAGATAATAATAATCTTTTCAATAAGGTCTTTCTTAATTATCATTTAAATAATCCATCATCATCATCATGTCGGATAAAGTATCCTGTTTTGGATTGAGACCTTATGGGTTATGGTCGTCCCAAATCACAATCCGAGTGTTGTCTTATTTGGTCTGGAATATGCCTGGGGTTCAAGAAAACAGGTTCTGTTCATTTGTTGATTTTTGTAATATTTATCTATTTAAAAATAAAGAATTAAATTAATAAATATGTGAAAAAAACATATTCCACTAATTGGATTATAAATGCATGAGGTCATTTGCGGAAGAAAATCACTCAAAATTAGAAAAAAAAAAAAAAGTAAGCATACGAATTACTTCAATGGTAGCTTTTAAAGTAGGCCTGTAGCCTACCAAATGATTAAATAGCCTAAGGTCCAGCACTTATTTTTTGGTGGGCTTAATATTAAGAACTCAAAATATTGCTCATCGACAAGAGACTTCACTAATAAATTGTGCCTTTTAATTTTACAGTTTTTTTTTATATCAAGTATATGAAAATTTACCTTGTGATTATAATTGCATATAAATGAAATTTAATTATTACCAACTTAACCAGTTTTCTATTATTACTATTTTATTATTCTTTTTAAGATTAGTAATTAAAATCAACGTAAAAATTAGATATTATGCTATCTACAATTTTTAAATTTTTAACTTCACTCAATTTAATTCGAGAGTCGACTCAATTTGGAAAAAATAAAATAAAATATGGTTATGTTAACCATATCTTAAATTAAACTTCTGATAGGGTGTGCTTTGTTTCAGTCCTTACATTTTATATCTGTATACATTCCGTGCTGTACTTCAGTTTGTGCTGAGCTCTGGGGAGGATTTTCATGTTTGCAACTTGCATGGACTCTTGGTTATCGGAAAGTGGAGCTCAACGTAGATTCACTGATCGTCATTAATATACCATCTTCCTCCAATAAACCATACGTCCCATACAACACTCTACTATTGGGTATTCAACAATTACTAAAACGCGAGTGGATCGTGACAACTAGGCATATCTTTCGCGAGACTAACAGAGCTGCGAATTGGCTAATAAATTATGTTAGTTCTCTTAAACTTGGCATACGTTGGTATCAAAACTCGCCTGTGGGTTGTTTTTCTATCTTCCTAGAGGATGTCATCGAGGCATCCTTTTCCCGACTAGCTACTCAAGTTCAATGTATTTCTTTTGATCCAAAAAAAAAAACTTCGTGTCCGAAACCTTTAAATACAACACAAATATTTATTGCAAGACAGTCTATTTTTAAACAGTTGCATGTCCGATCTAGCTAGTCCAAATTTGAATCCAAAATTATAAAATTTTAGATTTGATATTCGAGAATTTCTTTAAATTTCATATTAAGCTCAAATTTATTTAAGAAACTTTAGGTTGAAATTGGGCCAATGCTTATAACAACTTCAAAGACCAGACAAACTTGTAATAATCCATAATTGTAACACCAGTTATGACAATATTAGCAAAGTGAAAGAAACATTACAAGGTAATGTCAAGACTTATTGTTAGGCTTAACAATTTTAATTTTAATTTTATTAAAACTCTTTTATTAAAATAAGGGACACACCGACACACTATTTGTTTCTTGTAAAACAAACTCTCCGCGATGGTTGATGGTTGCGTGATTGTTTCATAGAGATTAGCGAAAACTTGGTTCTTACGGGATCTATCAGTCACTATAGCCATCTTTGAAAGCAAAAAGAAGAGCTGTTCCACGGTGACATGGTGGGAACGAATCAGCGAAGTATTACCAGTAAAGATGCTAAAGGAAGCATCACCAATATTTTCTTGCTATAAGCGTAGATTTGAGGATATTTATAGAGAAAAATGTAGCCCAAAAAGCATAAAAGTTGGTGCATAGAGATAACAAAATCAATTTGATATAATTACATTAAATTAATTGAGATTTAAATTTAAAATAATATTTTAAAATAAATAATTGAAAACGATATTATTCTAATTAATAAATATAAATGATATCATTTTAATGTTACCAAATCGAGTAGGGTATGGAATGAAAAAACTTTTTTCTCCATGGAAGATCTTTGCTTTGAAACCAAGCCTTCGAGAAGGTCAAATTTGGTGTACCTGAAATTTATGTCAAGGTTGGTGAACTAGCAACTGAGTATCTTATAGTAATTTGTCTTTGACCACTTCAGGAATTGTACTTCTTATTGATATTGAGATATTTACAGGTTAATTGCTCAGTTTTTTTTCCAGATTACTGCTGTAGAGATCCACTTTGGACTGTCCCTGCTTGCTTAGAGGAACAACACAGCTATTTCTTGGTGGCAATTTTCAGGCCATTTTCGGGCCTTAATTGTGTTTGGTTGTCTCAGTTTCTCCACGGTTGGCTAACTACGGGCTGGAATTTCCTTGTTTGGATTGGTTTTTCCTTGAGTCCTGTATGCTTGTTTGTTGGTTGTCTTTCTTGGTGATTGTTCTGCTGTTTGGCTTTTGGTTGCTTTCCCATTGCTTGGTGTTTTCTTTTTTCTTAGGTCTCCCCTGTTTCAGAATATTTGTTTAGCTAGTTGAGCCTTTGGTGGCTTAGACTGTGAACTATTTGTATATATTCTTTTGGCAAATCACATAAAACAACCCATGTGATATACTTTGATTATTCATCTTAACCCCTGTATTTTTAATTCGTTCACCTTAACCCCTGTGTTTTTTATTCTCATTCAAGATACCCCAATTGGGTATTTTCGGACAAAATTGCCCTTAGATTATTGAAATACATTTTTTTTAACCTCTTGATTCCAAGGCAAATTTGTCTGAAAATACCCAATTGGGGTATCTTGAATGAGAATAAAAAACACAGAGGCTAAGGTGAACGAATTAAAAACACAAGGGTTAAAATGAATAATCAAGTATATCACAGGGCTCTTTTATAGGATTTGCCTATTCTTTTGCTCATTAATTTATTTTCTGATTTACCAAAAAAGAAAAGTGAAAAAAAAAACAGTGTGAACTGTGTTAGTTACCTTTATTCCATCAAATCATTTACAATGAATCATGCAAGTGTGAAGATTGTTACACCAATTTGAAGAAACATTTGTACAATTGTTCTTGTTCCCTGTTCCTGTCGATGTTAGCTTCATCTTCATCAAACGGACGCCTTCACCCCCGTTCCTAAATCGCAGGAGCATCTGTAATATTAAGAGTAGTAGCTTCGTTCTTGCTATGTTGCTTGGATTGAAGCTGAGACCAGTACGCATGAGCAGCCAGAACTCTGTCCAAGAGCTCCTGCGGCACCGGTTCACCCCTTCTCTGTTGCGGGGCGATCTTTGCCGTGTGAACTAACGTCTTCCACTTGTCCTGCAAACATAGCATTCATATCTATCATCGAAATTTAGGAAGTAAAATTATTGCTTCTAAGATAAAAAATTATTAAAAGATCTCTTATCAAGACATAAGAAACTCGGTTCCAATGTGATAGCAAATGAAAATTATAGGTCCTAATGGAGTCTAAGAAACAAAAAAGAAAGCAAATATATTTATCTGAGACAAAAAGCTCTTACTAAAGTTAACTCTTATGCTGCATCCACAAATCCAACAAATCCACAGATTGAAGGTAGAAATATTACCTTCAAGTCCACATAAGTCCTATGGTTAGCATTTTCAAAAGATTGCAACTTAACGTCACGCCACCTGAAAAGTGCCAAAAATTTTAAATACCTAAGCAACGGGACAGAAGGCACATAATGGTACAGGCACTAAGAAAAGAGATACCTTCCAGTTCCAAGTTCCTCAACAGCCGTCACTAGTGCTTCTACTTCTGAAACAGAGAATGGTCTCCTAGTTCGACGCTTTACAACTGCAGTTCGCCTAGGTTTCTGGTTTATTGGAACCACAGCAATCGCCTCAGCACTCATTTGGGATACTGCAACTAGAGCACTAGAATCTGGCAGTGTTCTGTCAGTTAGTATGTCAGTATGAGAGGAAACTGATTCATGATTATTCTCGATATCATTGTCTGGATCAAGTGGAGGAGGAGGATCGGCTAACATATCAGAAATTCCCGAATCTAAAACTGGAGAGGCTGGAGACCTACAAACACATTAGAAATAGGAGGATCACTGTGATAAACAGTCAATCAACGAAATACAACTATGAATATAAGTGAGTGGCAATGACGAACCAAATCTAGAGAAAATTCATTTTGGAAAACACACAATGGTAGATGCCGTATCAAATCTTAACAACAGAAAAGTGAAGTAACTTTTTTCATTTTCTTCTTATAATAGAAGGAACTTCTGATTTACCTTGATATTGGTTGAGGTATGCCAAATGGTAGTAAAGAGGGAGGATCATCATTACACACTAGAGTAGAAGGTTGAGCAGGAGTAGGCTCCAATGAGAAACCCAGGCTATTGAGATTTTCATCAGAAGTTATGCCAGTTTGCAACAGGGTTCTGTTATCATCTCTGACCTTTTTCTCATGAAAAAGCACCTCAACATGTAAACCACCTCCAAACGCAGCAGTCACAGCCTCCATAATTGTCCTCTAAAGAAATTCAAATAACAAAATAAGGAAGGAGGAATTAAGAAATCACCAATTGGTCGGAAGATAAGTTATACAACAATTATATCATAACCTTTCTCATGGAAAATAGACTATAAAAAAGAAGAGACAATGAAAGTGAGAATGCTGGCATCCATAAGGTGTCCCAACTGCAATTTCCAATAAAATAAGACCGCATTTTTATACCTTAAGGTGGCCAACAGTTGCAGTTTCTGGGACCTCAAAATAAAGTTCTGGTATCCTGAAGGATTTAATATTGAGCTTCACTGCACAGAGGAATTAATCACATATAAGGCCTCCAAATGCTCTACTAATTCATACCATAAAGAGTTAATGTAAGACGATCTCTAGTACCATGATGAGAATCCTCAGATTGGTTAGATGATTGATGACCTGCAACTGGAGATGATACCCCATTTGCTGCATATTTCAAATGTAGCCTTTTAGCAAAACCATGAAGCATAAGTGGCGTGAACTTCACCGGATGAGTAGAAAGTTAAACAAAATACCTCCAAGAAACATTGCAGATGAGCCATTCTTGTCTCTATTCGTGCCCTTTTCAGGTGAATTACACACACTCTCACTACTAAACCCCCCATCAGAAGCAACAATTAGGCCACGCTTGGGGAACTTCCTCCTTTTGTGAAGATTTTGATGCTGGTAACTTCCACGACTGTAACTCAACTTCCTCTTGTGGCAAAGAGGCTTTACTCCATCTAAAGCTGATGGAAAGCAAATTTCAAAGTTCAGAACAGTTTGAAATTAATATCCAGACACATAAATACTTGAAACCTTATAAGATCATTTGTTTAAGCAAGCCATCAAAACAACTTCTTACCAACTCTGGAATGCTCGTAATCCCTCAGTTTTGGGGCTATTTTCCAATACTTGGATGTTAGTAACTTCCTGATTCTTCGATCCCCAATCCAGGATGGAGGCCTAAAAACCTTTCCTTTAGTCATAGATTTACTACAATGAGAAAAGTTTTCATCATCATCTCTAATACCTAACTTAACATAATTCCTACACTGAAAGGAGGATTTTGGAATGTGGACCCGGCATGATGGAGATTGGGTGTTTCTATCTAGAATATTCAAGGCTGGGAATTTCACGTATAATCCCATAGGATCCTTTGGATTGGATGTATTGGCGTTGGCCAAACCTCCAGTCTCCAGTGCATTTGCTTGTTGCTCTTTACCAAATCTACTATCTACATTACAGCCACAAGACTCTCTAGGATCAGGAGAAGCTCCCTCTAGTTTTCCAGGGAAAGCTTCACGAGTAATCTTGCTAGTAGTAACTATGGGCTTCACATCCTTACTTATTTTATCTGATGAGTCTGAATTTGTGATTATTGAAAAGTGTTCCAGTATGGAATTACTTGCATTGTTTTGGGATTCCTTCAGAAGAAATTTCCTATCCCTGTTTTGTGAGGCAAAAACAGGATTATATACACTTTCTTCACAGCTTCCCGGGTCAACATACTCTTTTTTCAGCAGAGTATCTTCACCTTGTTCCAGTTTAACGGCATCATTACGAATGGCAGGCAGCTTATTTGCTTCAGATGCATTACTGGAAGCAGAGGAACTTTCACTCTCCTCTAATAGCTTCCCTGCTAAAGAAGCAAGCAATTCAATTGCACATATCTGATTATCATCAACATTCTTTTGCAGCAGACGTCTCCCCTGGAAGCAAACGACATTAAGAAATGAGGCTTAAGAGAATGTAAACAGAAGGGTAATTGAAATGCTAACAAAACCGACAAGTATGTGTTACTTACTCTAGAAGATCTGGGAGCCCTCGGAAATGAAGGAACAAGGAAGCCATTGAAACCATGATATTGCTTCTTCAACACCATATCTTAACCATGCAAGTCATCAGAATTCATCAAAGGTGAAGCATCGCCCTGGAAAGATACTTCAACACGTCAAACACATAACGAATTAACTAATAAACCATACAGAGGAAGTGCAACTGCAACTTTAACTGCCTAGTGCAAGAGAGAAATAGAATGATGCCCTCATTAATTACATCCACAAAATGAATTAGCTTGCGTTGCATTACAGATGTATAAAGAAAATGTTGCATTACAGATCACCAGAGAAAAGAAAATGATTAAGTGCTAATGTCATCTGAAAAACTTGCCACACTATAAGATTCAGGACGCTTTAAATGAACAATTTATATAGCCAACATAGCTGCCTCACCGATTTCTTGAACCGGGAAAACTGGGTTCTACATAACATCCCATTAAGATAATAATAAATAAAAATAAACTTAAACGGAAAAAATTCAACAGAGAAGATATTGACTTGATTAAAACTATATGAACTGAGTCATAAGCATTTCTCGGGAATGAAAAGGGAAAATTCCGAAGAATTACTAGAAACAGAGCAATTAGCTGTTCTTGATTCGAGAATCATATTAACAAGAGATCTTGAAAACCACAGATTGGATATCAATTATGTCCATAAAAAATAAACGTAGAAAGCAGAAAACTCAGTTTCAGAAGCTAAAAACAAATTCTCTCTATGATTGCCGAATCTGTACGCATTTTGATGCAAATCCATTAACGATTTTATAGTTTAAAACAGAGAAAAACAAAACCAACAATTGAGAGAATCGTTTAAACCCACATACTCAAGATAGAGAGAGAAAAAAAATTCTCAATTCCCGCCCAAAATCCAACTCCAATTGCAACAACTGAACTTTCCCGCGACGTGATCGCGATCTCAATTTTCAATTAAGTAATCGTTTATCTAAAACCCAAAACCCCTCAGGATGTTCAAATTCGGAGTCAGATTCAAAGTCTCTGAACATAACTCGCAGCGAAACAAACATGAAGGCATCAAATTTAACGAAAAAACATCGAAATTCGACTCACTTACCGGATCGCAAACGATCTTCGGTGCAAAACAACACAGAGCTAGAAAATTCTTCCCAGAAATGCACCAAGTCGAAGAAAATCAAAGTTGGAGCAATCAATAACAGTGAATTACAAGTTGGTGTCAAGCAAAAACGAAAAGAAAGCAACAGATTTCATATTCTATAACATTTTTTTTATGTATCTTGATCCTCAAACATCTCTCACGAGAAACACAAAGCTTGAAAAACCTCTATCCTTGTTATTCTCTTTCTCTGTCAAAACCAAAACCACCATAAAACAGTAGCTTAAACCCCCTCCCCCTCCCCCTCTGTCTCTCTCCTTTTATGAGTTTTTAAGTTTTAAGTTTAACCACAAAGCCAAAGGGCACTTATGTCCGAGCAATTCCTCTCTCTCTCTATTGAAATATTCAAGACCCAGATGGGTTTTTGCCACGTGGCACATTATTTTGTTTTCGTAGTTGTTTATTTTTAAATAGGATAATAAATTAAAATTTTAAAACAATTTTTATGTAAATATATTTTAAAATTTTTTAATTAAGTTTTCAAATTTTTAAAATTAAAAAATCTGATTTTAGTTACGTATTTAAATTTTAAATTTTAAAAAATTAATTTAATAATATGTGTTAGATAGAATAACAAAAAATTAATATTTTAAAATTTACGTAGTATTTTCTTTTCTATATAATATTAGAGCATTAAATAAATATATATTTTAAATACATAAACACTATTATCTTTTTCACATAAAATCCAAAAACTATATTGATAAAAAATAAAGAGTGATATAATCCCTTCAAATTATAATGTTTATATTTGTTTGTTAGTTATATTAATAAAAGATATTCTTTTAGTTGAGTTTTTTATTTTTAAAAATTTTAACACAACTAGAAATTTAAAAAAATCTACACTAAAATGAAAAATTAAGAATATTTTAATTTGTTATCATTTCAAAAATTATAATTTACTTTTTGATATCATTTAATTATCCATTCCTTTTGTTATAAAACATATTTTCTTACTTTCTATTTATTTTTATTCAAAATAATACAATATTAAAATTCTTATTTATTTAATTTATTTTTATTCAAAACAATGCAAATTTAAAATTCTCCATTTCTAATATGATGTTTTTAAAATTACTAATAAATGAAAATTTAAAACTATAGTTATATAACAAATAAATAAATAAATAAGTAGTGATTTTTTGTGACCTGAATTTTTGAAAAGAAAATCAAATCACAGTGTTATTAACCGAAAATAAATTTTTATTTTTATTTATAAGCATATTCTTTCTTACACCGTACTGTGCGGGCCCACAAATTTTTGGGATAAGGGGAAAAAAATGTTGGAAGAACGTACGGGACTGAAAATGAAAGACTCTATTCAACATGGAGCTTTTATGAGATGTCCCAAGAGATTAGAATTTGTGGAGGAGGTGCAATTTGATCTCGTTGAACATGATCCATTCAGTTTTAGAATCTGAAGTATATTCTTAAAATTCCATTTTCTTTAATGCTTTAGTCTTAAATAATATTTGCATTAGATATTGGTTCAGTCAGATTTTGCTGAGACTGGGAGTCGTTATTTGGATCCATGAGCTCCGTTAGCTGTAACCAAGAAATTCCAGCAAAACAACAAAAGGCAAACCGGTTGTTGATCGTCGGTCGGCCCCTCTGATGTCTAAGTTAGTTCTTTAGTAATGGTTGTGATGGCTGTGAATTGAGATTGTTAAGGTTCTGGTATCATACCTGCGTCATGATGGGATAGCGATCTTATATAGTGAATATCTGCTAGGGTTAGGTCATCGTCTGGGAAAGGGTCGATCGGCCCGCATGTCGTTCTAGGCTTGGGCTTGGGCCTAGCACGACTGACCCAACCAGATATATTCATGTATTAGATATATTTACGTGGTCAAACGGTCTATTGTATAAAACTCTTTCAAAAAAAATTCTTTTTTTATGACAGTCAAATAGTTACCTGATTTTTTTAAAAAGTTTTTCTCATAAATGATCTACAGAAAAAAAAAACTCTATTGATAAAAACTATACTAATATAAATCCAACCAAACAAGCTAAGGCTAATTTAAATTAATATTTCTGAATTTAAAAAACTATCCTCTAACTAATAACTTACTAAGTATATTATGTTAAATTTATACATTTTAACATATTTCTATTTCTAGTCCACGATAATCCAAACCATCACGATGAAAAATAGACTGCGACCACAATTAGAAAGAGACTTTGCTTCTAATTTGGAAAAAATGAAAGGTAAGAAGAATACTTAACAACACCTTGTGCTTACACGGAAAAGTGAAATACTAAAATATGACTTTAGTGGTTCGCCCACTAAGCAACCGAGTGGTAAAGGATGAGCAAGTACAGCAACAACGTTAGGAATCCTGTCGAGGGAAGGGTATTGAAGAGTTTATTAGGATGCACAATTATTAGAGAAGCGATGTTGTAGGTTTGAACTGTTCTTATGTATATAATTATTTAAAATTTGATATTAGAGCTTTACCTTTTGCAAAAAACTTATCAAACTCGAGCATTAGTTTAAATGTGAATAGTTTAAAATTATCTTTTTATAGTGAAAACTCTCTTAAAATATCTGGTGGTTAATCAAAAAATCTAGGTTTCCAAATCAATAAAGAAACAGTAACGAGGACAATTACAAGAAAACAATTTTATATTTATCTCTTAATTTAATTATTTAACAATTTTAATATTTTATTTTTTTCCTTTAATGTGTTGTCCTTCTGGGTGGTGTATTATGAGCCTAGAAGTTATCGAATAAAGTGGGTCTTACCTTCAAAAAGTGTCTGCATTATCCGTTCCGTATAGACCAGTGAGCTTCAGCCAAATGTCAATGGAATGGTAGGACTAGCTAACTCCTAACACGTGTCAGTCACTTTGAGTGGAATGCCCCTTGAATTCCTAGTCTTGTTGGGAGTTCGGTTGTTTCGGTTGGCGAATGGTTTTACTTTTGTTCACGTTTAGTTTTGTAGTAATGTTTGAACTTATCTGTGAGTACACGAAACCATCGGCACACGAGAGGCTGAGGCTGCTCGTTGGGATCCTTGAGGGTGATCCATAAGATGGGCAAAATTGGTATATCGAATCCGATTTAAAATAAATTAAAATAATATTATTTTAATAAATAAAAAATTTAGCAAATCCAATTACATATTAAATTCAATTAAATTTAAAATTATAAGAAACTGAAACAAATCTAATTTAACTTGACTTGTTTTTATTTCTTAAAAATAAAATTTCTATTTTTTTAAATGTTCAATCTAAAATTCTTATTTATATAATTATAAACAATACTAATAAGTTTTTACCATAATATTTAATATTTATTAATTATTAATTTTTATTATAAATGTCATAAAAGTTAAGTACATTGTAATGGGATAATCGCTGATAATTAAGGAAAAGATTTCTTAATTACTTTAAAGTCAAAATTTAAATAATTAACTTTGGATTATTACAGAAATTAGAAAGGATATTTATGTAATTATAAATAATAATAATATATGTTAATGATAGTTATTTAGGATATACTTGGTTCATTTGAGAGAAGGTAATAAAAATTATAATGAATATAATGAATGACGAAAATAGATATGATTTCTATTCTTTATTATATTGTAGAGTATAAAGTATCATCTAAAAAAGAGATATATAAATACTGTTCATTTAATCATAATATATTATTAACAATTTTTTTCATTTCCTACCAATTTCTTTTTTTTCCATATATACTAACTAACAAAACACGCTTAGGCCTGTTTGGTTGGCGGGAAAGTGAAGTGATTTAGAATATGATTCTTAAGAAAATAAATCTATAGAAAGTAAAGATATTTACATGTTTGGATACTTATAAAAATTCTAATAAGAAAGTTTGGTGAAATCTTATTATAGTGTTTGGTATACAACAATATTTCATAGAACGTAACTTAATTTTGACTTGTGTTTTCAATTATATTCCTACAAACTGAATAAAATTTAAAATCATTAAATAAGGAAAAATATGAACCTGAAAATTGTTGATTGAAATTTCTGAAAAAAAATATCCAAAATCCTACTAAGGGAAGAATAATAAGAATAGTTAAAGAGGAGACTGAGTTTTATAAAAGAGTTGTCGTAGAGTTGAGAAAGAAAAAAAGGTTAAATTGGCTAGCGTATTTTTTAGATTAAATTCTTAAAGAAATTAATTTTAAATATTAAGGGAGTGTTGGGATTTAGAATCCAAGTAAAGTGCTACTACTTTCTTTATATTGGGAAAATTTTTACTCTCCTAACTACAAAAAAAAATGAACTGAACATTATAATATAAATTTTAAGAAAAATATTACTTTCCCGAATAAAAATTTATACCAACCAAACATAGCCTTAATATTTTTTAAATGCTTATCCAATCTTAAACATCAAAGGAGTTCCATAGTCCAGCTTAATTATAAAAAGAAAAAGTAAAATATTATCCATCAAGCCCAAGATCCAACCCAAATATCATTAATTACAAAAGGGAGATCCAACCACCAATAATATTTTAACCCGCAAGCCCATTCTTTCTGAACGTGACATAATACAAACGTCATTCAACCACTTGCACATGATAAAACACCGACAATTTCACGTGAAATGAAACCAAACTTGTGTTTTAGAAACTCTCGGCATCATTATAGGAGTCACTGTTTTGCATCAATACACTAAAGCACTGAATGGTGGTTGAGTTAGTTGGTATGATAGTTAATATCGTTAAGTTTAAAGGAGGCTGGAGCAAACTTTCCATGGCTGGGTGAAATTAAATACAAACAGAGCCAACAAAGGCTCCAGCATTTCGGCCACAGCAGGTAGCCTGTTGCGCGATAGTTTAGGTGCTTGATTGGGAAGATTCGTCCATTATATTGATTGGTGTTCCCCGTTAATGGCTGAATTTTAGAGTCCAGATCCTCTGTCCAATATTATGGTGTCTTATTATTGTTGAAGCATGATTCGAAGTTATCCGTTTGACTTGGTACGTAGTTTGTTATTAAGTTGAGATAGTGGGCATATTGTTTTGTGATTTGGTTAGTTATTGGGTGTAGTTGTGTTGTTTACGTGAGTCTGGAAATTTCTTATTCATTTATTGGTTTGTAAGCCTGTATAAGGCAAGAATGTTCTGTTATTAGAATGTAGAAAATACAACCCACTTTCAAGTTATAATAAA
>JANKOE010000003.1:61037372-61049038 GCA_026284465.1 Erythroxylum citrifolium
TAAACAAGTTATGAAATGAAGGACCCTGATGAATGAGAAGTCATACATGGTGTGACATAAAAGTTTAAGCCACATTTCCAGAGCTAGGGTGGAGAGATTGATCAAGGAAAGCATTTATCAACTTTAGATTATGACGATCTAGGAACATGTGCTGACTGTTGCAGGAATAAGTTGACTAATAAGGATATTGAGATCAACTCATGCTTCTGACTTGTTGAGTATGATACGTAGAAATATTGGTAGACCTTATACAGTTGCATTGTGCAATTCTAAATGTATTATTACATTTTTTGATGATTATTTCTATTACAGTTATGTGTTATTGCTTAAAGACTGAAGGTTGAGAACTAATTGAAAAAATTCATCAAGATTGTCAGATTTGACCATGGAGGAGAATATCATGGTAAACATGGTATTTTAGGACTTCAAAAGGTTCGTTTTCCAGATGTATGGAATCAGTCGAACTAGTGACTTAATTCACTATGTCGAATAGTTCTGAGCAAAATGATGTGTTGTCGAAAGGCATAATTGCATGCTAAAGAACTTAAAGAAGTTAATGTAGAACATGACTAATCTGCTTAATTATCTAGAAGTTTAAAAACCCAGCCTTGCACACATTCGTGTATGGGGTTGTCTTACTGAGGTAGTATAATCTTTATAAAGAAAGATTGCACGCTCGTTCCGCCCATTGCTATTTAGTAAGATATCTTGATCAATTTAAGGCTACAGATTTTATTGTAGAGAATGAGGGGTTAGAATAGTGGGATCACAAACAGCTATGTTTCTCGAATACCATGTCTATGATGACGGTGGCCCCATTGACCCTTCGGATAATAGCAGAGCGGATACTACAGTTATCATGCACCCACTACTCATATAGTTAGATCCGATGGATCTAGGTCTCTGTACCATGTCTGTATAGGAACAGGAACCCATACCTGTAGACATAGAAGTTCCTGAGGGTACAAGATCTAATACAGTTAAGTGAATCCACTAGAGTGAGATGACCTATTATCCTATCTGATTACATAGATATCAGGTGTACAGGACTATGATATTAGGCATATTACGGATCCAATTACTTTTACATAAGTTATTTCTGGGCCCAATGTGGATGTGTGGTGGGATGCGATGAATAATGAGATACAAGCCATAAAGCATAGGAAGGTTTGAGAGGTAGTTGATTTGCATCAGAACTGCAAACTCGTCAGTTGTAAATGAAGTTTTTTTCAACCTAAAGGATTTTAGGATAAAGTTCAGCGGTTTATGGGCTCGCTCAATTACCTAATGGTGCACTAAGAGAGAAAGGTTGACTTTATGTTACCTTTTTCTCATATCCTCGTAGGATACATTTTGAGTGATTAAGGCAATTATAGCTCATGATGATATAGAGTTACATTATATGGCTGTCAAAATCGCTTTCCGAAGTAAAGACCTTTATAAAGTGGTCTATATGGTACAACCTGAAAGATTTCAGGATCTAGATGGAACTGACATGGTTTGCGAGCTATGCAGATCAATATATGGTTTACATCAAACCTTTCGCAAGTGATACCTTACAATTGATGAGGTTATGGCCTCTTTTGGCTTCATGGAAAATAAAATTAAAAGATGTTTGTACTATGAAGTCAAGGGGAGCAAAGTTATCTTCCTATTACTACATGTGGATGATACATTGCTCGTGTCAAATTACTTAGCCATGTTGTATGAGGTTAAGCAACTTTCGGTCAAGATCTTTGACGTGACGACCTTGGTGTAGTATCTTATGTCCTAGGTATTCAAATTCACTGGGACAGATCTCAACAATTGTTAGGCCTCTCATAGAATGCATACATTGAGTATGGTTACAAAGGTTTAATACGGTTAACAGCAAACATGTCGTAGCACCTGTCTCTCATAGTGAGAGATAATCTTTAGTACAATATCCAAAGAATAAAGTAAAGAGAGGGGTTATGAGAAATGATCCATATTCTAGTATGGTTGATAGCCTGATGTGTGCTCGGCTATGTGCTAGGTAGGACATTGCATTCACTGTTTGAATGTTTGGTTAATATCTGGTTAATCCAATTGTAGACCATTGGAATGTAGTATAGCGAGTATTGAGATACTAAAGCGAATTAAGGATTATATGTTTATATATATAAAAGTCAACAGACTAAACCTCGTAGGGAATTCAGATTCAGATATTAGCTATCTGTCCGGATGATCGAAAGTCATTTTAAAGTTACAGTTTTAAGTTTGCAGATGGTATAAAGTCGTGGAAGTGTGTCAAGTAACTTCCTCGACTATGCATGCAGAGTGCATGCTATGGAGCTGCTACATAGACGGTTTAGCTCAGAAACTTGATTTTTGAGTTGTCTGTGATTGATTCAGCGGCTAGACCCATTTGGTTGTACTGTAGTAATCTTCTTTCCGTGTTATCTAATAACAACAAAGAATATCACAGGTCTTAGCATTTAAAAGGTCAATTATTTGGCCTAAAGGTGTTGATACAAAAGGTGACATTAAGGTTTGGAGCATTTAAGGAATGAGGAACTGTAAGTCGATCCTTTAACTAAAGGACTTCATCCACTTGTGTTTGTGACACAAGTATAAAGTATGGGTGTTTTGATGTCTTTAGAAACTATTAGTTAGGAGATCGTTATGTTTACTCCATGTACATTTGTACATTTTGATGTATTGTGACAGTATGACGGTTCATTGATGGAGATAATTATCGTTTATCCTCAGTTATATGTGTTATCATACATTGTCATAATACGTATAAAAGTCTTGAGATTCGTGTCAATCTTAAGCATTTAAAGGTCGTTGGACATATATACAGATTGACTTTGTGACTTTTTCATTTAGATGTATACAATTTTAGTATGGATATCCATGAATTTGACATGACATAGGGGATATAAGTTTTTAATCCCATAAAGGTTCTCT
This sequence comes from Erythroxylum citrifolium, assembly GCA_026284465.1. Taxonomy (NCBI): domain Eukaryota; kingdom Viridiplantae; phylum Streptophyta; class Magnoliopsida; order Malpighiales; family Erythroxylaceae; genus Erythroxylum; species Erythroxylum citrifolium. The sequence continues at coordinate 61,040,304 of JANKOE010000003.1, forward strand.
AATGCAGTTTAGCATTCAGTTGGAGAACATAAAGGTTCTCTAATGCAATTTAGCATTCAGTTGGATAACATAACGGTTTTCTCTAATGCGGTTTAACATTTGGTGAGAGGAAACAAGTTTTCTCTAATGTTGTTTAGCATTCGGTAAGAGAAAACAGGATTTCTCTAATGCAGTTTAGCATAGAGTTGGAGAAATCGAGACCTACAAACAAAGATGATATAATTTAAATCATAAAGGTATCATCCTAGTTTGTCACACTCTATTTTTCCATTCATGTTAGTGAGATATTAGGTATATGTGATTGTATTGTATCTGTGTCACACATGACACATATATTGATACTTTTCGGTATCGAAAGCCTTGCAGGATAAAATGATAGTCTTTCATTATCTTTGGGTTAAATGTTTTGTTTTTAAACTTAGCCGACTAATTCAATAGCGTGACTTAACCAAGTTTTTAAACTAGAGTCAAAACTGTAATTAATAATTGTCCAAAGGGGAGATTGTTGGACTATTTTATCCTTTCTTATAAAGTTGAATAACTATTAATTGCATTTTTTGTTTTTAAATAAATTATCGGTTAAGTTACTTAATTTGATATAGATAAAGATAATAAAGTAACCCAATAAATGATCTAGATTAATGGGTCAAAGTCCGAGTAAAAAATGGATCCCAATTATGTGAACCAGACTCATGTCGGCCTTGTGATGGGGAAGCTCGATATAGAAGTCATATAAAAGTTAAGATCTCTTGCAGTTGTTCATATCATTCGTAAGCATACGGATTCTCTAACCTGTTAAGAGAGCTTACGTATTGAGAAAACTGCAGAAAGACCTAAACCACATGTCGGGAAATACTTTCCATAAAACATCCTGGGAGATTCGTGATCGTTTGGAGCTCGAAATCGGCATCGGAATCAAAGATGGAATCGAAATCAGGTATTCCGCATTACCTTCATTTTTAATCATTTCATGTTGATCCTAGATACGTAATAAGGTTTGTATTACGAATTACAATTATATCCTAACATTTGTTATATGCATGCTCACTATTAATAATAATATTAATAATAAGTTGAATTGAATCAGTTTTAATTTTTTTAATAAATTCGAGTTTAATTTAAAATTTAATCTCATTGTTGGATTTAAGTCTAATTTTGTTAAGATTCTTATTTTTAAGCCAATTTTTTAAAATTTAAATGGTTTAAAATCTGATTAACCCAAAATTTACATATTTGGATTGGAAAAAAAAAACCAACTTTGTAGTTTATGGCTTAACATTTACCTTTCTTGGGTCCGGTAGCTCCCACCATTCCCTCCAAAATTCGAAGGTATAAACTATCATAAAAGGGAAAAGCACATGTTTAGGACAGAACCTGTAATCAATGGCACAACTTACAAATGAAGCAAAGCCTTTTTCGTATTATCAAGCATTCAAAGCTTTGGTACCCTTTTTCTTTTGTGACTCAAAAACCACAGTATGTGCATCAACCACAAGGACATGTTCGTCAGATAAAGGTAAAAAAGTGAAAAAACCCCGTGCAAGTACTTTCATGGAGGATGAAATAGGACACCCGCCAAAGGGAGGGAGTGTGAAAGACAAGGCTTGGGGTTAATTAACTAAATACCAACAGACAACATAAGTAATTAATGTTGATGATACGTTTCTCTTTAAACTTTCCTCTGTTTTTTCTCCATAAATAGCACCTCTACTCTTCACTCCCTCTTCACTTCACACCCAACTTGTTCAGAAGTCTTTGCTAGTTTCTCCATCTCTCGAGCGAACGTAGCAAGTGAAAAGACATGGCTTTGAAGGGTTTCATTCATGGAATATTCTTGTTGCTGGTTCTGAAGTTTGTTCAGGCGAGAATTCCAGGTGTCTTCTCCGGTGGACCGTGGCAGAGTGCTCATGCCACTTTCTACGGTGGCAATGATGCCGCCGGGACAATGGGTACTCTGTTTTCCCCTGTTTTTCTGATCCGAACTCTGTTTCTACCAAAATATTGATTTCAAAAGGCTACAGAAGCTCAAATTTCTATTCATTGCGTTTTAAAAACCTTGTTCTTCTGGATCAATTAATTGACGTCAATTTTCTTCTCTATCTCCCGTGTAGGTGGTGCTTGTGGATATGGAAATCTATATAGCCAAGGCTATGGCGTGAACACAGCAGCACTAAGCACTGCATTGTTCAACGAAGGTCAAAGTTGTGGAGCTTGCTTTGAGATCAAGTGTGCAAATGACCCACAATGGTGCCACTCTGGCAGTCCATCCATCTTCATTACAGCCACAAACTTTTGCCCTCCAAACTACGCTCTTCCCAGTGACAATGGTGGATGGTGCAACCCTCCTCGCCCACATTTCGATCTTGCCATGCCTATGTTCCTTAAGATCGCCAAGTATCACGCAGGCATCGTCCCCGTGTCTTATCGCCGGTAAAGATACATTACTTTAGTTCTCTGTATCCATATTATACTTTGCTATCAACTCAAGATTTCACCTTTATAACCAAACAATCTGTTCCTCATAATAAGCTCGTTCTGTTTTGTGGGGAAAACAGAGTGACCTGTAGGAGGAGAGGAGGAATCAGGTTCCAAATCAATGGCAATCCTTACTTCAACTTGGTATTGATCACCAACGTCGCTGGTGCAGGAAACCTGGTGAAAGTAAGCGTAAAAGGGTCAAAAACTGGTTGGATGAGCATGAGCCGGAATTGGGGTCAGAACTGGCAAGTGAACTCTGTTTTGGTAGGTCAGTCACTGTCCTTCAGTGTCACCAGCAGTGACAGGCGCACCACAACTTCCTGGAACATTGTTCCCTCAAACTGGCAATTCGGTCAAGCTTTCACCGGCAAGAACTTTCGAGTCTAACTATAATTCAAATTGTGGTTTAGTGGTTGTGTCTTGTGTGTGACAGAGTGAGCTTTTTGTGTCTTTTATGAAAAGATGAGAGACATTAGTGTGAGTGTGACGTGTATGTGTGTGGGGAAAAAGTGATGACGCTGAGGTGGCTGCAAAGTGAAGATGGTGCCCGCGGCTTTTGTTCACTTCCACCATCTAAGTTTCTATAGTGATTACTTTAAGTACAAATGGGTAAGTTATTATTTACTTGCTGGTGTCCCTCACTCTTTAGCCTTTGATATTTGAGTGGCAATTTTGAATATTACGAATATAATAAAATTTAAAATGAGATTGATATTAAATATTAAGAATTTAATTTCGAATAAAGTAAAACTTACATTAACTCATTAATTTTAAGTACTTTAAACAAACCATTAAGCTTTTTTGAATAAGGTTAAACTTAATTAACTCGTTAATTTTTTTAAGTATTTAAAACATTTTTTTTTAAATATGACTTTTAAATTATTAAGAATATGACCTTAATTTTAAATAAATTGTGGATATAAACGTGCCGTCCCAAAATCACCGTGTAGGGACTCTCCATCTTATAGTTCATTGGCACATATACCAGAAGAGCAACAAATGAGTCGACTGACTTGCTAACTATGCCAGTCCTTTTGATGTTGGCGTTACTTATTTTACTACTACACCTATAAGGTGTCACATGATCTTGCCAAAGGATTTATCGAGAGTCTATTTCTCGAGTTTAATTGTGTAATATCTGTTCAATTTACCTTTTAAAAAAAGCTAAATTGTTAAGAATATGATATAATTGTTAAGAATGTAATCATGCATAATTAATCTCAATTTCTCATAATTAAGTTGGAGCATATTTTGATTAGAAGAAAAATAATTTATTAATATTAATTAACTCAAGTTTGTGAGTTAATTTTAAATTATTAATTTAAATAATTTTAAAATAAATTATTGAGAATATATTCAAAATATATAATTTTTAAATTTTTTAAATCAAATTCATTACTTAATTTTGAATTAATTAATTAAAATTTTTTTGAGCTATGAAGTAGGCCCTCAAATTAAGTTTACTCGGTTATAAAAAAAAAAGATCTAGTTTGAAGCTAAAGCTAATCGGACTTATGATTATTCCAACAAAATATAAATTATCACTAAAAAAACTAGAAAAAAAGAACATTTCAAAAGAGAGAATGTGAGATGGATTATAGTAGACAAGCCGGGATCGAAAAAGTCCCGTAGTCTGTGGAAACCATCCCTACGGTTGTCTGGCCGCCGCCTGAAAACAGAGTAGCAATCAGGCTTTTTTTTTCTGCACAGTTGATATGAGAAAGCATCAAGAAGAAACAATGCTTCCTCGTACTAAACAACCAATGCAAATCCATAAAATCAAATGGCAGTTCTCATCGAACGGGCTCATATCAAGTGTAAAATGGAAAGATCTGTCATTGTGGGGGGAAAACCCCGTATGGAGATTAGTGTAAAGAAGAGGAAAAATCGAGGACAAAAATTGAAGACACCAAAGCCTAAATCTGTGAAAAGAATGGCGGCGTCTTCTTCTTTTTCTGTGTTTGCCTCCATTTTCAATCTCTACCTACGCCTAAACTCCAAAGGGGTTGTGACGATCCCACTCAAGCCTCTCTCTTTTTAATCATAACCCATCAAAAGAAAGCATTCTAATTGTAGAAGAAGAATGACAAATTAAGGTTTTCGGTGCTCCATGATGGAGGCTGAAGGCGGAGGATAACTGGCGAGATTAGGGTTTTTTAAATCAATTATGGTATTTATAGTGTTTTCTAGGTAAAGCCCATTCTCAAAAGACGTTCACTCAGTAATGCTTCTTGGTTGGGCTATAATCGTGTCATATAGTTACAGCCCAACAGAAACGCTCACCGACAATTTGTTAAATAGACATTAGTTGCGTTCCGAACGACTTATTGGATGGATTTCGCCTCCCTTGGCTGGGCCAAACTCAATATTGATGAAACGTGTAACAATGCTACTCTTTTTACCACCGCAGGTGGGCTCCTCCGAGACAGCTCTGATGCTTGGCTGGGTGGCTTTGTTCAGAATATAGGTCGGTGTTCCCCGCTTTCGGCAGAACTCTAGGGCGTTTATTCGGGCCTTCAGCTGGGTTGGGGCCTTGGGTTTCGGCGAGTGGTACTCGAGCTGGATTCTCTCGTGGTCAAAGATCTCATCTCCGATGCAACCCATCAATCCATGTCACTCAACCCCCTCGTTTTGGGCATCAATGAGTTACTCATCCGGAACTGGGTCGTTCTTCCTCGCTACACATACAGAGAAGGCAACCGTTGCGTCGACTGGCTCGTCGATTTTGCTTTTACTTTGGGCGTTAGGGTTACCACTTTTGTTAGTGTCCCTTTTGAGTGCGCCAATATCCTTCTAGAGGATATGGCAGAGGTTAGCCTCCCCCCAGAAGATCGTGTAATCCTTGTAAGCAAAAAAAGAAAAAAAAATGACAATTGCCTCTTGAGCACTGCCAAAACATTTAATTTGACCCGACCCAAAATTTAATAGACTAAGTTTCATCCATTTGATTAAATTCGGGTTCGTGTTCAAACTTGAATATTCAACTTGATCAAGCTGAACCTTAAGTTTAGATTTGAATTTGATAATTTCTTTTCAAGTTCAACTAATTGTGAGAGATCAAAATTTAAGTTTACATCCAAAAGTGTATGCTTATAATGGTTTATTAATATATGTGATAATGTGAATAAGTAAACAAAGCTTTTGCTCATGTCTAATAAGTGAGCTTCGCAACGAGTTAGGTCAGTCAGAAGGTCCCATGAGAGATCAACCCTAAAAATTAGGGGTGGAAGAACTCATAAATTTATAAACTTCATATCAGTCTCTCTTATTATCAACGTGGGACAATTAGACTATAACATTTCTCCGTCTCACAACCCAAACACTTGTGCGTTAGATTTTTTCTAGCCTCGAGTGCATATTGCAACACCGGTGTTACCACCGACACAGAGACAAAAAAGTAATTTTGCCTCTGATACCAATTATTGCAGGTCTTATAAAAGATTCAACTCCAAAAATCAATTTAAATGGTGAGAAAACTCATAAACCTATAAACTCTACATTAGCCTCTCTTGTTACTGTCGTAACACAATTAGACTGTAACGCTGAACCTATCAGACGCGTTTGAAATTCAATCAGGTTCGAATTGCCGCAAAATCCATGAAACATCAAAACCTTAAACTCGAGTCAGGTTTGAACCACCGCAAATCCATGAAACGCGTCTGAAATTCAGGTAATTTTGTATCCGCTAAAACCATTCATCCAGCATAAAGATTTGGACCGCTGGAAGAAGATATTATTGAGGAACATTGAAGTTCTTCCTTCATTGAGGAACATTGAGGTTCTTCCTTCACTGTCTACACCAATGAAAACATTTACCCAACAAATAAGCTTGTCTCAAGTGAGCAGAAATGCACACTGCATAGAAACAATAATTTGAGCATAAATAGATGTCTTCATCGGTGAAGTTTGTTTTCCGTCTCCTCCATCTCCCGGATGTGTATTCCGAGTTTAAGCACACAACTCCGCTGAGGAACACGAATGTTTCCCTGCATGCATTATCAGTATCGCTATGTAAAGACATCATCAAAGGTGTAATCCTCCAAACTATGCCAGGATTATATGTACGTGTAATAACAATCAATGGCATGGAATGTGAGAGAAATGCAACTCATCAAATCCAAATTTCGAGTCATTCATCGTAGAAAGACCTTTTCTTAGATGAATTGAGATCTGAAGTTACTTTGTTTTCAGTTTATGGGAACAGTACATTTGAGTAGTTCTGTGAAGAAAAGATGAATCGAGTACTTAGAATGGTAAGGTAATGCTCTCTTCCAATCGCAAAATATATACTGACCTTCAGTGTTCCTGGTGCCGTTTCCTCCATTCTTCCAGTAAAAAGGACACACCCTCTTCAAGGGTAGCCTTTCTTTTCTCTTTGTAGTTCCACAACTCTGAGGTGATATACCTTCCACTCGGGTTGTACTCATATATCTCCACTAAAGCTGTTACCACAGACTTATATACTTCATCACCCATCTCCTTCTTCAGATTCCTCAATCTTTCATCCCCTTCATCCAGAACTCTCTGGACAATAAAATGAAACTTAGCAAAATCCTTGTAATAGGAAGAGACAATCTAGGTTCCACACAGTTTCGGAAAGGACAGTAAGTGGAAAAAGACAAAGACACATTAGAACAAGTTACCAGTGCAATTACTAAGTTCTTCAATAAAGAAATACCGGGCCTGCCAAGTTTCTTCCCTGCATTAAAGACACATAAACACGCAGAACAAATATACCCAAATGGCATGCACTCCATAATCTAACAGGACAAATATCAATGGTTGCATTTTAATCGGTATCCTTGACTTTATCCTGGTAATTATCAGAAGTTAAGTTAACGCATTCACAACAGGCGCTGTGTTGGATTACTAATGGTAAGATATTTGCTTAAGGCGCACCTGATGTTCCCCCTTAACAATTTCCATTCTGAAAGGATGCCATTCTGGATCTTTAAGATATTCAACCCATAATGAGCAAATTTCTGAAGCTCTTTCTTCTGCTTCCTCCTCATGATACCTTTTTTTCAGAGCTTCAAGAAAAGGTTCCCCGTTCAGCTCTCCCATTCTTTTGATACCGATACGACCATTACTTGACATATCTTTCAACCCCTGTATCGTAGGTATACCATTAGTGTCAAGTTGTCAGGCAATGATAATAATGATTTAAGCTTCAAGTTCAAGTTTATGAAATAATGTTCATTTAAATAATAAGATTCTATATCTTTGTCAGGTCATCAACAAAAATACTGTTGTAGAATGGCATTTTAAAATTAATGCTTAAAAATGATTATGAAATTTGAAAATGCAATAACTATCACAACATAATGAAAGAATGAAGTTAAATTAAAGAAAAAAGGGCAATTAGAAGTTACTAACATTGATTAGTTCTTTACGGGCCTCCTGTAGCTCATCGTTGCTCTTACGCTCTTTCACAATAAGGTTTTGGTTTAGTGTTCCCAAATCTTCAAGTTCTCCTTCCTTTTCTCGCAAATCCTTCATTATTGTGTCTATCATGCTCAGAACATCAGCATCACCATCCCCTCCCATGTGCTTCATGACATTTAATTTGCCTCTGAGCTGCTCGATTTCCAGCTCCAGTGCTTGTTTGGCATCCAGTTGCTCTTCCAATTGAATAATTTTATTGTGAAGCTTCTCTTTTTGCCTCTGAATAAAATTGAACAAATGTCATTTTTTGAAGTTTCACTCCTTTCCAAATTATCTAGAGCACGTGCAAACCTTTTGATCTTCAGCCAATTTCAAAACATCTTCATCAGCCTTCTGTTGCTCCATCGAAGCCATTTGAAGTGAGTTGTTTTCAATTGCATTCTAGCAAAAAAGAAAATCATATATAATGACGAATTCAGTTTACTGCTTGCACACAATATAAAGAATAAAGAAAATTGACAAAGAGACTTTTGCTAAATACTGTACCTTTTCAATCTCCTCGGATAGCAGTTTTCTGTCATTTTCATTTTTAGCTTCACGCTTTTCCAACTCTATACCGCGCTTCTCAAGCTCTTTCTTTTGTGATTCTAATTGTGACTTGAGCTTTTCATGGTCATTAGATATCTTTTGGAAATGTTCTCTTGCGCTCGTCTGGATTTTCCTAATCTCTGTAAATGAAAACGTAGATTATAATCTAATTGCCAATATAATAAAGGATTGAACCCATAAGGATTATTATGTTGTCATATACCCATTAGGATAAGGATTTGTTATGATTCCTATATCCATTAGGATTTGTTTCTGTTTTATTT
>JANKOE010000003.1:61061286-61071434 GCA_026284465.1 Erythroxylum citrifolium
ATAGATAGATATACGATTTATTCTATATAACCAGTCTTGTATACACAATCATAAATGAATGAAATACCAGTTTGACATGGTATCAAAGCCATGACACCACAGGTCCCAGAATAAAAAAAAAGGGGGGGAAACAGAAGAGATAGCGAAGACATGGACGGCACTCCATCTACAGGAAGCTCTCAAATAGAGAGTACAACAGTTTCAGATCTGACATCTAGACTATCTCAGATGCTGAACCAGACACCTACCACGTTAAATCAAGAATCGATCGCTGCAGTAGTTGGCACCAAATTGGACGACAATAACTATGGAATTTGGTCCCAAGTCATGGAGATGTACATCTCAGGCAAAGATAAGTTAGGATACATAAATGGAGAACTTCCACAACCAGAAGAGACAGATCCAACATTCAGAAAATGGAGAACAGAAAATGCGGTGGTTAAGGGATGGCTGATCAATTCTATGGATTCAAAATTGATTGGCAATTATATAAGATACCCAACTGCGAAAGCGGTTTGGGACGCAGTTGCTACAACATATTTTGATGGTAGTGATACATCACAAGTTTATGATCTCAAAAGAAAAGTGATGAAACTCAAACAGGGAGGAGGATCTATAGAGACATATTACAATAATCTTCAAGGTCTTTGGAGAGAAATCGATTTCCGTCGTCCGAATCCGATGAGGTGTGATGTTGATGTTCAAAAATACAATGCCATTCTACAAGAAGATAGAGTCTATACTTTTTTGGATGGACTGGATGATCGTCTTGACAAGGTCCGAGGAGATGTTCTTCAAATCCAACCATTTCCTTCTATAGAGCAGGCTTATGCCTATGTTCGTCGAGAAGATCTAAGGCAAACGGTGATGTTGACCAAAGGGGATGGTGTGTTGGGGGCTGCTATGTTATCCAAAAGAGAGCATATGAATTCACAGCAGTCTACTCTTCGTATAATATCTAATGGGAAGTTTGGAACTTCAACTAAGTCAAAGCCACAGGTAGAGGAAGGGAGCTGTACACACTGTGGGGGTACAAAACACACAAAAGACACATGCTTTAAACTTCATGGATATCCAGATTGGTGGCATGAACTCAAAACGAAAAAGAAGCGTGAAGCTGGTCGAGTGGCATTTGCAGCTGCTGGAGAGTCTTCCGCTGGATTAACAACTCAACAACAAGATCAATTCCACCTTGTATCACAACACGATCCTCCACCAGCAGAGGCAAACAACTCAAAAGCTCTTAATAATCCAGGTAACAATGAGTGGATTGTTGATTCAGGGGCAACAGATCACATGACATATGATTCTCAGGACTTGGTTGAAACAACACAACCAAGAAGGACATGCATTACCAATGCCAATGGAGTTTTATACCCGGTTAATGGGGCAGGAAAAGTTGAACTATCCCCTTCTCTTTCATTATCAAATACATTACTAGTCCCTTCCCTTTCAAATAAACTGCTTTCCGTGGGCCAAGTAACTGAGGAATTGAATTGTTGTGCTTTGTTTTACCCCTCCTTTTGTTTATTTCAGGATATTCTCACCAGGGAGATTATTGGTCGTGGTACTAAAAGAGAGGGGTTGTATTACATGGATGACTTTGCACTTGGCCAAGCAAACAGTACACGTCATGCAGGAACCAAAGAACAACAGATTTGGCTTTGGCACCGTCGACTAGGACATCCATCTTTCTCCTATCTACGACATTTATTTCCAAGTTTGTTCTCCAATCTACATGAGTCTGCTTTTCAGTGTGAAACTTGTATCATGGCAAAGAGTCATCGTGTGTCATATCCCATAAGTCAAACAAAATGTGAGACACCATTTATGCTAATTCACTCTGATGTTTGGGGACCAGCTCCTGTTTCAGTTGCGTCAGGTCTCAGATGGTTTGTTATTTTTGTGGATGATTGTACCCGCATTACTTGGCTCTATTTAATGAAAAATAAGGATGAAGTGTTTGGCATTTTTCGTTCTTTTCATAGCATGATCAAGAATCAATTTTCAGCTAATCTTCAAGTTCTTCGTTCTGACAATGGTGGGGAATATGTCAATACTGAATTCAGAAAATATTTTCAAGAAAACGGTCTCTTACATGAAACTAGCTGCTCTCAAACACCACAACAAAATGGTGTTGCGGAGCGAAAGAATAGACATATTCTTGAAACGGCGCGTGCACTTTTAACTGACGCCCACACACCCAAAAGATACTGGACTGATGCTGTTGTAGCAGCCGTCTACTTATTGAATAGAATGCCATCTCGGGTATTAGACTTTGAAACTCCATTACAAGCACTTGCTCGTCATGTGACTTTACCTTCCGTTATGATGCTGCCTCCTAGAGTTTTTGGGTGCGTAGCTTATGTGCATCTTCACAAAAATCAGCGAAGTAAGCTTGATCCATGTGCAGTTCGCTGTGTTTTCCTTGGGTATGGAGCTCATACCAAAGGTTATCGATGCTACGATCCAACTACAAGACGACTTTACACCACAATGGATGTCACCTTCCTTGAGAATGAATTCTTCTATTCAGATTCATGTTCTGCTCTTCAGAGGGAGGTACATGATAATGAAGAGCAGAATACGTGGGAGAATTGGCCAATGTTCCAAGACATGACCTTGGGTATAACGGGGGAAAACCAGCCAATGATGGTAGCAGATGATGTGATGGCTTCAAAACTGGGAAACAGAAGTGCAGAAAATGGAAATCTAGAAACAGAAAATGAGCAGACAGAAACAAGTGAGAAAGACGAGTCAAGTAGACAGCAGCAACAACAGTTAACCTCTCCTAATTTAGTACCAATCGACCACTCCCTTGAGAATACTCCTGAGGTACAATCTCTAAACTTCTCTCAAAATAATCATACAAATGATTCTAATGTTTACAGATTACCATTTAGACATAATCGTGGAAAACCACCAAATCGATACTCACCAGATCATGAAGAGAGGAACGCAAATTATCCAATTGCTAACTATGTCTGTACTCAGAAATTATCTTCACCTCTCAAGGCATTTGTACACAAAATGTCATCTGAGCAGGTTCCGAATACAGTACAGGAAGCCATGAGTAGTCAAAAATGGATTCAAGCTATAATGGAGGAGATGACAGCCTTGCAGAAGAACAATACATGGAAACTCATGCCTCTACCAGAAGGAAAGAAAGCAGTGGGATGTAGATGGGTGTTCTCGATTAAACACAAGGCCGATGGAACAGTAGATCGCTACAAGGCAAGACTCGTAGCAAAGGGGTATACTCAAACTTATGGCATAGACTATCAAGAAACATTTTCTCCAGTAGCAAAGCTGAATACAGTCAGGGTATTGTTGTCTCTTGCAGTGAATTTAGATTGGCCTTTACATCAATTCGATGTAAAGAATGCATTCCTTCATGGGGATCTTGCAGAAGAAGTGTATATGGATATACCGCCCGGCTTCACAACTTCTCAAGCTAGAGTGGTATGTAAATTACAGAAGGCACTTTATGGACTAAAACAGTCACCGAGAGCATGGTTTGGAAGATTTAGCATGGCAATGTTGAAATATGGGTTCAAACAAAGCAATTCAGATCATACTTTGTTTCTAAAGCATCGGCTAGGAAAGGTAACAGCTTTAATTGTCTATGTTGATGACATGATAATTACAGGGGATGATAATGATGAAATCTCTAGCTTACAGAAGTATTTGGCAACTGAATTTGAGATGAAGAACCTTGGGGGACTGAAATATTTCCTTGGGATTGAGGTAGCACGATCAAGTCAAGGAATTTGTCTTTCACAGAGAAAATATGTTCTTGACTTACTTGCTGAAACAGGGATGCTTGACTGTAAGCCTGCAGATACTCCAATAGTCCAAAATCATGGATTAGGAAAGCAGCCAAATCAGACGCCCACAAATAGAGAAAGGTACCAACGGCTCGTCGGAAAATTGATTTATCTCTCTCATACACGTCCTGATATCGCATATGCTGTAAATTTGGTGAGTCAATTCATGCAAGATCCTAGTGAGGAACATATGGGTGCTGTGCTTCGGATTTTACGATATTTGAAGTCTTCTCCAGGAAAAGGGCTTGTTTTTAGGAAGCATAATCATTTGAATATTGATGGTTATACTGATGCCGATTGGGCTGGAAGTCTTGCAGACAGGAAGTCTACATCAGGGTATTTCACTTTTGTGGGTGGAAATCTAGTTACTTGGAGAAGTAAAAAGCAGAAAGTGGTTGCGTTATCAAGCGCCGAAGCAGAGTTTAGAGGCATGTCCAAAGGACTTTGTGAACTTCTCTGGTTAAGACAGTTATTAAGGGAAATTGGCAATTCAACCACGTCGACCATGAACTTATTTTGTGACAATAAAGCTGCTATCGAGATTGCACAAAACCCAGTCCAACATGACAGAACAAAACATGTTGAAGTAGATCGACATTTCATCAAAGAGAAGCTTGAAACCAAGATTGTTCAATTCCCATTTGTGAAGTCGGAAGATCAGTTGGCAGACATTCTCACAAAGGCAGTATCGAGCAAGGCCTTCTATAGTTCACTTGACAAGTTGGGCATGCAAGATATTTATGCACCAACTTGAGGGTGGGTGTTGTCATGAGCTGGAAGATTGCAGTGCTTCCATGATTTACGTTTCAGTTATTATGTCCAGATTGTATAGCCATAGATAGAGATTAGCAATAACTACTTACCATAGATAGATATACGATTTATTCTATATAACCAGTCTTGTATACACAATCAAAAATGAATGAAATACCAATTTGACATTTCTTTTATCAGCATCACATAGCAGGAGATGTAACTCCCATTTTGATAGCTTGCCGGACTTCAATAAGATAATTGTCATTCTTTCCTTCCAATAGAAATAATTGTTTCCATTCAAATAAGGAGACTTTGTGATGCATTGTACTTTAAGACTTCTTAAGTTATTTGCCATGATCTATCACGCTGGAAAACACAATAAATGTAAAACCAAGCTCTAATATCAAATGATAAAGCAAACACACGTAAGAGGGGACGTGAATTATGCGTGACTTGAAATTTTTGCAAATTACTATCAATTCGTATAAACAGTAGAATCATTATAATTAGTGAATAAGAATATGTTGTCTAAAAATATGTCTCTTGAAAATGATTATAAGCGAAAGGTATACAAAAAATAATTTTTGAGAGAAAAAGTGACTCAGTTAGAAAATGCATTGCTTGAGAATGATTATAAACAAGTAAAATAATTAGAAGAGAAGGTTGCTGAACAAGAACTTGAAAAAGGTAAATTTTATGAAGAAAAAAAATCATATCTCTAAAAAAGGATCTAGTTAATTTTGTTGATGACAAGAATAATCTTGATGCATTACTTGATAATAGTAAAAATGTTTTTGATAAGCCAGGAATAGGATATGACGAAGATAATAATATTAAGTTTTGTTCTTTCCTAGAAACAACAGTAGCTATAATAAAAAAGGCAGTAACTTGTTGCATGAAAAAAAATTATAGTAACTTTCATTCATCTATTTTGTGTTTTTGCTGTAGCAAACATGAACATATTAGTCATTTTTGTAATATTCGTTTTATCTAAAATATATGTTTAAAGACCAAAAGTTCAGACTACTAACCTAAAAAAACCTAGAAAAGTTTAGTTACTTAAATTGAGATAATACATTCCACAGATGCTTCAAAACCATGACAAGAAAAAATCCTGACCAAGGCATTTTGCTGAAAGCACAAAATGATTTACATCTTTCTGCTTGGTGTGACTCTGATTGGGCAAGTTGTCCTCTAACTCGTCGTTCTTTACTGGATGGTATATTCAGTTAGGATGTTCTCCAATTTTCTGGAAGACCAAGAAGCAACAAACTATTTCTCGCTGTCCTGATGCTCTATTTAGACGGAGAAACATGTCCATTAGGCATCTGAGTGGTTCTTCTGAGAGTTCATTTGGTATCTCGCTGCAAAGTTCCCTGTGAATATTTTGCTGTTCTTGTGTTCTTCCTGAATGCCTCCTTGAATTTTCTTCTGAGTGATAAAGATCAAAACATTGTAAATAACTTTGTCCTAGTTATGTTTTCTTTGTTGGGAGTATAAATTCTTGGCAGGGACAGATTATAACCTTACTAGTGGATACTGGAGAGGAAACGCAAAAAATTTCTCCTGCAGAACCCACAGAGACCCGTCTAAGATGCACTTTCTCCTTTTTATACTCTTGAAAATGTTGTGATCTAGATAGCTCACAGAAATCTTCACTCATAATCGATTTTCCTGGGGAAAATGGAGGTAGGTTATTGTGTTGCCTCAGCTTCCTTCTCTGCTGCTTCTTTACTTTCCATTCTTTAGTCTGTTTCTTCTGCTCATACAAGCTCAGTTTCAATTCATCAACTTTTTTCTCTAGCCATGCAATCTCATCTTCCACCATTCTGATTTCAGCTAGAAGACCCTGAACCTGAAACATAGATAATTGCTGAATTCCTTAATAGAATCAAACCGGTGAAGAATAACTATTACTACTCAGTTTTGCATGCACTTACTTGAGGTGGAAAAAAAGAGGGCAGACATGGATTAGATGGAATTGGCCCATGGAGAGCACTGTACAGAACTTTCTTTATAACCTTTTCCTTGTCTAACTCAGCTTGCAATTCTTCAACCTGTGACAGATCAATCACTATAAGGTTCTTACATTCAGGGAATTATACACTATTATAATTGGTCTTACCTCCTTCTCCAAGTCCAGTCTTGTCTGCTTCTCATCGCCTGGTTGCATCAGATAATCTTCAAACTTCATTGTTCAAGCAATCAGGACAAGAAATTGTGGGAGAAGTACAGAACCTGACAATCTGAAGGAACCACTAGAGATTAGAAACTCACTTCCAATGCTAAATGCTAATGCTTAATATAACACAGGAAGTGGGATTACTAAGAGAATCGTGAGTGGCATCAATGATAGTTAGAATAGAAAAAGAAAGCAGAACTAAAACCGGAAACAGAATAGAAGAACTGAGGGACAAAAGATAAGCAAGAATATAAGGTGGACGAATCTTTAGGTGAGGTAGAGGTTGCTCTTAAGTGAAGTGCGTGGCCTTCCCATGAACTTGTTACAGCTAACCACAAAATCGTCAAAGATACCAATAGACGTGAAGCCCATGAACATTTTGAACTTTCAGACCTTTACTTTCATGAAAGTAAACGAACTAACGTGAGTTTTAGGTTTCAGGTGTTAAATGATTCTAAACTTGTATATTTTTCTTAATATTGGTGAATTCTTATTTTAAAAATCTTTCGATTAAATGTTATTTTTTTTATATCGGTAGATTCTTATTCTTTATATGTTATCGGTCAAATTATCAAATAAATATAATTTGTTTATTTAATATTATTTATCAATTTAATAATTCGGAATAAATGAAAAATTCAAATGTGATATCCACGTTTCATGTTAGTTGTCCATGTCAATATCAGGCAAATTGTTAGTTGACATCTGTCACTAAACCATTTTTCAGAAAAAAAAAGCCATCTATCACTAAGCCATTGACTTTCTTTTTTTTTTTTTTAAGAAACTAACGAAATATAACTTACAAAACATACAGGAGAAAACAGATCCCGACTTATCCTCTAAAAAGATATGATGACATGGATTCTATATAACCGAAATAGATGGCATAAGAATTTAAAAGAAAAATAAAAGGCAGATTATGCCGTTTGTGGGAATCGAACCCACCGGCTGATTAATTTCGGAAATATGAGATATAAATATTTAATTGCTTATATTTCATATTTTAAAAATCGAACTAAAAGTTAAATTAATAATATTAAAATTTTAAGGTTTAAAAGATTAACCAGTATTAGGTTGTCATAAAATCGATTAAAAATTAGTTATCAATTCTTATCAAAAAATTTAAAATTTAATTAAAAACGGGACTTAAAAATTAATTAGTTTATAAAAAGTAATTAGTTAATGAAAAACTAGTAAATTAATTAATAAACTGGTTTATTTTTTTAAAAAATATTAAACTAAATAAAATTTAAAAATCAAACTTTAAAAAAATCTTACAATAATCTAAAAGTGCTTGTTTGATTGTGGAAAATCAAGTAATGGATAAGTCTTTCTCTTATCTCTATATTCAATTAGGTCGAAAAAATAATAGTAATGAAAATGTAGAGTTAAAATGAATACGATCATTAATTTATTATTAATTATCTTTTTTTCAATGCCAATTTTACCGCCTCAGTTCTTATGTCTTCTTGTATGATCCAACCCTTTGCCTATAAATACATGTGTTTTTGCTTTTACTTTCCCTCCGCTACCTTTCATTTCTCTAGTGTTGTGTCTCTCTCTTCTTTTTTCGCACTTTTCTCTCTTGTTCTCTAATAATCTTATTCGTCTCCGATCTCGAGTATTCTTGTGTTCTGATTTGAGGAGCACTTGTGCTTAGTTGATTATGTGAATGCTGATTGCTGATTGCTGACACTTAATCCTCCATCTGTCAAGAAAGAGCTGGTGACACAACCACGTGATGAATTTGAAGACTTTGGAGCAGGTATTTGAAGTTCATTTGATGTGAGACTGCACTAATCTTAGCCGCATTCGTGACATTTTGTGACTTAAAAAGTGATTCTTAGGCAAATCAATGGTTTGTGAAGTGTAGGGTTTGATGATTATGAGTTTTTCAAGGACCAGGAAGATGATAATATTGAATGTAATGCCACCGCGTAATAGATCGGCCGGGGGCCGAGTTTGAACTGATTTTGTTTGTAGGATTCATTTTGATCACTAGATCCTTTTCCTCTGTAAGTCACAATAACTACTCTTAGATGAATAGTTTAGGTTGTCCAAGCCTGCTAGATTAAGTCAATAGGATTACCAAGCTAGCTTATGTGCAGATAATTGGTAGGCATATCTCAATTGGCTCATGTTTGTAGGCTTATTTCAATCCTGAGGATATTGTTGTACATGTAAAAGTGCACTTCTTTTTCCTTAACATTCAAGCAGACTTCACAAGTCTCCAAGAAAATTTTATGCTCTGGGATCTAATGATTCTTGGTTTCAAAGACTCTGCTTTTTTTATTTTTTCCAATTTTATCTTACTTGGTTAAATGCATTCGTGGGTATAAATTGGTAGGATATTATTGACCTATCATAGATAAGTAGTATTAACCGTCAGATTTTAATATTCGAATCTAAAATTGAATATAATCAATTTTACTTTAATTGCTTAACTTTAACTTGATTTAACCTATTCTGATTTAATTTTTAAAATTTTCAAATAATCAATTAAATTGAGTCAAACTAAGTTGAAATTGGGGGTAAGAAACAAAGCACTGCTTTAGGACATAACACTGAGGATTATAACACAAAAATAGAGGGAAATAATCCGTATTTTAAGACAAAAAGGAGGATTATAATATTTCACATTACTAAGGATTAAGGAAAACTTTCTTCTTCCACTCGTTATCCTGTTACAGGCCTAGCTTGTATAAAGGCAGCTTCCATCATCACTCCTAGCTGTTGGGTCAAAGTTCTGAGCAATTGGATCAGTACAACCTTCAGGTACAGGAACATTAAGTTGCTGTGCTGCTTGACCTGCGACATGGGTCAAAAAAGAGACATGGTTAGTTAAATTCTTGGGGTAATATAGGCGGCGTGGGAGATCTAGGGGCTGACCTCTCGTCAAGGCCACTAGGATCAAGGGGATCTACCGTAGAAAGTTCCACTCGCCATTGCATCTTGATTGGCATCACCAAGAGCAGCTTCAGACAAGTACTTATCAGCCAACTGGACTCTCTTAACATTCTCTTGTTCCTGAACAAGCATGTTCCCGTACTCAAGGAGCTTGGAAAGTGTCATCGTTGGCTGTTCAAATGTTGGGGGTCCTTCCTTTGAGTTCACAAGCTTCTTACCCACAGTATCAACTCCAACCCCACTAACCCACTTTCTTACTTCATCATCGTACACTCTTGCCCTAAGAGCACCAAAGAAATCTGCAATTTGCAATACACAACTCAGTCTCAAACATGCTTAGATGCTTTTAACATTGGGTTAATGTATATACTAATTAAGGAATTTCACTACCTAGATACCAAACTCACCAATGGATTGTCCTGGGAAGGAATCGACAAGCTTTACAATATCCTCGATAGGAACATTATCTGTTCTGA
>JANKOE010000003.1:61121390-61135361 GCA_026284465.1 Erythroxylum citrifolium
CATTCGGGTAAGAATTACCCCCTTGTTCCACTTCATGTCCGTTTAACGGACACGTCTGTCCGTTTAACGGACAGATTTGGAAAAAATAGTACCCCTTATCTGCATCATGTCCGTTAGACGGACATGCATGTCCGTTTAACAGACAGATTCTGTACATTTTGCACCTCGTGTCCGTCAGACGGACAGGCTCGGGTGGAATAGTACCTATGTTAAGCATCATGTTCGTTAGACGGACACTCCTGTCCGTTTAACGGACAGATTCTGTGAGAACAGTGTAGTTTTGGCATTCATGTCCGTTTAACGGACACGCATGTCCGTTTAACGAACAGGTTCTGGTAAAACAGTACCCAAGCCCAGTTCATGTCCGTTTAACAGACACTCATATCCGTTTAACGAACATGAGTTCAAAGGTTGAATTTTTGAGATTTTTTAGAGCAGTCAGGGTTTAAGTTTTAATCAGTGTAAGCTCACCACCAAAGTGAGTTAGCAGTCAGTGTCAGTGTCAGGGTATCAGATTCAAGATTACAGTCAGCAGCAACCCAGCGTCTCGAGAAACGGGCCTCAACAGGGCTCGTGGCCCGGGATAGTCGGGCTCCGAGATCGGAGTCCGACACAGGTTCTCTGTGAATGAAACTCCAGTATGCATATCAAGTTTAATAAAATTGAAGAGTACATTTGGCTAATACGTGAGTTGGTGAGTAAGAAGTGAACAAAAGATTTTCTAGCTTTGCTGCTGTCCAGGCTCATATTTCTCACTCTATTGATGAATATAGTCACACGGACCAGCTTGTTGGATTTCTCACCTGAAAATTTTCTGATAGTTTCATAGTCAATATTTCCTTTGGTTTCCTTTCTATTTGATCACAAGCACGTCAATCGTGAGAAGTCTTCACGAATTGGTGTAACCGAATAAGAAAATGACTGAAAACCCGATGATATTCAGAGAGATGTAGCAGATGATGAGATTGAGAAATCTTCTTGTTATTTTTTCAAAAACTTTCTCTTTATCAAACACACGCCAAGAGTTGAACTTTTATTTTTCTTTGGGGGGAGGGGAGTAAAAACAGAAACAACTTTAACGATATTATCTAGGTATACATTTGGCATATAGAGTTCAAAGGTCTACCTGTTTTCTACGCATGGAAGACGAAGACAGGAAGAACAAAGGAAAAGGAGAAGGCACGGGTTCAACAATCTCATAGAGTTATATTCAAAGGTAATTGGTTGACGTCAGTAATAAAATAAAATCAAAAAAGGCCAAAAGTCATTCCCTCCCTCTCCTCATTTGCCTATGTATAGAAAAACTCCCTCTCCCTCCATCTAAGTCAAAATTCAACTCCCTCATTCTTCATCATCCTCTCTTTTGAAGAGAAAGGGTTGCGTTTCTGGAAAACGGAAACCGCATTAAGCCAGAAAATTCCTCAATTCTAATCTTTGGCAAGGTTTGTTTTTCCTTTAATTTGTGTTGATTTACTTTTTGATTGATTGACTGATTGATTAGTTTGGCAGTAAGGTTTCTCTCTTCTTTTCTTGAGATCCATGTCGTTTCTCTCTTGTGGTTCCTTAAGCAAAAGAAACGCAAATGTTGAAAGGTTGTTAGTTTTTGGGTTAAAAATTGTAGGAGTAGGAGAAGAAAAAGAAGATGGGAGATAGAGAATCGATGTACAGCGTAGATGATGCACTAGTGGCAATGGGGTTTGGGAAATTCCAATACCTAGTGTTGCTATACGCAGGGATGGGTTGGATCTCAGAAGCAATGGAAATGATGCTTCTCTCATTTGTTGGACCGGCTGTTAAGTCTCAATGGCATCTTACTCCTGACCAAGAAAGCCTTGTCACCAGTGTTGTTTTCGCTGGTATGCTCGTTGGTGCCTATTCCTGGGGCGTTGTTTCTGACAAATTTGGAAGAAGGTGTCTCCCTTTCTCTTTCTTGGTCTCTTAAAAAAAAAAATTCCTTACAAACGGAATGTAATTAGATAAAAGCACATCCATAAATTAATACTACGTATTATTATTATTATTAGTACTACAACTACTATTACTGTATAGATTTTCCAGTTGCTACATATGTTTTCACTGTTGTTTCTTCAGGAAAGGGTTTTTGGTTACAGCATTAGTTACTTCTGTAGCTGGTTTTCTCAGTGCGGTCGCCCCAAACTATAACGTTTTGCTAATTGCTCGTGGTTTTGTCGGCCTTGGTCTTGGAGGTGGTCCTGTACTGTTAGCATGGTTTTTGGAGTTTGTACCTGCACCATCTAGAGGAACATGGATGGTTATATTTTCAGCCTTTTGGACTTTCGGATCAATTTTCGAATCTGCACTGGCATGGGTATACCTGTCATCTCATGATTTATAGTTTTTCTGCATTAGGAAATTTTAAGTTGTTATAGCAATCAGCCCCAAGCTGAACAAACGTAAAAGTAACTAACTTTGTTTCAACCTTTTGCTGGAAAACATAAGGTTGTGTATGTGGTTTGTCTTTCGAGTAGTGGCTTGCACTACAAAACTTCAGTAACATCTATTTCTTTTAGTTGTAGCTGGCATTGCATTTTGCCAAAATATGTCAGAAGACTCTGTAGGACACCCAGTAGATAAGCTTGTAGTTAACATATGGAATTTTGGCAAATTCAATGCCTTGCTGCTATGGAGATACAAAATGTACCTCACATGTTTTCTCATATTTCTTCAAGCATTGATTCTTGATGATCTTTATATTTTTCTTTTTGGTATCTTTTCTATCGTTTCAGGTAGACACAAGCATCAATTTCGTTTGTTCTTTTTAACTTGTCACTTGATGTAGTGAATTCCTGAACAAAGTGTTATTAGTGCATCTCTGGGTCACAGCATTGACTTTGAGTGGGTTGTCATCTTAGCTATTAGCAATAGCATATTAGTCCTTTTACATTTTCACTGGAATTTAGCAATTGATGAATTTGATTGACATCTGCCCTTTCTTTTTTTTAATACTGGCTCTTTTATTAGGCAATTTACGTTCAATTGGTTCTATGTTTCTGTTGTTTTTTTGCAGATTGTAATGCCACAACTTGGGTGGAGGTGGCTACTTGGTCTATCTGCTCTGCCTTCATTTCTTCTCCTTGTATTTTATAATATGACACCCGAGTCACTTAGGTATTTATGCTTGAAAGGTAAAAAGAATGATGCTCGCAGAATTTTGGAGACAATAGCTAGATTAAATAAGAACGAGCTGCCTCTTGGAGTTCTTGTCACTGATCATGAACTTGAGATGCAAGGGAGGAGCCTGCCTGTGGAGGGTGCACATTTGCTCTCATCAGTAGATGTTGAAAATATTACTCCGCCCTCCAAGTGGAAGGATTCTGACATGGGGCCTTTTAACTCGTTGTTAACACTACTTTCACCAAAATTAGTTAGGTCAACCTTGATCATATGGTTGGTGTTCTTTGGGAATGCATTTTCTTATTATGGCCTAGTTCTACTAACCACAGAGTTGAACAACGGAAATAATAGATGCCTTCAGACTGGAATGCAATTGCAAAAGTCCGATGGTGTCAGTTACAGAGATGTTTTCATCACAAGTTTTGCTGGTGAGTATTCTAGTCACAGCCATGATGTACCATGAGATTAACATTTGAATTGCTTTGCAACACGACTAGCATCTAACTTAGATCTGTGTTCAGAGTTTCCAGGGCTCATCCTGTCAGCCCTTATAGTTGATAGAATTGGTCGTAAGCTTTCAATGGGAGCTATGTTCTTTATGAGCTGCATCTTTATGCTGCCATTGGTAGTTCATCAATCTGCCAGTCTAACGACAGCCCTTCTATTTGGAGCCAGATGCTGCATCACAGGATCTTTCACAATCATCTATGTATATGCCCCAGAGGTAAATAAGGAGGAGGAACTCTAAGAATGCTTTTCTGATTTCTTTGTGAGAGTCTAGCATTTGAGATTAATCTCAGAGATTGCAATCCAAAGTTTATATGGTCTGGTCTGGCCTATTCTCCTACAATTAAACCTTTGGTTATCATGTCTGATTATATCAAAGGCTCGTATATGTAAAGCTTAACCCTTATAAAAGCCTAACTTATTGTGTTGATGCTGTGAGTCTTTGAGATTAATCTCAGAGGCCTGTGTATCATAATTATATCAAAGGCCTGTCTCTAGGCCTTTGGTTATCATATCTAATTATATCAAAAGCCTGTGCATCCAACTAGCTCCTTCTGTTTGTCTTGTAGATATACCCTACTTCAGTGAGATCAACCGGTGTTGGAATTGGAAGTGCAATGGGAAGAATTGGTGGAATCATTTGCCCCCTCGTAGCAATAAGTTTAGTGCAAGGATGTCAACAAACTGAAGCAATTCTTCTTTTTGTGGGCGTGGTTTTTCTTTCTGGGATTGGCGTATTGCTCCTCCCTATCGAAACTAATGGCTGTGAACTAAGTGAAAGTGTGGCCAGTACAAAACATGAAAAAGCCAAGACTTTGAAAGAAGAAGAACCCTAAGTTGAGAAATGATATAGAACAAGAGATCTTGAAATGTTATTGTTTTAATTTTACATATTTTGGCCAAAGAGGTGTGTGATTTATGCAGTTTTTCCTGTGCAGTTACGAGTTTAGGCGCTCACATACTGATGGGCGTATCTTAGAACTCCGGATCTCAGATATCCTGTTCTTCCGTTTATCAGCAGTTCACGGCAGCTACCCATTTGAGGTCTCAGTCCCCTTTCTACTTCCCACTAAGGAACCAAATGAAAAAGAGGAAAACTGGAGATCGGAACTAATCTTGTACATAAATATGGAGAGCTCAAAAAGTTTTCTAATGGTTAGAAACTGAGAACAATTTTATTCAGCTTACATCACATGTAGTCTGCTACTCACCACTTACAAAAGCATTCGACGGTTAACGCTTTGATCATAAAACTATGGCCTGTATTTTCCAACAATGTTTACATATTTCCGTTATCGGTATTCCATGTTTTATTATTAGAATTGTCTCCGATCGTCATGTTGAGTTTTATAGATAATGCCCTCCAGTTCCTTTGATATTAATAGTTCCGTTATTGGTATTCCATGTTTATTATCAGAATTGTCTCTGATCATCATCTTGAGTTTTATCGATAATGCCCTCCAGTTCCTTCGATCTGCCGCTGAACTTTTCAAAAGCCTTAACCTTTACGAATGAATCATCCGCCCACGGCGGTTCATCTTGACCAAGATACTCCTCGTCAGGGGAGTGGCTGGACAGAAACATCCAGGACTGCCATGTCTCATGTTGGCTGAATTTGTGTTGGGATTCTGGTTGTCGCTAAAAACAACTTCCAAGACACTTCAGTCGGCATTTTGGATGTCGGAATTGTAGGCCTGTTAGGGAAATATGCAGCATATGCCCGTCATCCATGCAGACATGAAAGGATTAAACTGGATGAAGTAGAATTCGGAGACAGTTGAATATGACGATGGTCGGGTGTGGGACGGGTTAGACGGGTTGGGTCAAGTCGGTTTAAGTCAAGTCAAATTAAATTGGGCTGGTCAAGTCGGTCAAACTGATTCAAATCAGCTTTTGTAGGTTTGCAAGGGATTTTGTTTGGTTGCATAATTTGGGCCAACGTATTAAAAGAATTTGAGGGAAGGTGAAAAGCCACTTGCACTGTTTATTTTCATTACTAGAAGAAAAGAGTGTGTCACCGGTATGGGAAAATCAAATCGGGTCGCCAGTGACTTCTTGGGTTCTCTTCTTTTGCACATAAACTTCTTTCCTTCTTTCTAATATATTTACTAATTTATAAAAAAAAATCAAATCGGGTCTTATATCGGGTTGTGTCTCCCATAAATTCAAAAGGAGGTGAATTTACTACTGTTTTAGATTGTGGCCGAAAGGAAAGGAACATGAATTTTGGGTGACAGCAGAGGCTGTACGAGAAACTACTTGAAACTAGTTAGAATATATTTTATATATTCTTTGTTTGGTTTTGGCATTTTGAATTGGACATATAAGAAAATTACCATTATTAATTGGATTGATGAAAATGGGTGAAGGTTGTGTTTTAATTGAAATCCAAATCGTCAATGGGCTGTTATGTTTTGGTTGTTAGACCATTGTTTATTTGTGTGGACAAGATGAACATTTTTGGTGGAGTTCACGTCACAAAAATACTACTCACTTATTTGATTTAATGAAGGAGTCCATTACTATACATTATTGGGAAAAACCTAGAAGGGGTTTTTTGCGGCAAAAAATCTAGTGAATGTGAAGTTGATGTTGCGTGGGTTATAAGGGAGATATATACAAAACTAGCTGACTGTATATTCTAAGTTAGTGGAGTTGTAATTGAAGACGGTGTCCTGTAGTTTTGAAAAAGTTGAAGTAGCCCAAGTGGATTTCTATTGAATGGGTTCTCCACATATTTGATTCATATAGAAGATTATTAAATCACGCAAGTTGAAAAGATACACAAGGTAGTGTCTGCAGCAACAAAAACTGATGTGCGTGAGTTTTTGAAGGTGGACAGTTCATGCGTCTTTGAAGAAAAATATTGGTTGCTGCGTATGTTAATTAACACAATTGATTAATGTGTTTTGATATATGAGCCACAGTGAAGTTGTTTGGTCAGGAAAAGAAGGTTTTCAGCTGGGTTATTTTGAGAAGACAAATTCACAGGGAAGTCTTCGTTTATCTCAAGTATTTTTGTTATTTAATTTTCAGTTAATTAAATACTTGAGCTATTTTTATTTATTATTGTTTTGAGTGAAAGTAGTTAGACAAATCCTCTAACAAGGTTAGTACGAGGCGGTCGTACTATTGGGTGTGAAATTCTTTCACGGGAATTGAGGTTGAGAGATAGTATCAAGGGTTGAGTGGTGTCGGCTCAGTAAAGCCTTGGGTAAAACTATTGTATTTCTGTGAAAGTGATTAAACTGGGTGAGGGCCCCGCAGATGTCGGCAAGGTGTGTCGAACTGCGTTATCAAATTTCTGGTGTTTTTATTATTTTGGTTTAGCTTGTTTTATATTTTATTGGTGCTTAAAAAATTTGCGAAAAGTTTGTGAAATAATTAACCCTATTCGATTTTTCATAACAGATTGCAAAACTCGTTTCCCTTGAAAATTTTCTTTTCTTTGTTATTTATTGTTTTCTTTGAGTCAATATCAAATTCTGAAGAATTGTTCGCTAATCTGGGACAACTTCTGAGAACTAGAGATTTAGCATGAAGTTTGAGACTTGATAGTGAGAAGATGGAATTTGAATATGCGATATTTATAGTTGATAGAACCGGTCGTAAGCTACTGAAAGGAAATTATTGTACGTATACAGGCAATTATTGTACGTATTTTTTGATAATTGCTTTATTTTCCATCTCAGAGTCTAATGCCTTATATTTCTGTGTTGCAACAATATTTTGTTGGTTTTAGATTGTGATTTGCTTGTTTTTACTAAAAACTTTTATGACATTGTAGTTTCCATGCAACTTACTAATTAATGGCCCTGCTCTTGTAACGTTTTCCTGATTTTTGTGACTGGTCCAAGTATGATACAGACTTGTATGTATGTAGCTTTCTTTACAACTTAATATTAATCACCTGGTGATGATCCTTTTGAATAGTTGAACTTTTGCTGGCAGTTTTGCTCTTTGCATTCTCTTCGTTCGTAAAAGACTATCATTTCACTCATGAGTTCCTGATTTTAATTCGTGTGCTTCCAATTTTCTTATGAGATGGATCTCAAATGGTTGTATCATTCTCCTATCCTTTTTTCTGATATTTTTCCATCAATGTTGTATGAATGTAGGATACTATCATTGTCAGTAACTCCTCACTTGATAATTTAGACAAGGCATCAAATTTTTTTCTTATATATACACACACAGTTGTATATAATATAAATATACCCACCAAAACTTATATATTTATATATATTTAAATTTTTTCCAATATATACAAACACATAGCCACTAAATCTTGTTCCGATCTTTACACACAAATGGAAAATAAAATTTTTTTGTATGTATATACATATAGCTACTGAACTTTCATATTATATATATATATATAAAAGTTTGATGACCAATATATATATATATATATACAGTGACGGAGGCATGTGTAAACTTGGGGGGTCATAACACATGTAGCAAGAAAGCTAAGACAACTAGACAGTGGTAGAGATACCATGACCAAAGCCTTTATACACTATGAATCTAGATATGGGTAGCGTGGCTATAAGCAAAGGCGAGCTCGTTTGTAGATCTTGGAAACTCCACTGCATCACTTACAAGAAAATATGTGAAGGAAAAAAGAGCATTGCCAACTTTAAAAAATTTGAGTGAAACTCCTAAAAAGGATTCCAGGGCAAGGAAGATTTAGGAATATTGTCAATAGCCTAGAAATAAAACTCAATAACAAACTCTGTACACTTGCAAACATATACTCCTCAAATTCTATATCCTACTGCCCAAGAACCTAACCATAGATGGACGCGTGCACATGCAATCAACAACAAGGACAACAATAATGTTGGGGAGTGCACAAGTGCTGTGGAAATATCTGGCGGCAGGGTCACTGTAGATGGTTTAACGTATGAGTTGAAACTAGAGAGTTACTATCTCAAGAGAGGGGGACCTCTTTTTCAGAAATCATAGCACGTCCGTTAGAGTACCAACAGCATACAAAGAAAAGATTGATGGATTAGTGTGCAACTATCAATAAAATCTCATCAACACCCGTTAGAAATATGTGAACTAATATAATCACAACATTAATTCCATATGCATAACCATTAATCGAATTGCCTAATGTATGTTTAATAACCATAATGGGATGTTAATAATTTACTAATTACATTTGAGGTACGTGGTAGTACCCTAATAACTATATGTTGGCCCATTAAACTATAGTTCATAATATCCTTGAAATGACACAATTATCCTGTTACTACCCCTTAGGGTAGAATATGTTATTAGATGTATCATATGGTGAGATTGTGTATATATGGTGTGTTGGCTGTGAAAGATAGGATATTAGGTCTTCTACCATTAGCTCTCTATTGCACAAAGTGTTCTTGTTGTTTTGATAGGTTGTGGTAAAAGATGGAGAGAATCCACCAAGACTCTATATTAAGCATTGGAGATATGTCTTTCTCATGGTGTTGTTATGCTCTAAATAAAATGAGATCTTGGTTTAGTGATGTTGATGAATGCATCGATGAATATAGCAATTGGTATCAGAGATTGGTCATTTGATTTTAGGGTATGTTTGGATGTGGGTGGAGGGATGGAAGAGAATGGAATGGAATGGCCTAAATGACTCAGGCCATTGTTTGGGAGTCTATTTTGAAACAGGATGAAATGGCAATTAATGGCTTTAGAAGCCATCCTTTGCCATCCAAAATCTAATATTTTGTGACCACCCAAATTGGGGGGTCAAGGATGGAATGACATGGCTTGCCTTCCAAACTCTAATTTAATGACAAAAATACCCTAAAAAATTTAATGAAATTACAACCTCAGTCCAGCAAATACCTACGCGGCTACATGTTACTACGTCCATTGTGTTTCTCTTTCAACTGGCTTCTTTCATTGACGAATATTTTCCTCCACATTTTTCATGCATGGGACCATCTTTAATTTGGGCTTCAAACTTATCTGTTCACAAACTTATGCAAAATTCTCTGTATGAATAAAAGCCTAACGAAGAGTACAGTGTGATGAGGGTTAATGAAAAAAAACAAGAAAGTTGATTGCTTATATAGGAAACTGAAAAAAATTATATTCTGGGCATCCTATAATTTGAAATGCTTTAGGGTTACTAAAATAGTTTCATGACAACTATGTATATTTTATTACAAGGGTAATTTTGGAAAAAAATATTACAAGTCATTCCATTACATTCATTTTTAGTATTACTTCCAAACAATGGTCAAAGGAGACCCTCTCTTATTTTATTTAAACTTCCAAACAATGAGTGACTCATTTCATTCCATTCCATTCCACTCCATTCCATTACGTTCCATTAATTGCCATTCCATTCCATTCCATCCTAAACTCCCAAACATACCTTTAGGGCTTATTTTTTATATAAACTCTTCTTTTTCAAATCGATTTTTTGACAAAATGACTTCGAAATGATGCATTAAAGGTGGAGAAACTATTTTTGGTTGTTGTTACCTTTTACCTTTGTTTTGGACAAAGAATCACGATTTTTTGGGTGAGATTTTGAAAGATTTTGTGTTTTCTTCCATGGCCGAAATGGTTATGATGTTTTCTAATTTTGGACCACTTTTTACTGAAATGGATATGGGAAATCTATAGAGTTTGAAAAATGGAAGAAAACGCCTCCAAAATCATCGAAAACTGAGGTCGGGAGAGGAAGTTGCAGGTGGGTCGAACCGGCATACCCACAGGTCGACCCGTCGACCAAGATGGAGGTCAAGGACGACGCTAACAAGATTAATTTATTTAAGTCTTGTGAGAGAGTAATCAATCCTTTTTAAAAAATCTAGAATCAACACCTAATTAAATCAATAATGATTAA
The DNA here is from genome assembly GCA_026284465.1 of Erythroxylum citrifolium. NCBI lineage: Eukaryota > Viridiplantae > Streptophyta > Magnoliopsida > Malpighiales > Erythroxylaceae > Erythroxylum > Erythroxylum citrifolium. The sequence goes on from JANKOE010000003.1 coordinate 61,131,892, forward strand.
GTGAACAAAACTTCGAAGCAATAAATCATACACTTTCATACTTGATCATCCTTACATAATTATGGTATCTCAATTGTTAGTTAATTATTTGTTTAATTTTTTTATTTTAAATTGCTTGCTTTAATTTTGTTATTACTTTGATTTAATTCATATTCTAACACCTTAAACAAAGTTAAGTTCATTTAGCTTTAACTATATCGACACTTTTGATACTACTAGTTTACAATTGGTATATTTGCAAATATTGAGAGTTTTATTATTTCCACATTTGAGTTGTACAAATTTCCCAATGTACATGACACATGAGAACAATAAAAAAATAGAAAAGAAGGAAATCAAAAGAACAATTAATATAGAACTAAAAAAAAACCAGAATCAACAAGAAAACATTTTGGCTAGAAAAAGTTTAAAAAGAAAGAACATAAATCACTATATACATCCAAAAAGTTAAGCACATCCCTCCAGTGATAATATAATTGCTTTATAGTATGTATTAATAAAATATCACACGGAATTAAGAGCATAGGAGTATAATTATAACCATAACATGGGCAAAACATAATTAAAAGAGAAAAAAATGATTCAAATTATGTCATTTAAAGTTAAAAAATATATTATTAAATTTTATTCTATTCAAGAATTAACATGTCCATTTTTATATAGAAGGCGACCTTATATGTTAGTTCACTTCAAATAGTTAACCAAAGTAATGAAATGAACAAACTAAATATTAAAGAAAGGACAATGAGATAAATGAAATGAACCTCCCTCAATTTGCAAAATTAAGTCAAAAATAGCAAAATAGATAAGCATATTACAGGCAGAACAAAAATGCGCAGCCACGATAGAAATCATGAGAAGAATAATCAATAGTGACAAAGCAATAAAGTAGCTACACATGGACAAACCTGCACCTTGCAAGTGTGGCAATGCTTCTATTCTGTACAATAAGCCGCTATGTGGCCCTCCTTATAGCAGTTGTTGTACAGCCTTAGATCGCCAGGTGGCATTGGTGGAGCTTTCCGGTCCCTGGCACGATGTCCAGCTTTCCGGAGGTGTGGTAGATGCCTCATTTGGACGATGTCTGGCCATATTGTCAGGCTCCCAGCAGTTCCTGCATAACGATTTTGTGGTGCACTCTGAATCAACATGCCTACAAAATGACATGAACACATTAGACTGACAAAACTCACAGTACTGATTTGTCATGCCACCAAGAAAAAAAAAGGGGGGGAAAGGAACGCAAATACGTCTGTGCAACTTGACAATCTTGAATAGATATGAGCTTACAAATTTTTTTTAAGAAAACTAAATGCCTCGAAGATTCAGAACATAGCCATTTTATCCATCAAGATTGGGGTACGGTAACATTGCAAACGAAACTGAATGATTAACTGAAACTAATATGTGAAGCAGACCTCTTAATCTCAAATTAACCGAACAAAACACACAGGACTCAACATCAAAGCCCCTAAGATTTTGGGCGTCAGAGAAAATAAGAACTACCTGGCACTTGTTTTCGCCATTTGTAAGTTGAATAGAACCATAGCATAGGCATCGACAAACAGTTAAAAGACACAGAAAATGATTAAAACTATGTCTTCCCAAGATAAAAAATGCAATTTTAAAATTATTCTATTCAATTTACAAACTGTTAAGAATAAGGAAAACATTGCACTAGACTTTGAAATTGATGTTACAACTCCTCCAACAGCATTCTTTTATGATGGTTTAACCGTAATGGAAGAGAAAACAACAGCACAATAATAAAAACAGTTAGCTTCTTCCTGTCAATACCAAAAGTAATAGCTTCCTGGGGGGCCTTACTTTGTCCCGCTTCCATCTGAGTCATCCATTCATATGGATCAGCTTCTTGGGAAGAGGGGGCGTGATCCTCAACCTACATGAATGGATAGCTCAGATGAAAGGGGAACAGAGTAGGGCCAGAGAAAGGGGGACAGAGGATTTGAAACCAGCTTCCGGAGCATAGGTTATCCCTCAAACACTGTATTCAATAATCGAAAGTTCATAGTGAATGGAATGAACAATGCATGTCTACTTCATAAATAGAAAACGAATCGAGGGTTTGAAATTTAGCTCATACTATTTTATAAAGTACTAGCATTGGGCATTAGAAAGCAGTAAAAATAAATGCCTTATAGAGAAAACTTACCTTGACCAAATGGGATCCAGCTGATCCTTAATTGTTACTTGGGCAGCTTTAATTCCAAAAGGGTTTAGAATAGAACAAAAAAGTTAGGCAGGTTTCTATTCACCCCTATTCTTCGTCCATTTTCGGTAAAGAAACCCAAAACACTGAAAACAATTCAATCTGTCGAGTTTGTTACCAGTTAGGTCCTGAAACCCAAGAAAAGGAAAAAGGTATAAATGAATTGTTCTTGTTTCCCTGATACCAAAGCTAAATGAGATCAACTCAAACACCAACCTAATCAGTAAGGAAGAGACTAGTATAAAAAAACGATACTGTACTACTCCAGCTAAGCAACAACAATTCTGTTTCCATAGTAATTCCAATAATTCTAATGCTAATTTATTGTTAATTGTTGCTCAGTATGAAAGAAGAAGATAGCAAGAGGTAAGTAGGTTTGATTCAGATCAACAACCAATAAAATTAAAACCTAAAAAGACATTGAAATTAAGAATCATAGTCTAAATTCTAAACCCGTAAATTGGATTGTATTCTATGTTAGGAACAATTAGGACTTGGACATAGTAGGGTCGCAGTTAAAAAGAAACTAAAAAATTGGAAATAAAATAGACACACATATTTTACGTAAAAAAATCTCTAAATTAAAAATTACGAAAAATGATAGAAAAATTTTATTACTAAAAAATGGAGAATTACAAGAAGAAAAATTAGACTCACAAAATATATAAAATATTTTGTATCTTTTTTTACTCACTCTCATTTTTTTCTCTGCTAACAAGACGATTTACTCTCTTTATATCCTGCCTATGTATAGGCAGAAGACGTGCGTAATAGCTAGCCATTTGGTCAGTTATTCTTGATTTTTTTATTTCAATTCGGTCCCTATCATTTTTAACCCAAAAAAAAACAATTAAAACAATAAACAAACAGATTAAAGCAAATTAAATAAGTGAATGGCATATATTGCAGAAGATTACATGGATTGGTATTGGGGGCGTTACCGAAGCCTTAGCATAGCTTTGATCGCCGTGAACTCCATAAATCAGAGCCTAGGAAGCACGGATACGGAAAAATGGAGCCGTGTCCATGTGTTCGACACGTGTCCGACACGGACACGCGGTGGACACGTGTCGGACACATGTCAAAACGTGTCGGAATAAAAAATTATTTTTATTGGCTTAGACACGGCTCGGACACAGCTGAATCCAGCTCGGACACTCCGACTCGGACACATCTTAATATGGCTTGTAATATTTTTATGAGTTATTAAAAATTTTAATTAGTTGACCTATTATATCTT
>JANKOE010000003.1:61154975-61166518 GCA_026284465.1 Erythroxylum citrifolium
AAATTAAATAATAATGCACAAAATATTTAATCTAATTTTTGCATGTATAATAATCATGAATTTATACACACAAAATTGTCAATTAATCACATGTAATTTGTGCAAAATTAAACAATTATCATATGCATGTCTAATCAAATAACCAAAAGACATACATAATTAAAAGGAATATTTTTCATAAAATATTAATACCCAAAAATGATTTTATAATTAAAATCATAACTCATAAGTTAGGTCTGAAGTAACCCAATTTATTACTAATATTAAAGCAAAATTAATATTAATAATTTTATTTAAAAAAAAAACAAAAAATGAAAATAGCGTCGTCTTTAACTCCCAGTCGGTCGGGCATGACTCGAATGGAACCAGTCGGAGCCCGACTGGTTTGGCGCACAAAAGACGTCAAACAACTCAGAAAGACCGGCAGTGGGACATGGAGAGCCAAGCGACGCGCACGAGACGTAGCAAACCCGACCATGCAACTCTCCAGAAATGGCAACCTCGAAGCCTCTCGTACGGTCATCATCGTCCCTTCCTCCCTACACGGTTTTTGTCACTGTCGAGCGTCCCATAGATAACAACAGCACGAGGTTAACGTCTCAAGAGGTCCAAAATGTCGAAAACTCAACAACCTTAAACATATACATATACGGCAGAAACGAAACTCAAAACAGAGGAAAACAGAAGAAATTTTTCATCGGTTTATACAGCAAGACAGAGGCATCATAGGCTTTGATACCAAATAAAATATAAACCAAGCAACAACATGCATCTTATACAAAGCATTACGTAAAGATACATGCAAATAAATTAAACGGAAGCATAACCGAAATCATAAATCCCTCCAGCCATTGCCGATGATGATCCTCGTACTTTTTGAGTTTTTTTTTTAATTTCTATCATTTTCCTAAAGCAAGATAGATGGTGTATTGATGCTCGGCAAGAATAGGACCCAAACCAAAACCAACGTTTATTTTTAAACAACACTTTCATATCTTACTGTCTATCATAGAGGCGGAAGGCTGAGGAAGTGGACGACAAAATATATGCCGGAGTTACAGGACATGATGAAAGGGACCATATACAAGTAAAAGGGATTATAAACTGGAAGGGAAGTAAGGTTTGACCGAAATCCTTACAGTGTGGACCTCGGGGATAAACCATTATCTATAAGTATGCATCACCTCTGAAGCACACTTACGTGATCTTTTCCAATTCAAGGAAAATAACAATGCAAGGTCTGACAGTGGAAAGCAGCGATATGGAGAGTTACCCAGTGACAGAGGTGCTTCGTTATTACCTTAAAAATAAGTTAGAGAAGAAGCCAGTACCTCCATGCTTTCTGCAATCTGTCAACGGCTGCATCATTACACCTAATCTTGACAAATTGCACCGCTTCCATGCTTTCTGCAATCTGTCAACGGTTGCATCATTCCACCATGTCTTGACAAATTGCACCTCCCGAGACACGCACAGACTTCAAAACCAGCCCTCATCTCTTCATTTTGTCAACAAACCTGCGTCACTCTCACTCCTTACGCACAAAACACCATGCACTGTTATTTCCAGGCCATGAGGCCCATGACGATAATGCCCGACGTCTCTATCCGCCGCTTGCCAAGCCTTCAACTTTATATAAATTATACATTACCCTTCCCAGAACATCATCAAGAGTAGTAGTGATTGTTTAGTTAGTGGAAAAGAGACAGGGGCTGTAAAGATGATGGAGTCGGAACTTATGGTTTCTCAGCACAAGATGCGAGAAAGATCGCTGAAGGTTATGATGTACCTGAAGGGGTTTACATTCGGGGTCGCTATGACCAAGAGTTTGCCAAGATCCTAACCAAGTTTTGAAAAGATTTTAATTAGTCAATTATTAAATTGGTAAGAATATCGATAGATAACTTTAATTTCTTTTACAATAATGTCCCATCCAACTTTTTCCTAGTTTTGATTTTTTTTTTCAAAATGTATGTTTTGAAAAATGCACCTCCAGACATTTGTCAGGCAATGTCACGGCAGCATATCATTATCATGTATTTGTGGCTATCAATAATCCGCGTGACCTTTCAAATCAATCGCAGCCTCTCATCCTAATGACTACCTTACTTAGACTTCTCTGATCTGAGATTCGGAGAGACTATTCTTCGTGATTTTTAAAGTCTTCAGATGACTTTCTCAAAATATAGATTGAGGAGTGCAAAATCATAGTTTCTAGCGCAATCAAAGAAAAAGAATTCAAAACCAATTAAAAAATTCGTGTGAAGTTGAGTTAAAATTTATAAATAAAGAGAAAACAAAACATAAATAGAAAAAGATACATAGTTCATGTATTCAGGGGACTTGACTTGTGCGTAATTGTCCTGATTATTTATACAAAGTACCTTTCTTAACAAATTGGAAAATATAATCAGTTGTTGTGTCTCTAGAACATATATTCTACTAATTATAATATCGAAAGCTTTTTCAAGATATTTAGTTAAGGAATAAAATAATTACGACTAGAATAAACTCAGCTTGCGTTACGTGTTTGCCACTCACCACTTATAAGTATAGGCAGCATTCCATGATTCTTGCTTTGCTCCTAAATTTATGGCCTCTATTTCCCAACACTTGGAATAAGAGTGGAAGCATCAGGAAATAAGGAACTCACCGTTCCATGTTTATTAACAGTACTGTCTTTGATCATCATCTTGAGATTTATTGCGCATACGGAAGAAAACTAGTTTTGATTGTTATTCTTGTTCAGATTTGATTGACCGTTGTTAAATGGAGATACTGTATGGCACTCCTCTTCCTGTAACCCCAGATTCAGAAGATGGCTTCAAAAGCTCGTAAGGGACAACACCAGCTCCATTTCTATTCTTCAACTTCTCCTCAGCATTCCTTTGATCTATAATGCCCTCCAGTTCCTGCAATCTGCCGCTGAACTTTTCAAAAGCACCCTTTATGATTGGATCCTCCTCCCACGGTGCTTCTATATTTTGGCCAAGGTACTCCTCGTCAGGGGAGTGGTTGGACAGAACATCCAGAACCGCCATGACTCTTGTTGCCTGAATTTGTGTTGGGTACGTTGTCAAAAGCGCCAACTCTGGTTTTCGCAAGAACAACTTCCAAGACTCTTCAGTGGGATCTTCAGTTGGCATTTTTGATCTTGCAATCGTCGGCCTGTTAGGGAAGTATCCAGCATATGCATATTGTCCGAAGTTCACTGCCGCATGATGACCTGATGCTACCCATACTATAGTGGTTACGATTTCAACAAGGTCTTTTGGTGTTTTCAGTTCAGGCCACCAGGATTCATCTTTTTTGTCACCATGCCCTACATTACGAATCTCTGACCACCATGCCTGAAGCTCTTCGTCAGAGACGATGGAATCTGGGCTTCCATAATAGTGATTCACGTACTCGCTCACCCATTCTTTTAGGATATCCCATAAAATAAGACCGTCGTTGGCATAGGGATAATCTTCGATTGTTAGTTTCAGGCCATGCGGAGCCGAAGGATCTTCAACCGCCATTCCTCTGCATTAAAATTCACAGATTTGTATTTATATATATCATATGTCTCGCACTCATGCATAAATGGTTAAAAATAAGATACCTATTGATTAGATCCTTGGGAAGTGCCTCATGATCAAACCTCCAGAGCTTATCATAAACAACAGAGCTAAGCAGCATAGAGTACTTTCCAGTAGAGAAAGAAGTCTCAATAATGCCACCACCATTGATAAGAGCTTGACGAGCAAGAGCATTGATCTCCATAGTGTAGCGGAAATGAGGAAGCAAGAGTCTGTAGATCGGATGCATTGCACTAAGTTGCCTATTGGCCGCTATTATGTAAGGCTCTGTGGCACAATGTGTTCTTAACCTAATACAAGTACCAACCAATCAAACTGAATTAATGAAAAATGATCAGATGAGATCATCATGGCTTGGCTTTTCTAAATTAATATAAAAAGAACTCTTCTCTTACCAGTGACTGATAATCTGGTGATACCCAGAATCAACTGCAAGGACATGGGCTTTGGCAACTCTCCAAAGCCAGAGACCAGTGGAGTACCAAGCAGGTTTATAGACTTGCTTCCACTGGGGCTTTCCATCGATAGGTGGGCAAGTGAGCTCAATAGCAAGTGGCCTCAGTGTTCCCTCGTGGGTTAGGAAGAATATGGTTCTTGACGCATACAGTGTTGTGCCTTCTAGCTGCCTTACTTGTTCCACAAATGGTAGAATCAAATCATGGTAATCCAGGATAAACAGCTTCTTTTGTTCTATAGCCTGCCATTTTCATTTTCATTTCATAGCCATGAATCTACAAATAATCTTAAAATTGTTTATACATCAAAAAAGAAAAACACACACACACACACTTCACCTCGTCCACTGTCATAAACCCTTTGATTTCACACTCGATCATTTCTTTGGTGATTGCCGATTCAGGTGGCCCATATACCTTAGGATCTAGTGTGCTCTTTAATGGCCACTCCTGCACATATATATTAATTATTATTAGCATTAGCTTCTCTCATATCTTAATTAGATATACATGTACTATCATTACCGTGACCAGTTTTAAGTAACATGGATGGAGACCAGCAAGAGTCTGGCGAGCAAATTCCTCGTCTCTAAACCAGAAAAATTTGTCTCCTGTAAAACTCAGTAGCTTACTCATTAGAATTACGGGGAAAAAATAAAGATAAGAGAGACTAAATTTCAGGCAGGAACAGGATCTATAGAACTGATTAATGCAAATTATTGAAATAATTATTTAAAAAAACCTTACTATCCATAGTTTGTGGAGGTTCAAAACGGAGGACATCGTCAGCTGTATCGGCGATAGACTTGAAAAGCCTGGGGAGGAGAGTTCTCCAAAAGCCTTGCTGTTTCAATGGAGGGAAGTTGATACCTTCGTCGAAGAGTGAATCTATAGATGTGAAGTGTGGGAATCCAAGTTTAGGATCCAAGAAAGCTGTTCCTAATGACGGTACCAGCGCATGTAGTACTGAGTAGACGGTCTTGGCAGAAAACGTAAGTTGCTTCACTTCTGCAAACTCTTCATCGCGAGGCACGTAGAAGTCAATACCCCTCGTCTCAGAATTTGGATCTACAACCAATATGCATGTAATTAGCAGAAACTCATTAAGTTGTTTAATTTAGTTTTATTGTTACCTTTCTTGGATGGTGGACGTCCAGTTCTGCAACGCCTGGGATAAGGATGTTGTTTTCCACCAAGAACAGGTCTTGCAAGATCACTATCTTCGTCGTCAGGGTCACCAAGATCATTGTACACATCATAATCATATACTCTGTCACCTTTCTTACGTTCTCCTTCTCCATTCCCTCTTAACAGTAATAACTCTTCCTCACGAAACCTCTTCAACCCATCAGGCGTTTGAGAAGGCAAGTATGACTGCGTCCAATGTTATGTGATATTAACAATTAATAATTGCTAATTAATTCAATTTCAAAAATTAAGCTCACCTTATTGTTAAAGAATAGCCTCTTCTTATATGGCTCATCGACGTCATGCTTAGATTGAACCCATGAATTGCAGGTGAAAACAACAGGACCGTTAAGGAAGCCATCAAGAACTATGTCCTTTATAAACATCTCGTTGTGATGTTCATTTTCAACATACAAGGCCCCAACTTCTCCAAAGTGACCTGGTATCGTCAATTCTGCTTCATATTTCACCTCATCCTCCTGTTTACTGGTCCGGTGGACGTAACCTTCGATCAACGGCTTCTCCGATCCCGTTTCTTTACCAGCAAAAAAAGAAAGAACATAATCAATTTCTTGTGTCTAATTAAACCGTGGAAATTTAATAGATAAATTCATTAGCGAAATGGAGATGGTGATAATATTAAAAACATACTTGATTAAAAAATATAAAAATCACTAAATCACTAATATGTGTATACAGATATATATATATAAACGCACGTGTACATACATACATATATATAATAACAGATCTAACTTAACTTCTATATATATAGTAACAGATCTAATTTAACTTACTTATATAGTAATAAATTAAAGATTGATTCTTTGAATAACAAGAATATATGACCACTTACTGGCATCGAGCTCGGCACTAGCAAGTTCCAAGCGGATACTTTTACCAAAGAGGTCGGAGATATCGTCTAGACCCCGTTCTAACCCTATAGTAGAAAGGAAGCCACCGACGGTTTGTTTAACAGTAACAACAGCCTTTACTTTAACAGACTGCTCTGCCACACCCACACTCGTTGCAATAGCTTTAACAACGTTAGTACCAGAAGGTTTATGACGAATAGAATTATTTTTAGTCCTGAGGGTTTTAGTAGCCAGGGATGAACCATGAACAGGCAAAGGGGTATTGCCAAGTAAGAATGGTTTGGGGAGGAGGAAGTGAGCTCCTCCTCCATCGCTGCCTGAACAGTAAGGTTTTGGCCGTAGATGTGGCTTCAACATTATTTGTGGAAAGCACGCAAAGTATAGTAATAGCACAGATGAGATATTTAGGTGACGATGAGTGGATCACAATACACTTTAACTTGTGTTGCTTGAGCTTTCCATGCGCATTGAAACTTATGATTTATAGTTGAGTGGCTGGAGCTGGACTTGGAGGAGGAGCGACTTAGTGCATATTACGAGATAAATTTATGTCCGAATCAACCCACGTGACGATATAATATGATTTTTTTTTTCATTTGAGACAAAATTTCACGCAATCATATCGAGTTTTATGCAATAAATTTATAAATGTAACATCTATTAATCGTGTAATAAGCACATTAAATGATTAATCTAATAATTTATCTCTTACTTACCTTTTAACTCTTACTAAAAAGGAATTCAACACGAGTTTATTATGGACATAAATGAAATTTTAACAAGCTTATCTTCTTCTTTTTGTTTTAACTAAGAAGCTGTATTGAGGATTAAAAGATATATTGCGTCATTTGTTATAGCTTACATTGTTTATCTTTCTTATAGAGACAAACACTGTTATTGAGAAATAAGTATTTAACGATTTTATTAACATAAGCATATTAATAACCACAAAAAGTTTAGAAATGATTTCAATTAGTCAATGTTTAAATTGGTAAGAATATCGATAGATAATTTTAATTTCTTTTACAGTAATGTCACATCCAACTTTCTCCTAAGTTTGCTTTTTTCTTTCAAAATGTATGTTTGAAAATACACCTTCACTGCACCGTGAGATTTGTCAGCCAATGTCACGGTAGCATATCATTATCATGTATTTGTGGTTATCAATAATCCGCTTGACCTCCTCTCATCCTAACTACCTTACTTAGGCTTCTCTGATCTTAAGTTCGGAGAGACTATTCTTAGTGATTTTTAAAGTCTAAGATGTCTTTCTCAAAATATACATTGAGAGGAGTAAAATCACAGTTTCTAGCTCAATCAAAGAAAAATAATTCAAAACCAAGTAAAATTTCGTGTGAAGTTGAGTTAACATTTAGAAATAAAGAGAAAACAAAACTTAAATAGTAAAAGATACACAGTTCTTGTATTCAGGGGACTTGACTTGTTGTGTGTATGTGTCCTGATTTAGATGCACGATTATTTATACAAAGTACCTTTCTTAACAAATTGGAAAATATAATCAGTTGTGGTGTCTGTCTCTAAAACATATATTCTACTAATTATAATTTTCAACGATTTTTGAAAATATTTAATTAAATAGATAAAAAAATATATTATTTAATTTGATTTATACTGAATGATTTCTACCAACCATTAACCATCTGCAATAGCAAATTTATCAGCACACCAAATGCCTTCCCATTGCCAGTTGTCAGTTGTCAGTTGGCAAAACAATCCTTTACTACGGCCCTCCGGCTCCGTTGTTATTGGGGTAAAGAATACCTTTACTTTTTATTTAAACTTTGGCAATTACGATTCTATATATATATATTTTTTTTTGAAACTAAGCAAATTCATTAACCAAACGAAAATCAACCTAGAAGAGGCACCTAAAATTCAAAGGCAATAGGCTTTACCCTATAACAATACTATATGTCTGAATCAACTCACGTGGCGATATAATGTGATTTTTTCATTTGAGACAAAATCTCACACAATCATATCGAGTTTTATACAATAAATTTATAAATGTAAACATCTATTAATCGTGTAATATGCACATTAAAAGATTATTCTAGCTAATAATTTATCTCTTACCTTTGAACTATTACTAAAAAGGAATTCAACACGAGTTATTATGGACATATATGAAATTTTAACAGGCTTCTTTTTGTTTTAACTAAGAAGCTGTATTGAGGATTAAAAGATATATTGCGTCATTTGTTATCACTTACAATGTTTATCTTTCTTATAGAGACAAACACTGTTATTGAGTATTTAACGATTTTATTAACATAAACATATTAATAACCACAAAAAGTTTTGAAAATATTTCAATTAGTCAATAGGTAAGAATATCGATAGATAATTTTAATTTCTTTTACAGTAATGTCACATCCAACTTTCTCCTAAGCTTGCTTTTTCTTTTTTCAAAATTTATGATTTGAAAAGACACCTCCACTGCACCAATGAGATTTGTCAGTCAATGTCACGGTAGCATATCATTATCATGTATTTGTGGTTATCAATAATCCGCTTGATCTCCTCTCATCCTAACTACCTTACTTAGACTTCTCTCATCTGAGACTATTCTTAGCGATTTTTAAAGTCTAAGATGTCTTTCTCAAATATACATTGAGGGGAGTAAAATTATAGTTTCTAGCTCAATCAAAGAAAAAGAATTCAAAACCAATTAAAAAATTCGTGAAGTTGGGTTAAAATTTAGAAACAAAGAGAAAACAAAACTAAAATAGAAAAAGAAACATAGTTCATGTACTCACGTGACTTGACTTGTTGTGTGTAAGTGTCCTGATTTTGATACATGATTATTTATACAAGGTACCTTTCTTAACAAATTGGAAAGTATAATTAGTTGTGGTGTCTGTCTCTAAAACATATATTCTACTAATTATAACATCGAAAGCTTTTCAAGACATTTAGTCAAGGAATAAAATAAAATAATTACTCATAAGAGTAAGAATAAAATAAAATAAGTATTATTTAATTAATTTATTCCTAATTATTTTTATACAGCATTAACTATCTGCAATTAGCAAATTAACAGCACACCAATTACCTACTTCATCCAAAACAAAAGGCTCACCAATTACCTTCACATTGTCGATTGTCAGTTGTCAGTTGTCAGTTGTCGGTTGTCAGTTGTCGCAAAAAAACCTTTACTACGGCCCTCCGGCATGTGGTAAATGAATCTACCTTTACTTTTTATTTAAACTTTATCGATTACGATTATATCATTAAAGTTTGATATAGCAGTAACACATATAATAAAACATTTTGTATTACAATCATGTTCTAGTTTCTATTTTATTTATATATCCTTTTCAAGTTGAGTGTATTAAAGAGATTGATATATATCTTTCCTAAATGTACATACTTTCTTATCCTGTATTAATTCTTTTTTCTTATTTTTTCATTTCACCTTAGTTATATTTTAGGTGTTTCATATTTCAATTTACTAACAATTATAGTTTCACTTGCACTGTTTCAGTTTTTATCCACTATTTAATTAAGGGGTGGCCTTTGTACCAAAATAAATACTATGGCCACTAGTTAGGTACAAGTCCTGGTAACGGGGATCAAGATTAAGCAGAAAAGGCGACGCTAGCTATTATGTATAAAATATGCACTAGATAGATAAGTACCTAAGAAGAATGGAATGGAGACTGGAGAGCCATTCAGCCCAATGATACCGGACCACATTGATATATAATGAAATAGGACAACGTTGAAAATGTGAACTTGTGGTCCATATCTTTTCACCGGTCCGGAACCAGCGTTACATTTCACTCTCCTTAATTTATCAATGGGTCAGTGGAGGGAAAATGCTGTGTTATTTTCGATGCAGCCAACCCATCCATTGTCGTAGCGACGTAGCCTCGTAGCGTAGGTGAACAATTTGAAAAGAAAGAATCTAAAGGGCTATGGCCAAAGTGGCTATGATGACTTAATTTCCCCACCCACACAACAAAATTATTGGAAGCTGTACGAGCGGACACGATAAGGTAGTGTTATAATAATAACAACAATATAATATCTCACATTACATTCAATTATTTATTATTAGCTACTCCAGCTCAAGATTTTTTTGTTTATTACTTAAGATGATTTGACATCCTTATATATTAACTTAAATGTTTACCATCAATTAAACATGTTTTTTATTTCTTTAAACCCTACTATTTAATATATATATTATTTATTTATTCACGCCCATAAGTAATAATGTGACAGGCGTGGATCTATAATTTACCCACTTCATAATTAAATATTGTGCAGAGAAAGGGAAAGCTGACTGCGACCGCCCAAGTGGAGGCATTCGATTGGCTGAAAGAACGAAGATAAGATTTTGCTGTTGCTGTTGATCATTTTACCAACAAGTTTCACGTGACTGTACCATTACCATACACAAATACAAATGGAGCCTCATAGATATGGTCCAGAACGAGAAAAGAACGGCAATAACATCTACTTCACTTTCAATCCAACGCCCAAAAAACTTAGACAAACATAAGATAAGAGAATACAAAATTAGTAATATGTATATAAATGAAACGCCTTGATATTTGTATTTCATATCCATAATGGGTTATTCATTGTCATCTAGACCGTACACACGATGAGATATAGGTTTGGATAGCTTGGCCCATTTCCTGATTTGACTATTTCTTTGGGCTTCAACTTCCCTGGCGTTAACTTTATTATCATAAATAATAATAAAAATTAACTCTAATTAAGTTCATTAATCAATACTAATTATATTTAATTTTTTGTCGTACCAAAACTGCGGTCGCTGAAGACCTAGCAAGTGACATGGTGGTACAATGGGTCGAGCGGGCCTGAGTCGTTTCTAGCTTAGCCTGACTTGACTCGAGAGCTAGTCGGCCCGTGACTTGGCTCGTGTTCCAATTATGGGGGATTGTTTAACTTGTAACCCGGTTTGATCATGGGCTGTCTGGTCTTTGGCTTGACCCCAGTCAAACAGATACCAATTTATTATTTTTTTAAAGAAAAAGTTAAAAAATAACAAATTTTTTTACAAAACAACCTTACTTTATAGCTCTCGATCGGGCCTAGAGTTGGGCCAGGCCAGAACAATTCTGACCCGAGCTCAACCCGTGGTCGAGTCAATCAAAAAATCCTATCCCATGGTCTGTTAATTTCGGGCCGAGTTGAGTTGGGCAGGACAAGTCAGGCCCGAGCCTGGAAGAATTGCCATCCTGCCTGGCGGGAAGGAAAACAAACATCTACCAAACAAAACCCTAATGCGAAAACATCTCCTTCTCAGAGCAGGGTTATTGACTTCACAATAACAGCGAGAAGTTCGATAATCGAATGGAGGTTAATGATAATAAGAAATCTAAAACCAAATCTACCAGAAAGCCAAAAGAAACCCTTCTCAAACAGAGTCTGTTCTTTTCCTAACT
>JANKOE010000003.1:61191678-61201710 GCA_026284465.1 Erythroxylum citrifolium
CAGAACATCAGAAGCAAGCTAAGACTCCTTGATCGGAATCCTTAGCTTGAGAGGGGGTATTAGAGATAATGTTTATCTTCTGATTCAAATAGATAGTTTGTTAGCTGTAGATAATACTGATAGCTAGACTTTAGTGATTTCTCGTGATATTGTTGTAACAACGCTGTATATATATTGATACTATAACGATCAATAAACATTCAAGTGGATTCATTCCAATATTATTATCTTATGGTAATTTTTTGAATTACTCAAAAAATAAATCATACAGATTTTTTCAGTAATATTTAATACAAATTATAAAATTCCTAATATCTATTCAATAACAACTGTAAGCATGATATTATAAATTAACACGTACGAGTGTAGTTTATTTGATTCAACTACGTAAATATACATATAAGTCGGCTTAGCTTACATGCATGCAATGTGTTGATTAGGAGATCAAAGTAAATGTCAAGTAAGTTCACAGTTTACCGACCAAAGAACTATACACAGTGTCTATTTCTATTATTATACTTGAACTAAAAGTTTCCTTCTTTGGACAAAAAGTCATGTTTGCTTCCGTTTGAATTTTGTCTGCCAACTCATGTGCGTTGTGATTCCTTTTCCTTTTGTTGTTATAATCAATTAATCCTGGCTGTAACACTAGATGTTGGAGTAGCATGTTACTATATTCTTAATTTATGTTTTTTTATAAACAAATAAATTAAAATTAACTTATGTCTTTTATAATTATTTCATTGTTTTTTAATAACAATGAGATCTTAATTACATATAATCCCAGGTACCTACATCACATGAATGAAGACTGAAGCCTTACGAAAATGTAACTCTTTACAGCAACAGCAACAAGCAGTGCTTTATCTTTATTGTTCCACTTTAGACAATATCAGCGCGTGATTGATTTGGGAATCAGAATATGTGAATAAAGACAACTGTAGAGAAACAGGACTTACGAACGAATCGTCGTTTATAATTTGCTGTCATCATGAAATTAAACCCTACATATTTCAATATCAAGATTACCATTAATCCTTATCCTTATTAGGTAAAACACAGGCCTTGCGTGTCACGAAAGGAATTTAACATAAAATGTATGTAATTAAGCTCGTTATAATTCAACGTTACAAAGTGTTCTAATCACTAACGCCGATAAGAGAAAAAAGTTGACAACAATTGCAAGTGATTGATTTCCACACTTTTTTCTATTACCTGTAAGTTGAGTGTCAGTTCACGTCAATTGTGTTGACCACACATATACGTATCTTTTACAAGTCTACAAGCTTGACCGCAAAATTCCAATGATGTGAAATTGAAAGAGAGAGTACAATTATCAAGCAATAAAGCAAAGGCATCTCAATTGTGTATATTCTCTAATATTAATTTAAAACAATCGAAAAATTTAGATAACTTATAATTACGTCACGTTAGAAGACTCGAGTCGACATAAACAACGGGAGGATGTGGGGAAGAAGAAGAAGGAGAGTAAATGATTGGTGTGGCGGTGGCCGTAGTCAGTCACGGTGGGCCAAGTACTAAGGCGTGGAGACAAGAAATGAAGGTGTGAGGGTGCTTCTTCGGCCATAGTCACCGTGGCCCAAGTGCTAAGTTTGGAGTCTCCATCAACACGCAAAAGTTGACTTTATTTTGTAGATTTCTTTGCCCATATCAAAAAGATTCCACTTGCTAAGTCCATCATTCAATATCTCTATAGTCCACACTCTACACCCACATAGATATACAGTAGATACTAAGCTTTTATATTTATAAAGAAGAAGCTGATGAGACCGATTAGTATAAATTCCTCTCCCCCACTTAGCAGAATATATACTAAAGCAAGCTTGCAGAGCAGTTGTTAACATATCATTTCGCTACTTAACTACTATATTATCGTATCATATGCAAGAAGAAGCTTGCTCTTGGCTTCCATCCCGGAACACATGGCTCTGTAATTATGGGTCCCACCGGTAAAAGCACGAGAAGATTAATAAGACATCTTGTTCTGTAAATTTGAAAAAGATGCTTGTGATTCTTGGTCCTGAGAAAACACAGTTACGTGTTTAATATATACAATACACACACACCAAGCAACCTGACCTATCTCTCCATCTCCTCCAAGTAAAAAGAGGAAGAGTACTACTTAGGGTTGGGGATCAACCTTTTGAGGATAAGGAAGAGTACTACTACACACTCCCAGACTTGCAGATTTAAGGTTGGTATTCCTTATCTAATTACAAGTTCTTCAGTCTCTCTTTTGTCCCGGCTTTGCAATTTGTTGCTGTAACTTGGGAGATATTGGAGGCAAAGTTGAATATCTCTGAACTTTGTTGACATATATATATATAGAGGCAAAGCTGACTATATATGTAAACAAAGTTGAGGGATATTCAGCTTTGCCTCCAAACTATCTCAGCCTATCTTTGCATGAGACTGGAGTAGCATAAGCTCTTTATTATCATTTCCAAAACTTGACCATATTAAGGTCGGCTAGAATTTCGCCGGAGGTGGTTAACAATTTCAGAGGATTCCGTCAGTGAATTAGGAAATCTAAAATGTTTGGATGATATAATTGTTAAGAAAAATATTGTAATCTTTCAAAATAAAATAAAGGATAGAATCGATCATTATTGCTCCACAAATCGAATTTATTATTAGTATGCTGCGTAACCGCTTGCCTTATAAACACAAGCAATGGATCAGAGAGGCCCACTTGGTCGGTCTTCATGCACAATGAGACAGATAAAATATATATAAGATACCAAATAAATAAATGTAATATTAAATACCATTCACATGTAATCGAAAAGCCGGTGGCGCCTAAATTCAGTCTGACAAGATAAGGTAGGCACATCCGTATCCAATGTCAGTTTATACCAAAACAAAATTGATTTAGTTTGTACTCTGAAATTGTTCATTGAACAAAAATTTGGAGCTTTTCCTATAGTAGGCTGCAGTTGTTCATCAACCACATACTTCATTACCATTCATACTTCATAGTGTATGTGCTTTATGGTTGGTAGATACGTAAAAAGATGGAGTAGCTAGTTGAAGAAACTGGTGGATTGTGGATGAAGCAGCAGCATATACAAACAAACTCAGTACTTCCGTCGGCGATATATAGGATAGGAGATGGCGGAGCAAGGAGGTGGAGCAAGATACACAGTGGACCAAGCTCTTGTGGCGGTTGGGTTTGGGAAATACCAATGTCTAGTGCTGTTATACGCGGGGATGGGTTGGATAGCAGAAGCTATGGAGATGATGCTCCTCTCGTTTGTTGGACCTTCAGTTAAGTCAGCATGGCATCTCAATTCCCGGCAAGAGAGCCTTATTTCCAGCGTGGTTTTTGCTGGTATGCTCGTCGGTGCTTATTCCTGGGGTGTTGTTTCCGACAGATTTGGAAGAAGGTGTGTGTGTCTTAATAATCTTCTACTCCTTTTATTTTCACTTTGTATTATACTACAGTTGAAAATGGTGTTTGATATAATAGGAGAGGTTTTTTGGTGACGGCAATAGTAACATCTGGAGCAGGAGTACTGAGCGCACTTGCGCCAAACTACGTAGCGTTGCTGATATGTAGATGCCTGGTGGGTGTTGGTGTGGGAGGTGGTCCTGTGCTCTTCTCCTGGTTCTTAGAGTTTGTTCCTGCTCCTAAGAGAGGCATTTGGATGGTTTTTTTCTCTGCCTTTTGGACTCTGGGAGCTATTGTTGAGGCTGGACTTGCCTGGATAATTATGCCAAGGTTGGTGTGGAGGTGGCTCCTTGGACTCTCCGCTGTTCCATCATTTTTCCTGCTAGCTTTCTATATTTTCACACCAGAGTCTCCAAGGTATCTTTGCTTGAAAGGTAGAAAAACTGAAGCCCTTCAAATCCTGGAAAAATTAGCCAAACTCAACGGGAAACAACTGCCTCCTGGTACTCTTGTTTCGGATTCCGAACTCAAGACCACTGTACCTCTAGTCTCAACGGCTAAAACGGAAACTAATAATGTTCCTCCTCCTACTCCGCCACCTGCTCCGACCAAGTCCGAGGACATTAATGCAGGGATATTCCGGTCAATGCTTGTGCTTCTTTCACCAAAGCTACGGAGGTCAACGTTGCTCTTATGGGTCGTCTTTTTCGGTAACGCATCTTCCTACTACGGTATCGTTCTGCTCACCACTCAGCTGAATAGCAAAGATAATAAGTGCTCTTCTTCTTCTTCGTCAACTAATCGTAAGGCATCCACCTCCAGTACTGACATCAACTACAAGGAAGTTTTCATCACTACCTTTGCAGGTAAATACATACATACGATTGGACTATGATTTATTAGACTAGTTTAAGTTAATTTGGATATTCTTTTGTTTTATTTTGTGACAGAATTACCAGGTTATGTCCTGTCTGTTATCACAGTAGATAGATTTGGTCGGAAAATATCAATGAGCAGCATGTTATTTGCATGCGCCATCTTCTTATTGCCATTGGTAGTCCATCAAACTAGACGAGTGACAACAGTACTTCTGTTCGGAGCTCGAGCTTTTATCAGCTCATCCTTCACCACTGTCTATATCTACGCTCCCGAGGTAAACAACTTGGAAACTGCAACATCTGAATTATCTACTACTGTACTGTATATACATAAACATAATTGGGCTGAACCTGAAGTTTGGTGGTTTTGTTGTGGGTAGATATACCCCACGTCGCTGAGAACAACAGGGATGGGAGTGGCAAGTTCAGTGGCCAGAATTGGTGGGATGTTATGCCCCCTAGTGGCGGTGGGTTTGGTACAAGGGTGTGAACAAGCTGCAGCCATTGGTCTTTTCGCAGGTGTCGTGTTCTTAGCAGGAGTCGCAGTTTTGTTCTTCCCACTAGAAACGAAGGGCCGTCATTTGTCAGATACTGTGTCCAGTACAAAGATCCAAGGCCGAACCCCTTAGTAACTACAACCTTAGTTCATCCAATAAGCCACCCGATTGCGTAGAACAAATTAGGCTTTGAATTAAGTGTGTTTGCTATATAAAAGCTTTGTTCCCACCAAATAATTAATAAAAATTTTAATCTATTAAATATACCTATATTCTCAAAAGTTTTAGAGGGGCTTCATTCCGTTAATTAATAAATTATAAAGGGTTAATTAAAAAATCTCATAATTCAATCAATTATTTCATAATAGCTAAATTTTAAAAAAATAGTTTTAAAATATTCAGATTTTCAACTGGTGCCAATATAGAATGACGTTAAATTTTCTGTTCATATAATTAATAGTTGACTACTAGTTCAAAATTGTTTAATAATCTAATAAATTTTAAAAAGAAAATTTTTAATAGACTCTTCCTTCATCTATACTTATAATTAATAATTATATTTTTATAATTAATCAAATTATAAATAGGTATCATAAATCTTGTTAACTTCAAAATCTGTAAAAAAAAGTATTCATATATTCTAAATTAGCGAATCTTATATATTGGAGCCTTATGAAATAGGAAAATAGAAAAAAGGGTGGGATTGGAATCACCCGCCTTCGTCGCAGTTTGTTGAGTAAACCGCCATAAGTTGTCAAGTTCGAGAGAAACACAAGTGAAGAAGATGACAAAAAAAAATTATTAATTGGCCAAGCCATTGTAATTAATTAATTAATTAATGAAACCGATGCTGTTTACATTTATGGGTTGATCTCGACAAGATGTTATGGCTGGTTGGTCGAGGTCTAGCTATGATGGATTGCACGAGTCTACGAGAGTAAGCATGTCTTTGGTTGACTTTTTGAAAAGTAAAAAAAGTACTTTATTATTTTTTAAGAAGCTCAAATTTAAAATTTTTTAGAAAAATTTCTTATTTTAACTTTTTCAGGTGGACTTTAACGTTTATAATATACGTCGTTTACGTTTATAACGTTGGTGACAATAGGGTAAAACTTTTCGTCTCCGATCAAGCTCGCAAGGAGTTCGCCACTCTTCGTCGCACCTTCTACGAAGTCAACTCCCAACTCCAAACCTAGTTCAATCAAGTATTTCCAAGGCTTTATTTTTCGATTGACGATTTTAATTGATTTTATTTTTCGTTTCTCATTTCTAAATCTGATCTTGCGGATTATCCATTTTGATTCTTTGTTGATAAATGATTATACTTTTCCATAGATTCTCTGTCACCACAAACTTGTATTTTTTTGCTTGCTTTTCTAGAGATTATTTCTAAAATTTAATGGTGTTTTCTTCTCTATCGCACCAGCCGTTTTCCTTCTTCTGTATTCTTCTTCTATGCAGCGTTTTATTTTGCTTAACAAATAGAAACATGTAGTAATAATAGGATTAGCAAAGAACACAAGATACTACACCCTTAGGAACATAGTCGGTTATGGAATGACAATATGTCCCGCTCTCCAACAATAATTATAAGTACATTCATATAGTTCAGAAGTTGAAAGGGCTTCTATCTCCAGTCTAATTGTACCTACATATTTGTTTCATTACGTAATCTAATGATGGTATTGATTTTGCTCCGACATTTGTGAAGGACTACGTAGTGCTGGACTGCTAGTGTTTGAACAGCCCCAAACAATAAGCAATAAGAGACAAGCATAATAAGCAATAAGCCAGGCAGCATAACAATGGCGGATCCTGTATCTCACTTTCACTAACACATTCTGCTTCCACTCACACAAACTGGTACTAAGCTTTTGCTCCATTCACCTGCTATCTATGGCATTATCAAAATGAATATTGAACTCATCGCTCAATTTCACTTTTGCCTTGTGTAGTCTGTCTGTCTTTACATGACACATACACGTATTATTAATTAATATGGTTTGGTGACCTCAAATTAATTTTTTCAATTATTAATTATCAGGTGTATGCTTAGAAAAGAATATAGTAAATTGGCTCTATAACCTATCTGCCTTTTTCAATTCAATCTTCGTACAAGATGACATATATATATGGGGATTAATTACATTAGATCCCTATAATTTGGTCTTTTTTATTTGAATTTTTAAATATGGGGATTAATTACATTAGATCCCTATAATTTGTTCTTTTTTATTTGATTTTTTAAAGTTTAAAAATTATTTATTCCTCTATAATATTATTTAGTCACTATACAATTTTTTTAATATTTCTTTAACTTTCGGCCTATTTATAATTTTAAAGTAAGATTGTATTAAAATTTAAAAATTATGTTGTTTTGAATAAAAATAGATAGAGAATTAACATAATATAAAAAAGGTGTTGTGTAATAAATAAATAATAACAACAACAACAATAATAACCACCTAGTAAAAGTCCCGCTAAATCACAGGGGCTTGGAAAGTCCTGTAGTACGCAACCTTACCCCTAATTGATAGAGATATTGTTTCCGATAGATTCACATGACGAATAAACAAAAAGATATATATGCAAAATAATAATAATTAAAATAAAATAAAAATAGACTTAACGGACGACGACGACGACGATCATAATGATAATAATAATAATAATAAACTACAAATAAATACATTTGTATAAATTTAAATATAAAATAAGTAATAAAATAAATGATACAATAAATGAAAAACAAGTTAAAGACTCAAAATAAAAGATAAAACCAATAAATAAATACACAAACAGGAAAGAAGACTGGTAATAAATAAATCCAACAACTCATTACAATAAAATATTTAGGCTAAGTAGGGAAGTATCTAATAAATATATTTGTATAAATAAAAAAATTGATATGTTATCTGATCAAGGGAGAATTCGTTTTAAATATTTTCTCATATTCAACAACTTCAAGATAAGTTGGAGAGGAATAGATGAGTTGAATGACTAGAAAAGTTGTGACATAAGCTCCATAAATAGTCTTGGATTGTCCTGTCTGCATATCAACCTTCGTTCTTTGGAGTGCCTCCTTTACTTTTCAGAGTTATTGTTCATTATTAGTAAAGTCGGGTCCAAACTACTAGGTGTCAATATATCTTCGGAGATTAGCATCAAGTTGGGTCATCTAATCTTTTAAAGATTTGTATAATTTTTGAATCTGGGAAGACACAGTTTTAACTCGTGTCTGAGTAGCTTGACTCTGTTGAATAAGACCATCAAGCTTAGAGTCAATTCTTCGAAGTATTTGATTTTGGTCCACTACATTATTAGTTTACCAATTGAACACTTCATCAATCATCAGTAGGATTTGAGAGAATAGTTCCTTGAGAACTAATTCCTGTAGCATACATATAAGGGTTAGAAATAACCTTATTATGTTCATCAGTGCGTCTCTCCAGTGGTAGAAATTCCTACTCATATGGTTTGACCATTATACAAGGAATTAGATTGGGAGTAGGAATAACGGGAATGGAAGAAATAACTGGTTGAAGGTTGTAAGAGATTGATTCTGGATGGAACAAATGTTCCTTGCTAACAACTTTGAGTAATTCTCGAAGATTTCAGGGTTTTGGTCTTGGATTTTTAATACCAATCCATATTCTAGAATCAAGATTATGATCATCATTTTGATAGTGGAATTGTCGAGCAGGTTGACAATGATAAATCTCATTTTGTTGTTGTCTTCCTCGTTTGTTAATAAAACTCATCATCATCATTGTTTGATTCAGAATTTAGACATATTTCATAGCCCAATTTGCATATGGATGAATCTACATTCCAGAAAAAAAAAAGCCCACAATGATGACTAACATATAAAGGTTTTCCATCAAGTTTAAAGTAATGGATTAAAGGTCCATCTTTTCCTTCTTTATGTGAGAACGTTGGTTAAAGCATAAAAAAACGACCAGATGTATTTGAGGGTCCAAACTGATCTTCATTGGGCCTGATATAGATGATTTTACTAATCCATTCGTAGAGCCCTGAGAAGTTGAGGAGTGGTGGTGTGGAAAGAATGTCTATGAGAAGCTTGGAATACTTTTTGGTAACTAGGATCCATGTAAGCTTTTCGGACTATCAACATGCAATAATATTTACCATCATTTGCAAATCCAAAACACCAAGACCCATGTGAACATCCAAATCAAATCCATATTAGATTATACCTTTCATAGCGAAAATAGTGAAGAAGTTCGTAATGTTGGAAGAGTACGTCAAATGTTGCACCTCTATCAATATCCACACTCTTGCGAGACCGAACAAACACTTCTGGTATGTTAGCACCACTCTTGAGACCTCTCTCTCTATCACTTGAGGTTGACGACAACACTAAGGTTTCTTTTTTTTAGGCAGATGAGTTTTACTTATATCAAGTCATATTATACATCTATATATAGTAAAACCCTAAGCCCAAAAACCCAAAACCTATTAAAGCCCAATGAATGTTCAGTCTCTTAGTGTGTGACCTAGTAGGGTTATTTAATATTAGTAGTTGGCCCAAGCTTCTTTTAGGCTCATAAGTTATAAGTGGTCTCTAGCAAGACATTATAACTACCTAATATTAAATAAGGTCGAAGTCCGATATTACCTGAATCACAACAAATAAATTACAATACATTATATAATTGGTTCGTGGGGTATACACTAACAATCCATTCAGTTAGCATCAATTTTTTAAGCTCTACTGGTGGTAGCTACTTCAAGATTTGTAAGATAGTAGTCTAATCATGAGCTCTGTCTGCTATCATATACAAAGCATCGAAAGTGGAATTTAGAAAATTTAGATCTATTGTGTGATTTTGCAAATGGTAGATCATTTGGCGGTGAAGAATGACGATAATGACTGTAGGATCTTGTTCTGCTCCAGTAATTTGGATTTGGACTTGGAGCCATTTAGAGAATGTGAGATCATCCAACATGATATTCAAATCAGGGCAATTGTAAGGATGACCCTTTCATCATGGACGGAGCTACAGTGGGGGCACTTGCCCCCACTGCATTTTTAAAAAATTAATTTTATAAAAAAATTAAAATTTTGCTACCCATTAATTTAATTGGTGACAAATAATAATAATAATAATAATAATAATAATAATAGATATATTAAGATATCAAATAAAAATAAAATCTGAGCCCATTTATTTTTATTAAGACTACTATTATTTGGGCCATGACTTTTTTAAATAAAAGCCTA
>JANKOE010000003.1:61201810-61239467 GCA_026284465.1 Erythroxylum citrifolium
AGCCAGAATTTTCATTCAACATTCAATAATCCATATCATGTAAAACTTCCTACGAATAAGCTACATCCCTCACCCTAAGTGAGGTTTAGTTCCTGAACATTGTAACAAACATCATAAACATAAAAGAATTCAACATCCTAAGAGGAGTAGAGATGAAAAATAATAGAACAGAATGATTGCCGCCCAATCTCTTGGTTGGATCTCGAAAGTTCTCTCTCGTCCTCCTAGTCTGTGTTTCCAGAAGTTCTTGATCTTGATTACTGCGTCCAGCCTCCCTTGATTAGGTCTGATCATTAGCTTTATATAGTCCCCCCTCCAGAAACCCTAATTTTTCAGAATAAAAATGAGTTCCCGCCTATGTCCGTTAAACGGACTTGTGTGTCCGTTTAACGGACATATTCGGGTCTGGAATGGTGCATTCTCGCTTGATGTCCGTTAAACGGACATACGTGTCCGCTTAATGGACACTCTCGAGTCTGAGAGGCTCTCTTTCCAGTATCTGTCTGTTAAACGGACATACGTGTCCGTTTAACGGACACAGCCTTTTTTCTTCAATTTTCTCCTTTGACCTCCTAAATGCCGTACTTTCTTCTTGGAGTCTTCTCGGAAGTTGCATAGCTAAGCATTTTCCTTGCACTCAACCTTGATCAGCTTTAATTCGGCATCTTCAAGAGGGATTATGGCCCTTTTTGCCAAAATTACGCATTTGTACCTATCAAGCAAGAAATTCAGAATGTGAGCAAATTAACTAGATAAACCATCAAATTCGCAAGGAAATAAGTCAGAATTTATCCATTTCATTCCACAAATATTTATATAAATTCGACTTATCAATAAGCCTTTCTGCAATCATTTTTAAACAAAGGACCACCTTTAATTATATTTTCTAAAAATATTTGTTGATCACATAGCTTGTCAAGTGAAGCTAAGGCAAGTTGATACATTTCCCTAAGAGATATATCCCGCATATCTATTCTTAATGCAACAATGGTCCTTTATAATTCATGTTGTAGTTCATCTGGTGAGGAGGAGATGAATGTATAATAGAGGTTAACATCATTGAGGCCATTAAGAAGATAATAGCATTCAGTCATATGCCGGAAGTGCTTTTGTAAATCTCATCTGTCTTGAGAACAACATTTTTCTCAAAATACTCCTACATAATATGTTTATCAATGAGCTAAAAATCACCAATTAATTCTTTATAAACCACCCCAATAAGTAATTCAGCAAATGTGACTTGTATGCATTAAAGTTTGCGATAATTGTCTAAACTTTGCCACCATTCTCGTAAAGTATCAGTAAAAGGAGAAGTAAACTCAGACAAAATATCTCTTAATAAATTATTTGGTCGAGTCATTTGCAATCAATCCATGCTCCAAATTTATGGAGACGTTCTCTCCACTTTTTCAATGGAAGATCGTCAAAGGTAAACCATGGACCTGAAGTTGGTTTGGTTGGTGATGTTTGTGCTGCTAGTGGAGAGGTTCTGAATGGTTTAGTTCATGTTGATTCAGCTTCACTAATATCTGGTTCAACTTTAGTTGGTTCAGGCATAGACATAGTCACCATAATTTGAGCCAGATCAAATAAATAAGCAAATTGTTCAGACTCTTCTGAAGATGGTTTAGATATCTCAGAAGATTGCTCGTATATGTTAGAATGCTCAGATGAGCATTCGTCAAATATAATAGATGCCAGTGCTGAAGCTACTATGAACTTTGATTGAGAAGCTTTGCCTTTTTTAGTAGATGAAGAGGGTTGGGTTTTAGGTAGGGAAGAAAATGAAGTTTTAATTTGTAAAGATTTTATCTAAAATAAGGTGGTGTACTATTTGAAGGTGAGAATCAGAATAAAATATAAAAACAGGTAAAATAAATACACATACAGGAAAAAAGACATTTTAATAAATATTGTGTGATAACTAAATAATATTGATAAATAATTATTTCCATAATATTATAAAATTGAAATAAAAAAATCAAATTACATAAATCAAACCAAGAACTCTCCTTGTAAAATTGTTCTGTTTCTTATAATCAAAATATTTACAACTCTTTTAAACTTCTTAGTTGGAAGAATAATATACTTCTTTCCCTCCGGCGTGTTAGTTAAAAACAAATTGAATAATACAATGGATAGATATACCTTAGAAATAAACGTAAAATTTGAATTAGCTCTATTGGCTATATATTGATCAGCTAAACTAA
The DNA here is from genome assembly GCA_026284465.1 of Erythroxylum citrifolium. Taxonomy (NCBI): domain Eukaryota; kingdom Viridiplantae; phylum Streptophyta; class Magnoliopsida; order Malpighiales; family Erythroxylaceae; genus Erythroxylum; species Erythroxylum citrifolium. The sequence continues at coordinate 61,204,021 of JANKOE010000003.1, forward strand.
TTAATACGTACGATTATAATTACTAAGAAAACCAAATTATTATGATGAAAGTGATTTTGGACATTTATTTACAATGGTCATTAAATTACTAAGTACTAAGGTTTCTTCGGTATCAACTAAGTTAAATAAATACTTAGATTGATGCATCGATGTGTCTTTTTATTATTAAATAAACTGGCCTGCTAGCTAAATGGTAACTAATCCGGCTAATGAACTCGATCGTTTCGGACATTTTGGAGATCCAAGTATTAAGCATTAACCGATATTATTGAAATTAATGTATTATGATCCTTTTTTTTGGTTGAAATTAAGCTTCTAAATCTTGTGTTTATTAGAATAAGATGCCTTTTTTTAAAACTAAACTTTAACATTAGAGAAAATTTACATTTACGCGTTCAAAAAAAAAAGAAAAGTTGGATACAACTTTTTCTCTTTTTCAATGCTCTTCTAGAATTCGTTTCGCATATATTGTGAGAGTTGATATTAGTATTAGGGTGAAATTGACCGAATCAAAAAATAATTGTCCGAATAACATAAAACAAAACTATTAATTAAGATTTGATACAGGACAACATTTACACGTAATATTCTTTAAGAATTTAAAGCATATACTTCAAAAAATATTTAAAATGTTTTGTGACTCGTAACTAATAGATTGATGGTCATCAATAATATTATAAATAGTAACAATTTGTTTTTATAAAATCAATTTTTTAATTATAATTACTAAATAATAGTCATGCATTATAATATTGGGTTATTTAAGCTTAAGTAAAAAAATGTTATTTTTTTAAAATCTTATTATCAACTAAATTTAATTAATTTTATCGAAAAAATTCGATTTTTTTCTTTAACCAAAACGGAAAGGAAAGGAAACAAGGAGTTAGAATTAAGGGAAGCGATGTAGTACAACACTTAACGGCGGCGTTCACCACAACGGTGATTAACGGTATAATATTCCGGCGTTGCATGTACATATGTTAATTTAAATCAATATGAACGTGAAATATATATATGCAATTAAGTACAGAAATTACAGGAATATATGATTCGAACTACAGGACACCATAGATAGTCTTTGTTACCGAGCTAAACGAAGTTAACAAGAAATTCAAAGGCATAATGCTGGAATATGATTCCTCTATTCCTGTTTAAAAACAAAGATGATTATTATATTGTAGTTATGAGTAACAAAGAAGAAGAAGAAAAAGAATAGACGATGATGATGGGAGGAGTTGTCTTGTGCTAGTTTGGCGTTTTCAGGAATCTCGAGTGTTTAAATTCTGAGGATTGAGGTCTGACAATCTACCAGATGAGTACACTCTCAAGCACTTCTCTTCCTTTTGACTCTTACTCTCCTCTCTTCTGCTGTTGCCACTCGGCATTAACCCTTTTAACTTCAAGGTTTGTTTAACTCCTTTTTTTTATATATAATTATAAACTAAAGAATTTCATTTAAAAATAAACCGAAGTTGGTCTCCTTCATTCATTATTGCCAAGTTCATGTCTTCTTGGGATTTCCTACAGTGTAGGGGAAAAAAGCAAATGTTTTGTTCCTTTGGTGCCTTCTGGGCAACATAATATGTAGCTATGGCACAGGCATTGACGATGGATGTATTAACCTGTATGAGCAACTGTGTTGCAGAGAATTATCACCACCAGGCACAGGCAGGTTTTTAGAGCAAGCTTCCACACTCACCATTACTTTCTACTTTCAAGGTTTCCTTCTCTTATCCACTTCTTGAGTTTTTCTTTTAGTGTCCGAAAGATTCAAGCATGTCAATTGTTTCATCATATGCCATTCTGGGTTCATGCCAAATGTAGTATTCTTCAGGTCTCTTCATGTGGGACTCATTGTGTCACCTGTTTTTATCAGGTACTGCCAGGAAGAGGTGTGAAAACTGAAGAAAGTATGGATCCGAAAATTTCAATAGAAGATCGATTTGGCAAGCTGCATCCAAGCCTGCTTGTGAGCACAAAAATTGGGATAGTAGGAGCTGGTCCAAGTGGCCTATCGGCTGCTTACGCACTAGCTAAGCTTGGTTATTATAATGTGACGGTACTAGAGAAATATCATACAGTAGGAGGCATGTGCGAGTCAGTCGAAATTGAAGGTACAGGATAAAGCAGTACATTTCATCCCTGTAAGAAGTTTCAGTTGAAAAAGTTGATAAATTTACAAGTATACTGATCTTTTCAGGCAGAATTTATGATCTTGGTGGCCAAGTTCTTGCTAAGAACAGTGCACCTGTCATTTTCCACCTGGCGAAAGAAGCTGGTTCAGAATTAGAAGAGATGGACACTCACAAGCTTGCCTTGATTGACAGTTCTACAGGAAAATACGAGGACATCAAAGTTGCAGATGATTATGTATCTGTCATTTCACTGACCTTAGAAATTCAGGTTGCTTTTCCTTATCCTTTGTACCATAGGATTTTTAACATTTCAGGCCGTAGTTATTGATATGAAAATTTCCCTCTGAGGTTTGCAGGACAAAGCAAAAGATACTGGTCGAATTGGAGTCCATGCTGTGAGTGAATTTGCATCAGATTTGGCCCCTGTTTACCTTGAATCTCATGGAATTAAGTCTGTTCCCAAGTCTGTGGCTTATGGATATACTGCTTCTGGTTATGGATTCGTTCAAGACATGCCTTATGCCTATATCCACGAGTTCACTAGGACTTCAATGGCAGGAAAGATAAGACGTTTCAAGGGTGGATACACAAGTCTTTGGAAGAAGATCAGTGAATTACTTCCATTTGAAGTTCGTTGTGAAACTGAAGTTTTGGCTGTCAGACGCAATTCTCATGCTGTTACTGTTGATTTTAGAACTAGTTCAGGAGAAGTAGAATCCATGGAGTTTGATAAGATAATAATATCTGGCGCTTTACCTTTCAAAAATGGAGGAACTTACAGATCACAAGCTGCCAACGTCACAGGTATTTCTAGTTTCCAATTTTCTTCAATTTTCATTTTTCTTCCTCCTATCTAACTAAATATCCTTGATGCAGAACCTGACACTGCTCTGATGGATCTGGGGGAGACTGAAAGAGAATTGTTCAGTAAAGTTAACACTATTGATTACTACACCACAGTTTTGAAGATCAAAGGGCTAGAAGATTTGCCAATTGGCTTCTATTATTTTGGTGAATATATGGATGATCCTGAAACAATTGGGCATCCAGTTGCAATGCAGAAATTTTACGCTGACACCGACATTTTCTTGTTCTGGTCTTATGGAAACTCTGGCAACATTAAAGGATCAGCAGTCACACAGCTCGCCATCAAAGTAGTCAATTCTATTGGGGCACAAGTTGAGAAGGTGATTCTTCAAAGAAGATTTAAGTACTTTCCTCATGTTGGTAGTCAAGGTAAGATGGCTTTTTAGACACCACTAAAGGTCCTTTTGGGTGGGAAGAGACTGCTTATAAAACTCTTTCTTTGTTTTTGTTTTTGCTTTTGTTTTTCGTGCAATGGTATTAAACAGATATGAAGAATGGATTCTATGAGCGACTTGAGTCTGAACTTCAAGGTCTGAATAACACTTACTACGTCGGTGGTCTTACGGCTTTTGAGCTTACCGAGAGAAACTCGTCATATGCCATGGCTCTAATCTGCAAGCACTTTGCAAATAATAATTCATTGCCCACGTTTCCATATGTTAAGGTAATAATAATAATAATCAGGATGAGTTCAAGGTTATAAAATGTTGATGGTTGAGAACTATCCAATTCTGACATAAGATATTGCAGAATTTGTTTTCCTTGCGATCAAAATGCTGGGACAGAGGTCCAAAAGACTTGGGAGAAATGCCAGGAGTGGTGTTCCCTGACTTGCCTACCCTTGATGGTTACCTGAAACATTGGGGAACTAATACAGTCACACAGAACAAGACACTCTACACATGGATTAATGAAGATGGGGTGGCAGTATGCAAGAGGACCTATGCACAACTTAATGCCAATGCTTGTTGCATTGCTCACAAGCTTCTGACTAGTCGAAAACCAGTAATCAGGCCTGGTGACAGGGTCCTCCTAGTCCACGTTCCTGGTCTGGATTTTGTTGATGCATTCTTTGGGTGCTTAAGAGCAGGAGTCCTACCAGTTCCTGTTCTTCCACCAGATCCTTTACAAAGAGGTGGCCAAGCACTTTTGAAGATTGAGAACATTGCTAAATCATGTAATGCAGTAGCCATCCTCTCCACCACCAATTACCACTCTGCAGTTCGAGCAGGTTCGGTTAAGAATCTGCTATCTTTAAGAGTAAAGATCGGGAAGCCTTCAGGGAGCTGGCCGAATCTTCCTTGGCTACATACTGATTCTTGGGTCAAGAATTCTGATGACTTGCATCCAGAAAATTTGGACAATCTGTTAGAAACCCAGCCTGAAGATTTGTGCTTTCTGCAATTCACATCAGGTTCCACTGGTGATGCTAAAGGTGTCATGATAACTCATGGTGGACTCATTCACAACGTGAAGTTGATGCGAAGTGGGTATAGGAGCACCTCAAACACAGTACTAGTAAGTTGGCTTCCTCAATACCATGATATGGGACTGATTGGAGGACTCTTTACAGCTCTTGTTAGTGGTGGGACTGCAGTCCTGTTTTCCCCAATGACTTTTATTAAGAAGCCACTGTTATGGCTTCAGACAATGAGCAAATATCGAGGGACTCATAGCGCCGGCCCTAACTTCTCATATGAGCTTGTGGCACGGAGATTGGAATCTGACAAGGATAAGGACAAGAAATATGACCTTTCATCCATGATCTTCCTCATGGTTGCTGCTGAACCGGTGAGGCAGAAAACTTTAAGAAGATTTGTTGAGCTCACTCGCCCTTTTGGCCTTTCTCAGGAGGTGATGGCTCCTGGTTATGGTTTGGCTGAAAACTGTGTATTTGTCAGTTGTGCATATGGTGAAGGTAAACCCATCTTGATTGATTGGCAAGAAAGAGTCTGTTGCGGGTACGTGAACTCAGATGATGCAGATGTTGACATCAGAATTATTGATCAGGAGACTGGTGAGGAACTTAAAGAAGATGGAAGGGAAGGAGAAATATGGATCAGCAGTCCTAGTGCTGGAATAGGCTACTGGGGTAGGGAAGAACTTAGCCAAAAAACTTTTCAAAATGATCTTCCTGGTCAGCCTGGAAGAAAATACACTAGAACTGGAGATTTGGGACGAATTATCTGTAGAAATTTATTCATCACTGGAAGAATTAAGGATTTGATAATTGTTGCAGGAAGGAACATTTACTCAGCAGACGTAGAGAAGACTGTTGAGGCTTCATCAGAGCTTCTAAGGCCAGGTTGTTGTGCAGTCATTGGTGTTCCGGAAGAAGTTCTGTCAACAAAAGGGATGTCGATCACAGATGGTTCAGACCAGGTTGGATTAGTTGTTATTGCAGAAGTTAGAGATGGTAAGCCTGTTCAGAACGATGTGATTGAACAAATTAAAAATCGTGTTGCAGAAGAACATGGTGTTACAATAGCATGCGTCAAACTGATCAAGCCAAAGACCATCAGTAAAACAACTTCTGGTAAAATCAAGAGATTCGAATGTCTCAAACATTTTACTGATGGAACTCTGAATGTGGTGCCAGACCCCATTATAACTAAGAAAGGGTTGAGACGATCGTACACCACTGGAACATGCAGGAAGGGAAACGCAGCTCGACCTCAACTTCTGAATTCTCCTTCCTCAAGTCCCAGGTTGAGTTACCAAGACATTGTGGAGTTCCTGAAGGGAATTGTCTCTGAGCAGACAGGAATTGCTATCAAAAACATCTCTGCCACAGAGAATCTTGTGTCTTACGGAATCGACTCTATTGGGGTAGTCCGAGCTGCGCAAAAGCTTTCAGACTTTCTTGGAGTGCCAGTTGGAGCAGTGGATATCTTCACTGCAACCTGCATTGCAGATGTGGCAAGCTTTTCAGAGAACCTTGTAATGAAATCTGAGCCTCAACTCATTAATAGTCCATCATATCTTTCAGAACCTGATGTTGATTCATATGAGTTGGAGCCAGAAGTTTCCATGAACCAGCAAATTCTCCTTCTCTGTTTTCAACTTCTTGCCCTCTCTTATGTCTGCTTCATGCTGATATTTCCTGCATACTTGTCACTTTCTGCATTTCCTGTCTTGATCTCAGCAAGCCATGCCATCGCAGAAAGTATTCTGTGGTCTGATTATTTGATTCCTTTGGCATTGGCTCCTCTTGCTTGGATTCTTTGCATTGCTACCACTTGTATTTGTACTTCTTTCTTTGGGAACTCTTTCTTGAGGCCAAATTATGCTCTGACACCTGAGATTTCCATTTGGTCAATTGAGTTTGTGAGATGGTGGGCACTCTACAAGTCACAGGAAATTTCCTCTAAAGTTCTTGCCGTGCATTTGAGAGGGACCGTGTTCCTCAACTATTGGTTCGAGATGTTCGGAGCTAGGATTGGTTCCTCAGTTTTGCTCGACACCGTTGACATTACCGATCCATCTCTGGTTTCAGTTGGAGATGGAGCTGTAATTGCAGAAGGGGCATTGATTCAAGGTCATGAAATTAATAATGGAACTTTGAGTTTCCGCCCTATTCGAATCAGCCGCAATTCTTCAGTTGGTCCATATGCTGTAGTCCAGAAGGGAAGCACGGTTGGAGAAAAAGCTGATCTACCTCCCCTGCAAAAGAGTGAAGGAGGAAAAGCTGTATTCAGATCTATTAAGTTGCACAATGGTCAAAAGGTGAGTTCTTCCTATATTTTTTCGACAAAGAACATGTTTCCTCATCATCATAATATCTAACTAGTAACTACTCAAACATCTGCAGGGTGGAGAGTTCCCACATCCTGGGATATCTCTATCTAATGCTATATTCCACTTCATGGGCATCTACCTGGTTGGTTTCCTCAGCACTATTTCAGCAGCTACTCTCTATTTACTTTACATATTCCTATCTCAAGAGCCTGCTTCCTTAAAAGTCTTTACATTTATTTGCGTCTCTGGAGCTTTTCACTGGATCCCTTTCAACATCACAGCATATGCTATAATGTTTACTACCGTTCCATCAAATCCTGCTGTGTCTGCAATTTTGGTTGCCATTTCCTATTTGGCTCATGGCCTCATACTCAGCTTCTTTACATGCACTTTTACACACTTTCTTTCCGGTGAAAATCAATCCCAACTGAAAACATGGCTTCGCCATCGAATTACTATCGCTTGCCACCTTAGATTTGCCAAGCTCTTGTCTGGAACAGAAGCTTTCTGTGTGTACTTACGCCTTCTGGGTGCAAAGATTGGGAAGCATTGTTCCATCAGGGCCATCAACCCTGTTTCAGACCCAGATTTGATTACAATTGGTGATGGAGTTCATCTGGGTGACTTCAGCAGGATGATTGCAAGGTTCTATTCAACCAGTGGGTTCATCCATGGCAAAGTTGAGGTGCAGGATAATTGTGTGATTGGGAGTCAAAGTCTTGTCCTTTCTGGTTCCATTCTTGAAAAGAACGTAATTCTTGGCGCCCTCTCAGTAGCACCAGTGAACTCGATTCTTAAAAAGGGTGGCGTTTACATTGGATCAGAAACACCAGTCATGATCAAGAACACCATGCACGCTTTGGATGACAGAATAGAAGAGATGGACGTGAAATATAAGAGGATAGTCGGCAATCTGGCGGCGAATTTGGCTGCCACCACTTTGAAGGTCAAGACAAGGTACTTCCACCGAATCGGTGTCGGTGGGAAAGGACAGTTGAAGATTTATGATACCATTAAAGGGTTACCAGATCATAAGATCTTCAGCCCAGGAAAGAGCTATCCTGTTGTGATTCGTCACAGCAACAGCTTAAGTTCAGACGACGATGCAAGGATAGATGCACGCGGTGCAGCTATCAGAATACTTTCAGATGAAAATGGAAGCAACTCTCCAGTTCTTGACCTGACACTCAAAACAGGGAAGGCGTTCTATGCCCGTACTATTGCAGATTTCGCTACATGGTTAGTGTGTGGCCTTCCTGCGAGAGAAGAGCATGTGAAACGCGTACCACATATAGCAGATGCAGTGTGGACGTCTCTTCGAAATGCTGATTCTTTCACGGAGCTACATTACTATTCCAATATCTGTAGGCTCTTTCGGTTCACTGATGGACAAGAAATGTATGTCAAATTCAAGTTGCGACCTTTTGATGAGAACATAAGCGAGAACTCTGGTAAGGTGGAGCCTATTGGAATTCTTCCACCAGAAACAGGTGCTATTCCCAGGGATGAAAAGGACACACGCCCTTTGCTCTTCCTTGCTCAAGACTTCCAACGTCGTGTAAACTCTCCTGGTGGGGTTCGCTACATTTTTCAACTGCAAATCCGTTCTGTTCCGAATGATGAAGCTGCTCGTGAAGTTGCACTTGACTGCACTAAGCCCTGGGATGAAACTCAATTCCCTTACATTGATGTCGGTGAGCTTGCTCTTCATCAGAACCTCACCGCCGAAGAATCAGAATCACTGGAGTTCAATCCTTATCTGAGATGCCACGAGATTGACGTTATTCGTGCTACGTCTTGCTCGGAGAGTGCATCCATTGATCATGGTCGTTCCTTGATATATGAGATATGTCAGCATTTGAGGAATGCAGATCCACTCCCTGAGGCATGGAGAATGTTCATAGAGCAGTCAGATGTTAAAGTAGACCTTTCCGGGTGCCCAATGGCAGCAGCAGCAGAAATGCAGAAGAAGGGCTTGGCTTCTTCCGGAGAAAAATTGACATTACAGAGGACTAAGGTTCACACCTTATGGGCCATTTTTGCCCAACCTCTGCTACAAACTTTCCTTCCCTATTTCCTCATGGGATTGATCATCTTTGCACCAATCAAATGGGCTCTATCTTTGAAGCAAAATCATAAACTACTAGTCCAACCCATGCATTATTATTGGTTGCTTCCTCTGCTTTGGATTTGTTCAGGTATTCTGGCAGCATTAGCTTGTGTTATTGCCAAATGGGTTCTGGTGGGAAAGAAGAAAGAAGGTCAAACAGTGTACATTTGGAGCATACGAGTCTACATGGACACTGTGTGGCAAGCTTTTAGAACCGTAGTTGGAGAGTACTTCATGGAAATGGCTGGTGGGTCAATTCTATTTGTGTTATGGATGAAGTTGATGGGAGCAAATGTAGAGCTCTGCCATGGGACCTTTGTAGATAGCATGGGAGCTCTGTTGAATCCAGAAATGGTGGAGATTGAAAAAGGAGTGTGTGTAGGAAAAGAGGCTCTGCTCTTTGGGCACATATACGAAGGAGAGGGCGGGAAGGTTAAGTTTGGGAAGATAAGAGTTGGAGAAGGCGGGAATGTGGGAAGCAGAGCAATTGCAATGCCAGGAGTGAGAATAGAGAGTGGAGGCAACCTTGGTGCTCTGTCACTAGCCATGAAAGAAGAAATTATTAGGTGAAGATCTTACAAAACAGAGGAAGAGAATGAGGAGGAGGAAGCTTGTCACTTTTTTATGTAACCGTATATGTCTTCTGAAATAAAACTTCATTTATAGCTTCTTAGAAATGAATATCATGAAGGAAAAATAAATATCAGGGAAAAATATCTCAAATTTGACAGACACGGTCTTAGAATAAATAAAAATATCTACAATAAGGGCAAGCCAATCTTGCGTATGTACATTATATACAAAAGAAAATATCCCAAAAAGCCTAAAAGAACTCCGTTGCTCTACCTTCCTCTCTTTTGTGTTGTTGGTAATAAAAAAGTCAGCTCTTCTCAGAGTTCCCAACTTCAAAGATCCAATCTTTTTTCATCCGATTGATTCTTTTGCATCAACACACCACTATAAAACCCACCATCTGATCGCTAGCATGTCCACTGAGCGTCTCTTCCCGACCCCAACACTGGACCGTGAGTCTGCAAACCTGCTTCAGTCAATTACTTCCCATGGTGGGTACGCCTTCGTGAGCATGGCAACACTAGCGACCTCCGGAGACTTCCGAGCGGCGGAGGCGGCTCGTGAGATGGCGTGGGAGCAGCTTCATTCAGGTCCCTGGGATTCCGTACTTCCGGTGTGGCGAGATGCCTACTCAATGGCATGTTTGCAGGTTGCGAACTTTCATTATGCTAATGAAGACTACACGGAAGCTCTCAAGGCTTTGGACATGGGTTTGATAATGGGAGGTCTGTTGCTCAGGAAGGATTTGGACTTCGCAGTCTCAATTCTCACTGCTTCTCGTAATACCCATCATAATTCTCAATCCTCTACTTCCAACAAGACCGTCGATTTCTGTAGGACTGAGGTGGGATTTGTAGATTTGATGTTTCTGCAGAAATTTATGTTTCTTTTGTAGCTCACAGTCTTACTTTTGTTGATAAATATAATTCCATTTCATAATGCAACTGTTGTATGATTAAAGGCACAGCTTTCCCTTATTTTGGCGTCATCAAGTCAACAACTTTGCTTCTATAATGCAGTTCATGTGTGCCATCTTAACTTATAGTGGCATATTTCTCGCCAACCTGTTGCTTCCTGTTGTTTCCTGATTTGGACTATTTTTACTTGCTTGTAATGAGTTCTCATTATTGGATATCTAACTTCAATCTCATCTTTAATTAAGGTGGCGTTGTTGCTGTAAAATGTTACAGGTGCTTCGTGTTTTACCGTTCAAATCCTTGTCTTGTAAGGTTGTGGTGAAAAGATCTGCACTATCCTTGGAGGCTTTTTTACGTGAATATTTCCTTTCTGGTTCCCCAGTTATTATTAGTGATAGTATGGCACATTGGCCTGCCAGGGAAAAGTGGCAAGATCTAAACTACTTTAAAAAGGTTGCTGGTGATCGTACAGTCCCAGTTGAGGTGATTTCTTATTTTATTTATTAATTTTGTACTGTTTTGTTTAACAACCCTATTGGCAAAACTTGATCCATCTATCTAGTATGTCAAGGTAAGGTTGGGATTAGTACAAAAGAAGTGTTTTTATTCTTGATTCAGTTGAGGTGATTATTCTTCCTGCTTATATGATGTTTTAGTAGGACTTTATAATTCAGTTTGCTCCTATGTGTCAATAAAAGCTGAAACAAATTTCTTCAGGTTGGGAAAAACTATTTATGCCAAGAGTGGAAACAAGAACTCATAACATTTTCCCAGTTTCTCGAGAGAATCCAGTCCAATGAGTTCTCTTGTGGGATTCCAACGTATCTTGCTCAACATCCATTGTTTGATCAGGCATGTCACATCATTCTCATTATGTCTGTTGATTATGTTACGGAATGTCAAATACTGTGGGTTAACATGTCACCGTCTGCCAGAAGTTCACATATTCTATTTCATAGTAAACACAGATAAATGAGCTCCGGAACGACATTTGTGTTCCTGATTACTGTTTTGTTGGCGGCGGGGAGCTTAGGTCTCTAAATGCTTGGTTTGGTCCTGCTGGGACAGTAACACCTTTGCATCATGATCCACACCACAATTTACTTGCTCAGGTAAGCTCGGCGTGGAATATGATAATAATGATGTGGCACCACCTTCTGGAGTTCTTAAACACTAAGCATAATCTTCTTTTGTGTATTCTTTTATACTCTCTACTTCTCAATCAAACTTCTTGTCGTCAAACTCCAATCTAATGCTTCTTCTGCTTATCTTGTTTACGGCGGTATGTGGGTCATCTGTGCATGATGTAACTTATTTCAGTGATTTAAGGTCATTGCACATGTATCTAATGAATTTCTTAGATTAGACTGTTGGAGAACAGCAAAATACATGACATATGTGGGCTTTGCCATCAAGAAAGTGAGCAGCCAACTGCAGATGCAATCAGAGTGCATCCGTGGCCAGTGTAAAAGTTATTGTTTAGTTTGTGATGAAAGAGTAATTTTTGTAATTTTTTTTAAAGTCAAGTCTGGAAGAAAGACATTGAATCTACTAGTTTGAGTTTGCATTATTTGCATAAAACTTAGCTGCTCGGTGACGCAAATACGTGCCTGATTAGTTTTCACAGGCGTGCTTCTTTTGGTTTGACTACATGTGCAAGTTTATTTATCGCTGTGTATGCATTTACAATTCTATAACTCTTGAGATAAACGTAGAAGTATGTTTTTCAGGTTGTTGGCAGAAAGTATGTCAGGCTTTACCCTTCTTCGTTGACAGAGGAACTACATCCATACAGCGAGACCATGCTTTGCAATTCCAGCCAGGTAGTGGCTTGAATGTTTCGAAATCTGCATATTACCTCTGTTATCATATTCATGTTAAGTTGGCCTCTAGATCTATATCCATGGTCGTTAAATTTTGTACCCTTGTATCTTGCAGCATTGTCTCTTACTACTCTAAATTGATGTATGATTTGTCAAGGTTGATCTGGACAACATAGACGAAAGACAATTTCCTATGGTGAATGAACTGGAGTTCCTGGACTGCATTTTGGAGGAAGGTGAAATGCTTTACATCCCACCGAAATGGTGGCACTATGTCCGATCGTTGACAACAAGTTTCTCAGTTAGCTTTTGGTGGAGTGCATCTGCAAGTTCAACTGCGTCCTGAGGCTTCATCAGTCTCACTCATAATATTCATGCTCATAGAACCAGCTTCTGAACTTGGTATAGAAGAAAAATCTTAACTGAGACACCCTTCCCTTATACAGCCTAGAAGTTTTGATCAATACAAAGATGAGATATGTGTAGTAATTCATCGTGATGCACTCACAAGTAGTTATTTTAGAAGTTTGAGTACATCTCTTGATAAATTAATAATTCGGGACTGTCTTTTAACGCACTGCATGTTTTTGTTGCTTTCTTTCTTGGGGAGATGTACAATTCTTGTCATTGCCATTTGCCAAACTCACGTGATATTTTCTATGTATTTATGTCTTTGTATGACCATAACACTCCGCTTCGATCATTCCCTATGTTTTGTCAAACTATTAAGATTTTATCACTAGAGCAAGTGCAACTAATTGTCTTCTTTTCGATCATTCCCTATGTTGTGTCAAACTATTAAGATTTTATCACTAGAGCAAGTGCAACTAATTGTCTTCTTTTCAACTAATTTCATCAACTCTAAATATACAGAGAGGGGGAAGAACTTCAATGATTGGAATTGGATAATCCTCGCAGCAAGTACAATACAGTACAGAGTTGGATAAGAAGTTAATGGCTGATTCTGATGAAATGGAATTCATGACCTAAAGTTCCAAACACTAAAAATGAGCTAGTACTGAACCAAAAACCAATGGAGAATCGTTGGTTTTAGAGCTCAGGAAAAGCTGACCAACTTTTATTGAAGGCAAACTCTTTAAAACATCTAAGCTGCAGATTTGTACCTACACAGAACCTTACACCTTAAGATCCTGCCCTGAATATAAAACCCTGGCATTACCATGATCTTAACCCTGCTTGGACCGCGTGACATTTGCCTATCCATAAACATATCTTCCATGTAATGCGGATCAAACATTCTGTTTTCTTCAACTCTTAAAATTCCCAGTGCTGGATCGAATGAAAAAGCTAGCAAGTGAAGCAACCATATGCATTTAGCAGCAACAAAGAAGGCTTGGAGAAGCAGTTCAGGCCACGGTCTGGTCCAATTCATGTTTGTGATAATGCAACTCATCTTCTGATCACAAAACTTACTAAACTCCTCGCTGTAATATTTTGTTCCTTTCCTTAAAACTTCATTCCAGCTCAGATTCCTCAGTGCCACAAATGAAGAAAACTGAGCCTGACGATCTTGATGAGGATCTAGGTGCTTTGGTGATCCATTCTTTTGGAAAACACAGTTCTCAAAATCTTGGTAAAGGGATTGGTTAATTATGGTTTCCAAATGGTACAAGACTGCTTTTGAGTGCTTTGAATTCAGAGAAAGTTTATGTGGTTGAAGAAGCAAGTTCAAGTTGTCCACAAGGGTCTTATCTGTTTCTTCAATCTGGCTCACCAGTGTCTTGCAGAATTGTTTCACAGATAATCTTGCTTCTGACACAATCTGCAAAAAACCTTCCACCATTACCTCTTCACTTACAGGCATCAGGTTTTCTCCATTTCCACCAATGGATTTCCCTTTCTTGGGAAAGTTTCCGGCTACCTTTTCAGATGCATTTAAATCCTTTCCTTGTGTTGCTTGCCTTAACGCCTTCTTCAACTCAGTACAGTAATTCTCTAAGTACTCGAGCTTATGTCTTAGTTCTCCCATTGAAGATTTCATCTCAGCAACTTCCATTAAAGCTTCATCTCTATTTCGATTCGCTTCTGTCAATTCTCTCTTCAATGTTTCAATGGACAATACTCCCAGGTCCTTGAGAATCTGTGAGACATCCTCGGATTCTGTTCTATTTGGTGATATCTCATGCTTCTGCTTCTTCTTCAGCTTTGGGAACAACCATGAAATCATTCCCCGTGTTCTTGGTTGTGACTGGAGAGATGAGTGGTGGAAATCTGTCATCGGAACCACAGTATTGGAACTCCTGATACTTCGAGTGGTTAGATTTTCAGACTCCGTAATTATACTGACTGGCTTGCATTTATTGCAAGAAGCTACAGACCTGAAGTCTGTCAAACTATTTCTCCTACTAGACCTATAGAATTCTGTTCCAGGTGAAGAGTGAAGCACGGTAATATTGTTTGCACAAGAACCAGTGGCAGATCTTTGATCTTCAGTTGCATAATTATGGAGTTCCAAATTGACCAAACCAGAAGGAATCCCTTTCCTTGATGAGGAATTCTCTTTCTTAAAATCAGAATAAACAGTTCCATAGCTAATTCCTTCTTCTAGCCCATACTCTTCCCCCACTTCCGATAGTGTTCTTGATTTTGTTAGAATCTGATTGTGCCCAGTTAACGGTTCGTCTTCGTAACTCTGTCAAATCACACATTCTAAGTTAGTAATTCAACAAGAAACGAATTCGGGTTCTGGGAAATTTTTCATCGTGAAGCTAAGAAAAAACCAAAATTCTCCATCTGAAAATCAGAGTCACAAACGCGAAGGAAGTGAGGAACCAATAATACAGTAGTGTAAAGATCCAGTTTTTGGAACTTGGCAACCTCAGTAGGAAAGTTGTTAATTCTAAGACTTGTTAATATGCGCAAGAACTTGAAAAGCAAGCAAATACAGATACATTATATGATAGTTTTATTGATCCAGTTATGAACCTTGAAACTTGTTTTGGAAGCAAAATATAGACAATGGAGTAACAGCAAAGATACTCGAAGTACTTGAAACTTGTTTTGGAAGCAAAATATAGACAATGGAGTAACAACAAAGATACCCCTTTTACTTCGAGAGACAAAAATAATAAGTGCACATATCCAAAATCAAAATGGTGAAACAAGAACAGGAAATCCAAACGTTGAAACGAAGAAATGGAAAAGAAACTGGACTCACAGGAGTGAAAACAGGGTAATCCTGAGAAGAGAATTGAGAAACAGGGCGTGAACCAGGTGAAGAAGATGGGAATCTCATATTTGCAGGACTGTTTCCGTGGGTGAGAGCAGCGTGGAGAGCTCTTAGCTCCACTGCTTTGGCAATGGCAGCTTGTATCTCTTGTCTGTTAAGGTCCTGGTGGGTGTTGGTTTTATTGTTATCATTGCTTTGAAAGATTTGAGTAGCAGTAGCTGCCATGGAAAAAAAGAAAAGAAAACAGAGTAGAAGCAGAGCATATACACCTAAAGAATAGAACAAGGAAAGGAGGAAAAAATACAAGTATATAGTGGAGTAGATGAAGAACGAAAAACAATAAAATGGATTTTCAAAAGGGTATCTAATGGTTTGGATTTGAGTTACGGATATGAGGATGATATTGAATGTAGTGACAACCAGAGAAGTTAGGTAGATAGAGAAAGGGTATGTTTCCAAGCAGCTTCTGTCTTTGTTGGGTAATAGAATGTGAGCATGTGAAGCAGAGAGAGAAAGGGCACAGGGAGGAGTAATGGTTTTCTTTTGCAGTAGTAGTTTTTAAGTACTTGCAATGCATTATAGAGTAGCAAAAGAGTTGAAACCAAAAAATGAGGAGAAAGGGTTATCCTAAAAAAGTCTGGAGGTCATAAAACTCGCCATACTTCCACAAAATAATTCCAAAACGTGAAATGGAGGCATTTGGGTGGTGGTGGTACCACTATGGATATGATTGCTTCAAGTACTACTACTACCACGACTATCAGAAGCAGATGAAGCCATTGCATACCCACTACCCCTAACCCTACCCAAATTGCTAATTTTGTTAACTACTGCTCTAATCATACCAAACTAATCATGCAACTCAGTTGTCTAATTAAGGGTATTTTTTAGACCCACTTCTCAATTAGTACAAAAGGGTTTTTCAATTTGTTGTGATAAAGATGTTAATTGAAGTTCACAAATTGTTTGTTGATCTACTTTATTTGCTTTCTATTACTATTATACAATACAATACAACGAAGTAGTGGTCCTAAAGAAAGGATTATAAGATTCTTTGCTCTGTTTCTTGAACAATAAATACAGAAAAACTAAACCAGAGTGAATGATTAAGAGATGCGTAAAAACAGAACAGAGTGATGGTAGTTTGGTCCATGTACTGAGCAGTTCTTTTTTCTTTTTCTTTTTTATTTTTGGTTGTAGAAAGAAAAGGTTCGACGTGGGGGACAGAATGATCCATTACCCTCCAAACATCTGTTGTCTCCATCCCATTTTTTTTCCCCCTTTTAACAGTGAATCTTGTGAAGCATAGATAGTGCCATCCTTGTGACCAAACAGAGGCCTTTAACTTCATTATTAAAGCTGTAAACTTTCCCCAGAATGGTGTGCATGTGTATAGATATATACTTGGAAGAGAAGATACATAAGCAAGCTACGGGAAATGGGTTTAGTATTTGAGAATGGAATTCCAGGTAGGATTGGAAAATGAAGGTTGATGGATTTGATTAGTTTATTGAAATTTAGCTTAGTGAGCCAACCACTCTCTTCACTTCCTTCAAAGTTCCCACATGCAAAAAGGTGGTTTTGATTTCTTTGTTTAAAAACCTACTCAGGATATATAATTCTTGACTTAGAGAAAGCTAATACTACTACTTGGTAGTTTGGCTTTTCAATTTGTTTTGACCTTAACTAGGTTCGGTTAACCAACGTCCGCTGCTGTTTGCTTTGAGATGTTGAAAAGTTGAAACTTTTGGGGATTATTGTAACTAATCTCCAAAAGTTGAGCATTTTATCATTAAATTATCATTGAATGGAGAAAAAATTTGAGATCTGGGTCGATTCAGTAAGATTTTTTTGGTATTACTGCTTTTTCAAGATGATGAATTTAAGTTACCAATCATAATCATTTTAAATCATAATAAGTTGTTAACACAAAGAGTGAAAAACTCATGGACTTGTTAATATCATTGATCCTAGTACTTAATTCTAAAGTTTTATAATATAGCATCATATGAAATGGAAACTGATTTTAATTTATAACCAAAATGGATAGCAGGTAAAGTTGAAGAAGCTATGATCAGAAGTATACTTCTTGAGATTTAAGAACACATGACCCACGTACCCCACTTCACTCGTACTCTTAAAGCCACCTAATACTCACCTAATCCTTGAATATGTCATGTGGCTACGTATCCAATAATTTGTAATTGTTTTTTTAATAAAAGCAACTTATCCAATTAACTTGTTCAGAATAATTTATGATATATTTGATCATATGGTTTAAATAGTATTTGTTTACATATCTATGCAATGTGTAGATTTACGTGAATATAGCGAATGCCATTAGTTTGGAATTGCAGCCTTTGGATGGGGGGAAAAAAAGTGAAGGGCTTGGATGTCTCTTTCTCTGAAGGACTTCAAAACGGAATAAAAGAAAAGGATGCATGCAAGTCCAAAGCAAAGCAGAGCAGGAAAAGATTGCACGAAGGAATGGACCACGCATAGGCATATGGACTTTCTCTGCCAATTTCAGTAGATTTTGGAAGTGGAAGGTCGAAAGGCAAAGACAGAAAGACCAATATTTGCTTGCTTTTCCTCGTACAATGCTTAGTTTTTGTCCTGTTACTTTGTTCCCTCTTGGCTAAAGTGGATTCCAATACTCACGCTCTAACGTATAAACTCTCAGAAAAGTTACAATGGCCATGATCCATGGGCTAGCTAGCTAATTAGTAGACATAGAGTGGTGCTCTCGATGATTCTTGTCAAGGACAGAAAGTCAGAGACAAGTCTTGTTCCTTTTTTTTTTCTGACCAATTTCTGGGGTATGAAATTGCTCCAGACAGTTTCTACAGGCATCCCAATGAATTCACCTACTTCGACTCTGAGATTTCAATCTCCTTTAATCGAATGCTTCTGTTGGGATACAACCAGCAACGAAGAATTCTGAATAAAACCAATAATCCATCCTTCAGAACTTATATAAACAGTAAACAGATTAAAAGAGCTAAAATGTCAGCGATGAAACTATGTTCAATGGGGGAGGCAAAGCTATTGGTTAAAGCTCAAAAAGATATCTTCGTAATCTAAAAGCACACACCTTGGTTCCAGCTACGATAGTACCATTGAGAGGGTGAGTGGCACATGTTGTAACACTTTCTGATAATGGAACAAACCTATTTTGCCTGCATTTGTTAACCATTCCAGAATGCATCTCTGTATCCTCTCTAGCACAACCAAACAGAAATCAAGCAAATATTTAGTTGATTATTCAGATCATAAAGAGAAATGAAACAAGCATAACGATCACCATGACAAGTAGACACAAATGTTTATGTTGAAAAAGGTAGGACGCGGAGGATGAAAAGCAATGTCAATTTTGGAATGCTCATCCTAGTAATAATAGTTCTTGGAGTTAGTTGTTACAAGTTAGGATCTTATAGGGAGCCAATTCAGATTTAAAATAAGAAATGGGTTATCTACTTATTTATGACAGGACCCTTAGCATCCAAGAGGTATTCTAAAGAACCTCTTAACTCCCAAAATGATCAATGGATCAGAATTACAAATGAATGTAAAACTGTCCGATATTATCAGTAATAATATGTGGAACTGCAGGGAAGCCCTAATTGAGACTATTCAAACCTTGGAGCCCTTACCATACCAACTAGATTACTCCCGACCTGACAGATTGAAATGGCTAGCAAGTCCCTCCAAAACCTACACAAATGCCTCAGCCTACTCTACCTTGAGACCTCCCAATCTTTGCGTCCCTTGGTACAAACTAGTCTGGCATAAAAGAACTAGCCCAAGACATTCCTTCATCCTATGGTTAGCTTTTCTTAATAAGTAGAGACAAGCTTCTCTTTTCATTTATCCCAAATCACTGCTCCTTGTGTTTCTTGGATAACGAGTCCATTAATCACCTGTTCTTTGAATGTCCCTACTCTAAAACAGTTTGGACACATTGTTTAAACCATTTTCAAATTCATTTACCACACCTGCTATCCCTTCAAGCCTTTCCAAGCTGGATCCACCATCCCTTAGACCACTCTAATATTGACCTCAACCTTCTCATCATTCTCCTATCAATGGCTGTTTATAACATCTGGACCAAAAAGAACTACCGAACATTCAAAGACAAAGCCTTGGAAGTTGGGAACATAAGCACTAGAGTGGTCTTCTGTTAGGACTCTCTCCCAGAATACTAGAATAATACTATATTATTGTAGAAAAGTGGTGACATATAAATATCACTACAGTATAGAAATATGGTATTCCTCCCTAACCAGAGCTGATTAAGCTCCTCCCTAACCAGAGCAAATGCTCCTCAGAAGGTGATGATCCTTCTGCCACAATCTTCTCACAAAATATTCAGCCTATCCTTCCCTTCTTCTCTTCCTCCTTTTATAATCTCCCTAGTACATACGGTTATAACTAACTCTTGTTCTAGAATAATTCTTTCTCTCTCTCCCGAAGGTCTACCAATTACTCCTCTACCCTCTACTTATTTTTCCTATCATCTAATGATCCTAACATCTTCCAAGCTATGAAACTTCTCAGCGCAAATACTAAAGTAAGGTAATTTGGTGTGAGGATCTTTTTCACTAACATTTGTTTTGCAAGTTGTCCTAGTTCTAGACAGTAAGATTCCATTCCCCTTTTGTTGGTGTTTCAGCAAAGAGGGCTGGAATCAGCAGAATCTTTCGGATGTCACCAAGGTGGGATGGGTGAGAAGTTGGAGATACAAACATGGAATCAAACTGGTCTAGTTCAACAGCTTCAATCCCAGATGTTTCTTGACATAAGGAAACCAACCTCCAATGTTGGTTCTTAAACACTCGGAAGCACTTCACAGGTCTTCTCAAAATGAATGAGTGAGAGTCATGCTAATATATGTTGGTGTTCTTGTTACTTGTTGCATGCTGGTAGGAATAAGATGGATGAAAGAGGTTGGGAGATTTAAATCCCACCCCTTTTCTGCAAATTAGCAGCACACGGTTAAGAAGATCCACCTATGAATGTTGAATTGATTTTCTGGCTTGTCTTGTAGCTGAGTTAACTCTTTTTCTGTTCTAACGTACTTTGTAAATGTAAGCTTTAGCTGGTTGCGATGTTCCTTCCTACATCAGCTTGGTGGGTAACTATGTACAGGCTGGTTGTTGTGGTTGTTTCGTCATAAGGATCATGTTTGTAGTGCTCCGCATGTCCATTGATAGGCTTCCCTTTTGGTATTGTAAAGAGCTTTGCTTCTTGGGCAATCTCTTGATGTACATAACTCTTTCTTGATTTATTTATATTACTGATTTACTGATTTACCCAAAAAAAAAAAGCAATGTCAACCTAGTTTAAGAGGGTAACAACAGTAGAAGCTCTTTTAGTGGCAATCCAATATATAATTGATACTAGCTACGATACAATTGTTTACCTGTAGTCCACATGGCAGGGAGAACTAGGGTCAGGATAGAAATCTAAAAGATGAATGCCATTATCAGATGATGATCCAATCACATAGATCTGCAAAAGAGAAACATTACATTCAACAAACGAGAAACCAAATGGTTCAGACCCAAGCAGTAACAAGCCTGAGATGAGTTTTGTGTCTTTTAATGAACCGGGAACACATTAATGAAGAAAATATCAAGCAGTCATCATAACAATGCTATCTGAACCCTAAAGCAAATGGCATGACAAGCTAGCTCATCTACATTTGGATCGTGAAAAGAATACCAACTCAGACAAAGTAGAGTTTAGCTGACGTGAAATGTAAATACATTAAACGTTACAGCAACATTCCCCATTTTCATGTCATCACTGATTTCCGTAACCATGTACTCAAACTCATCTTAATTTTATGCTGTAGTGCATCTCATCTTGACAAGTCTATCACCAAACTGCATGAGTTAGTCTGTTGTTTTCCAACTAGCATCAAAGGCTTTGATATCTTTAAGGCACACAATTGCAACCCTAGTCACACTGTCTTGGAACAAGAAGAAGCCAAGAAGCTCATAAGATGACCAAACATTGCCCGTAGAATCTCCAAATTGAATTATATGCATGATAGGTTTATTGAAAAACCTCAAACATATAGCAAATTAGATACTGATATAGGTAAATAATAGTTGATGTGTCTTACTGATAATGCTGGCAGCCATGATGGTTTTCTGAAGTATAATAGATTAGAGATAGTGTTGGCATCATTCCTGATCAGGAAATAAAAAGCTCTAAATTAATTAGTTGATTATTGCATAAGATATTATGATGAATAGCATAATAGCAGACTGCCAAATTTACTTACAACCAAGCTGGAGGAGGGCAATGAATGTGAGTGATTTGAAAATTATGAGTGTTCAAAATGCCTGACCTGAATTTAATCATAAGAGAAGAAGTCAGATCATCAACCAGAACTATTCTGTTATGTTAAATATGCTAAAACAATGAATGCATATGGAGATTGAAGAGTAAAAGGCACATAGCGACCATCCATGGTTGCAAGCATCACAATGATGGGCATACCCTTACTACCACTCGACTCTTGCAATCAATGTAATGCATATTGCAGGTGCAATATGGAAAGCACCATCCAAATCTTTATTGTTTTTTAACATAAAACATAACAAATTGATCTTTTCCTAATTTATAAAGTTAGGTCACCAGCCTATCCTGTTGGAAGATCTGTTGTAAAGCTGATGCAGGTAAATATAAAACACGAGCCATTAATAGCATGCCGCATTACAACATACTACAGCATAAAGTATGCTCAAAACTAGGTTTTTGCCAAAGAGAAACAGATTCCCAGTTATGCTGAAGCCACCCACACCTGATATGTGGATTACAATAAGGCCAATGGATGAGCATATATCAACTTCAATTTTATCCTGCAACGATAGTTTTTGAGTCTGTGTAAGCATATCATTTTTCTAGTCCAGCATCTTGATAATGCCATTGGCATTGGTCGTTAGCATATAGTGCAGGCTCAGAACTCGAGACCTACCTTTGATTTCAGACAGTGGGCAACTGTACTAGATTCTTTTGTACAAGTTCCTTTACTTTTCTCATTATAGAATTGCTTGTGAATTAGTCATTGGTTATCATTACCAAGTTATAATAGCATGGAAAGGCAGAATTTATCAAAACTCTTAAGTCTCGATCAGCTTATCAAGAAATTTGTTCAAGTTTAATAATGAAGAGGAGAGCGGAAAGGACAACAACTAAATTGCAGACTGCAGGAAGATAAAAAATGCTTTTACATGCTGACCTACCAGCCATCATCAAGATGAAATGCTAAGTGATGCGGGCAAGAGGGATCAAAAGTAATGGAGTGAACTTCCTTGGAGACAATATTTGATTGGGCCTGCAGAGTGATGGGAAGAAATGGTTAATGAGGATAACATTCACTTGCAGGTTCTGAACTAAAAGCATCCCATTAAATTTGTTTTATTGCTCCACACTTTCCTCAAATCAAACATGAAAGGCGAATTATAATTTGAAAAATATTTAACATCAGGAATCATGCAATAGGAATACCTTCAAAGGGCCTATCTTTTCTAACATCGATGCCAACTTCCAAGATGCTACAGGAGGATGGCATGCCTGATTCAACGAAAGGCAGGAGCAGAAATTGTAGGTAAATTAAATTAAATTTCTTCCAGAACAGGAAGCCAAATGGAAGCATAATATCAAACTGTTTGACAGTAATATGAAGAAGTGACAAGAAAAACTACCTAGAAGGAAATTGTATTGTTAAAAAGGCATTTCTGATTGAACCAAAGCTTAGCAAATCGTCCCCATTAGGGCCATAATCAATGTTTTCAGAATCCCAAAGATGCACATTGAGCAATAGCTTTAAAAGCTTACCTCTCTATGACTTTGAAAACCAGAAGATGCTCGTCCTCCACGGAAGTCCCACATGTAAATTGTACCACCTCTACCAGCCCCAAAAATCATCTAGAATTAAATTAGTTATCATATAATTTAATCACTTAGATATAGAAAAACAAAGAGCGACAAAGTAAAAGACTAATCAAATGTATCATAATAATAGCAAATTATTTTAAATGTCTTGGCTTTCCGACAATTTATCAAATGTATCATAACCTTTAACACTACATATCATGACAGGTTTTATATATATATATATATAACTGTAACACTATTAGTGATAGACCTTGACAGTGGTCAAATTAATAATGCTTTCATTATCATATTGAAAATATTTTTTTATCATTTATATCTATTCTTTTATTTTTATGATTTTTCATACTTTGAAATTTAAAAATGGTAAAAGATAACCTCCTTGTCAGATACTTTTCCAAATTTTATCAAAGGTGCATTGGACTATTATAATTTATAACATTTGCACAAAATTTCAAGTTAAAATTTCAAGTATTAAATTCTTTATAAACGTAATAATTCAGCATAATTAAGTTATATTACTAACCGGAATACACACACGCACACACACATATGTATAACTCGTGATATTTAGCGTTACAAAATAAAAATTAAGATATATTTGACATTTTGCGCACAATTCAAGATATATTATATAATTTACCAAATAACAATGCTTATTCAATCATCCTAGCATAAGAATGAACAACAAATTTAAATAGCATCACGTTACGCAAACTCAAAAGTGCAAATATAAAGGATAACATGCAGAAACATGCCTAAGCAAGTGATGCATTCAAGCATTCACCAACCTGATTATCCACATTTAGCTTGACACTGTTTATGGAGCTATAGTTGTTAATTGCAAGCTCAAGACAAGGAAGAGCACTCATCCTCCTATCCCATACATGGACTGCACCGTTTGTATCTGAACTAACTAACCTGCCAATGTAAGAGGAAAGAATCAAATAAAGGAACTGATAGACATACATAGGAGCTGCTGAAGTGTGACAAAAGTAGTTAGACTAATAATTCAGTATTAGAACGATGCATGCAAAGCAGTCTCCAAACCATGAAAAAGGTATAAGCTACTAGCTGTTCCTTTTTCACATGCAGCTTGCTCTTCATTATTACTATAATCAGTTCATCTTTCACAACTTTAGGGCTCAAGTTTGGCACCAAATTTAAGTTTAGAGAAGTGCTTGCCACTTTTCACAAACCTTGATTTATCATCTGTTGAAAAAGCTATATCAGTCAGTCCCTTACGAATGTCATTCCCATGAACAGTGACTGTGCGTCTTGTTTTCAGCACCTGCATTAAAATAAAGAAATATACACTGGTATCCAATTAAGAGACAAGCAAAACACTTCAGAAAGTTGCCTGTCTAAACAAGCAAAATGGTGAAAACGATGAAAAGCAAACAAGAAGTCAAAATAATCAGTTTACTTGGAGCTTCTTGAAACTGCTTTGCAAAGGGATAAAATGATTAAGAGTGACCGGAAAATCTGTTGAGGAAGTAGTTTAGATAAAAAATTTCCGGCTGGACATGATATGAAAAAGGAATAATATTACCAGAGGTGGAAAGAGATCTTACCTGAGCTGGATCAGAAGAGTCATAACCAATATCAAAAATGAGTACTTCATTGGTTTTGGTAGAGGTACAAGCAATCTATAAATGCAAACAAATCAAACCAAAGGTTCAATAAAGATTCACATTCCTTGAGAAGGATAATTATATACTGAAAGTCGTCATTTTTATACGATTATTTCCAACAAGACGGTCAATCAATCCATGAAGTCCCTAGACTTAACTTTATAATTTATGCAATCCAGAGGATTTAAAAAGAGCAACCAGAAAAAGAATTACGAATTAGGTGACAAAAAAAAAGGTTATCTAAGACATTAAAAGAAACATGGATGCCCAAACCTCATCTTGGTAGGCAGAATTCCAGCCAACAGAGTCGAGTTGTTGATGCAAAGAAATGTGGAATACATGTTTGCTTTCATCTTCATCCATACCTTCAAGCAAATTGACAATATATACGACAAGAGTAGGAGAAGATATGGGTGACTGAATGACTTGTTGTAAACACAAATGCACAGTAGCATGGAATAAAGCAAAAACAGGAACTTACAAGGAAATGAATGAAGAGTCTGAGAGTAGAGAGATTCAAAATCAAGAACCATTAAGCATCCCGACTTGGTTACTGACACTAAGTAAACTCCCTGGAAGACATATGTACCATAAATTGGACAAACAAGGAAGTGAGAAAGAAAGAAGCTAAAAGCAAACAAAAGACATGGAAGCTGGAAGCCTGATAATGAGGGGAGGAAAACAGTAATTCACCTTATTGTCAAATTCAAGGGAAGAGATGCCATGCCTGATAAAAGAAGACATACACAACAGATGGCATTGTTGGTGTATATGAAAGAAAGGAGTATGAATGAACATAAAATAAACTATTTGAGAAATGAGTAAACCGAATACTGAATTTGTTATTACTTGGAAATAGGAGAACCCTCTTCCCTGTTAGAGATGTTACCAATCTGATTCATCTGCCAAATTATACAATTGTCAACTTCATAAATCATTTAAATAAACAAACGATATTGATATTGATATTGATAATAAGGGAGGGAGGACATACATGGGTTGGGCATGGAACTCCATTTATATTATATAAATGCGGAAATGCACCTATCTTTTTTTATTTCAAAACAAAAAAAATTGGTGAGCTAATAATAATACTAAAGGGTATTATAAAAGATGAAACTTGAAGGAAATAGAAGGAAGGGTAGGGAGTGACCTGACCTGAGAGTAGGATTGGAGAAGTAAAGAAGAAAAGCGGCGGCGGCACGTGGGATTGAATCCTCCGATCAACTCACTCGCGGCCATCATCATCTTCCGTGACCGGCGTCTTCTTCCAATTTAAGTTTCAGAAATGCATCAAAATCTCACCATTTAATTTAACCCAATTAATATATATAGAAGAAGAAGAAGAAGAGTTTACCTCTGAAAGGTTGTGATCTTAGGAGAGTGCGTTGAAGATTGAAGAGAAGCGGCAACATCATTCATCTTCTTCAAGTACTTTTCCATTTTCCTTACACGAGAGAGAGAGCCAGAGGAGTCGTTTTTTACTTCCATTTTCCCGCCAAACAAGCAGCAACCCATGTACGGTACAGTCTGTAACCCGACAAGTGCATCAACAACTAATGTAGTCGGCCCAACAAGTAACAACTAGTAAAAGAAAAAAAAAACCATTTTTCCTAATTACAAAACTCAACTAAGTAGTCAATTTTATTAATTAATAAATTTTTATAAATGAAATTTTCATTTAACAAACTTTTTTTAATTAAATTTTAAATTCTAACGTTACTTTTCAATCATATTTTAAATTCTTTAATTTTATTCAATCTTTTACCAATTTTATGATAGTCTTATATTAGTTAAATATTTTAAACTTTAAGGAAGCATTTAGTTTGAGGGTTTGGGAACGAAGGAATGAACTAATTGTAAAAAACAATATTTGCTTTGAGGTTTTCAATTCTAGGGGAATAAATTTGTCCCATAAAATTTGAAAATTTACTAAACCTACCCTCTGTATCAATTTTTCATTCCAATTTAAGTTTTTATCACATTTATTTTTTATTCTTTTATTTTCAGCCTTTGCCTTACCATCTTCTTTATATCCTTATCGCCTCTCAATTTCTTACGATTTTCTATCCTACCTTATCTCGTCTTATCATCGAAGAAATTTTTTATTAGGTGTTCTTTTTTTTTCTTTGTGTTCAGAGTGAGATGACATAAATTGCATGAACCTGTAATCTATTACTTTTCTTTTCAGCTTCAAAAATAGTTCTATGTAGCTTATTGTTTATTATGTAAATACACAACCAAAAAATATATATATAAAAAGAACATTATGAGGAGCAATATAAAGATACGTGAGCTAACTATTAACACAAGAAGAACTTGAACGTCACATCAAAGTCAGACCCAATTGTTGGGAAGTGAAAAATCATGGAATCTGAATGACACTTCACCAGCAGTGTCTCTGTCAAGTTTAATCTGCGCCTCATGATCACCGTCCTCCGGTGGCAATGGCAAAACTTGGTTATCATTTGGCCTTATTTGTGGAGGTGAAGGTGGAGGAAGAGGGGTTGAGACGGGGGTTGGGGTGGTGATCCAAGCTCTGGGGTTTGGACTCGGAGACGACGCTACAACACTTCTGTCCCATAATAACACGTGCATTACGATTGACACTTTTGCATGTCTATGCAACGAAAGTTTCTGGCTCAGTGAGACCGTGTCAAAGCACCGAATCGCTCCTGTCGACGATACCATCCATGGAAGCACCTTCTGGTTCGATACTCTCGACACCACTAACAGCCTGGACGCACTTGTTGCTTCTCTGTACAAATTGCTCAGTCCCGACCTCGTTGACGGGACGTTCTCGTCGTCCCTAATCACCGACGATATGTATATAAACCCCTGATAACGAACAAGAAAAGGAATGGATCATACATCCATTGCCATGCAAGATAACGTAACAGATGTGATTGATTGATTGATTTCATTTTCATATCATACCTCTTCCGTGCGACTAATGGCGAATCCAAGCTTTGTATCATCTTCTTTGATCTTGATTTCTATACCAAACTCCCCACATAGAGGAGCATACCAGAGACGAACTGCTCTTACAACGCCTATGTCCACTCCATGATAGTCCTCAAAACCGTACAAGCTTGCATTGGCAAGATTTGACAAATCAGATAGCGACCCAGCATTCACCGTTGATGATGCCGTCTCTCCTGATATCTATTCCATCCAAACCATAAAAATTTGTTAAACAACACCAACTATAAAAAACACTGCGCTTAAATATTAATGACAATATGATATTATAAACAATACCTTGGTGAGGAGGGACTCGGTCTGAATATTCATGAAAACTACGGGGATACCAGAGGCCTGAGAAGCGTAGAGCCAAGCATTGGCTCTGGCAAGAGTGTCTTCCAAATCATTGTAACGAGAGGCAACTCGGTCAGAAGCTTTTGGGAGGAGAAGTATGGAAAGAAAGCAGCTTGAATTGGGAACAGCTAACCCCTCTTGCATGCCTCTTCCCCATGGATACGACACATATCCATCTTGTAGCTTTGCCCTTGTTAACGCCCCTACAATTCTCGAGCTTCTTGAAGCTGCAAAATGAAAATTAATCAAAAATATTAAGCTTCGTGAGAGTTTTGCAAAAGGTCAAATATCGGAAAATGGGAACGGAGATATAGCCGCCAACAACTTCCCAGGTCAACCTATAATTGAATCACAACGTGGAATTAATGGAAAAACTTATCGGTGGAGGTCGACCTAACCCTTTTTTTTTTCCCCATCCCCCTCCATGTAGAGCTAATTAAATTGAATTGAACGGGATCATCTATTCAATTCCGAAATTGATACATAAAAGCCGGCAATATAATATATATATAATCATTAAAAGGAAAAAAGTCCAAGTGGATACGTATTTGGAAGTTGTGAACAGGAAAAGAGGTCCAAGTGGAGTTGGAGTACCCTGAATCTGACTCAAGATATTTCATTGTTAATGTCTTCTCACAGTACAAATTCTAACAATATCAACGGAAAAAGTAGAACCACGTGGGACTCACAAGTCAATACCTCCCAATTCCAATTCCCACCAAAACCAATCAAATCAACGCCAGTCTCTCCATATTCCTTGTCCTTCTAGAATTACGGTACAGATCATCTATTTTAATTTCATAAATCAATTCTTACCTCTTTCACAAAATCTCGACCATACATTTACGTTGAACAAAATTGATTAGAATAGGGTTGTAACAACGTTCATGTACAGAGGATTTCATGTGATTTAATTTACTTTTATACAGTATTTTTTACTCTATTAGTTCGGAATCATTGCAAGAGATTCTTAGATATATTATAGAGCAAAACACATTTAGTTGTCACGAAACCAGTAATGAATGAAAGCACTCACAGCTAGACACGTGGAGAATTGAAAAGTCAAAGCCAAAGAGACAAGTGAAAAGAAAATAATCACAAATGCGGAGGTGGAGGTGATGGTGTCGGCAGCCGGTGGGATGGTTGGTGGTGGATGAGTATGCAATGTATGTGTGTGTATAGAGAGAGACAGAGATAAATGAATTCTAACCTTGCAACTCCAAGCAATCGGCCTCGGAGCGATCGGAGAAGGCAACAGCGTAGTTAGGGTCAGCGATAGACCTCAGGATGTATTGTTTCTTAGAGGAGGAGTCGGGAACGATACAGGCTTGAAGCTGAGCGAACTCGTCTCGGCCCCTTCTGACTCGGACAAGAATAGAGGTCTCTTTATTCTTGAAGGAAGAGTGAAGAACCCTCTGAACCCCAGACTTGCCGTTCTTGAAAGGCGACTTGAGGCTGAGGGACTGTGAGTTTGAGGATCCGATCAGGATCTCCTCAACTATGTCGCCGGTTTGGAGCATGTCGGAGGTCCACTCATCTGCTTTAGAGCTGCCCTTTACACACTCGATGGAGAGAACAGTGAAGGATTTTGAGGGGGTTTCAGGAGGCGATGTCCTACCACTATTACTTCGATCCAGGGACATGTTTTGAGCTACCTAAAGTACTCTCTTTCTATATATATAGAGATGATACTTGGTTGCTAGAAGCCTAGAACTGGACAGGAGATAAAGGTAGAACCTTCAACCTTGGTAACATCTTTTGTTGACTTTTTCTCTATCTTGACTGAGTCATCACCTAGCATATGTATGTATATGTACTTATGGAGAAAGTTGGTTATAATATAAGAGATACTTCCATAAGTTATGGAGCCAGTTCCCAACTAAGCCGAGAGAGCTTTAAGAATCTATGTGAGAAGCTATGGTAGACAGATTCTAGTTACTGTGTCCGTGGGTGAGAGAGAGAGAGAGAGAGAGAGGGAGAGGAGACCAGTTATTGTCTTGTTTGGTGAAA
This sequence comes from Erythroxylum citrifolium, assembly GCA_026284465.1. NCBI lineage: Eukaryota > Viridiplantae > Streptophyta > Magnoliopsida > Malpighiales > Erythroxylaceae > Erythroxylum > Erythroxylum citrifolium. The sequence continues at coordinate 61,234,244 of JANKOE010000003.1, forward strand.
CAATAAATGAATAAGCGCTGTACTGGTATAGAAATAATTGAATTGAGAGGACCAACAAAAAAATCTAGATTTTTTTGTCTATTCTGTTTAATAAAATTTCAGCCATTTATTTTGTGAGATTCACGCAGGATTCATGCGAGACCCACATAAATAAATCACTGAGATTTATTGGATACAATAAGACACCATAATATTGGACAGAAGATCTGGACTCCAAAAAAATAGAAACCATAACAAACTGTTAAAATATATACTATTTAAATTAGTTATAAAAATAATAATAATAAAATTTGATTACTTTGATTTTTGTTCAAATTCCGCTATTACAGGTTAATCCAATGAACCTAAACCTAACCACAATTAGTGTATAGACATGTGTACACACTAACTCGAATCTTAAATTGTTAATTTTGGATAAATTTAAGACATGATTAAAATATCAACTATATGTATATAGGTGGATAATTAGGAGAACATAAAAAATAGACAAAAAAATGGAAAAATAAGTATTTGCCAAGTACTTATATGTAATTATTGTTTATATTTTTCTTATACAGGTTTAAGCTAGGATTGCCAGTATTACCCAAATATTGATAAGGTAGTTCAATTCAATAACATATTATAAGACAAAGAGAGTCTTAAGAATCAAATTGCTAGAGCCATTTCTTTTTTGGAGCTGCATCCTTTGCCATACTTGGAGTTCGCTTTCTGATCTTTTTAGAATCAGAGCCAGCAGCAGAGAGCTGTCTTGGCTTCAAAGAAAAAATTCTTCCAGACCTATGATTGGCTGATATTTCTTTAAGAGGACTTACTGATCTAGACTTCACACAACTTGAGAGCTTTGCTGGTGCTGATCCAAGGTCTCCTGCCAAGACAAGATCATTTTTCTGCAGAGGTGTTTCCTACAGTTTGAAAGGAAAAAGGAGAGAGAGGGGTTGAAATTAGTTTATTAAAGTATGAATCTTGATCCTGAAAGCTACAACTTCAAGCCTGGAAAGTGCTCACTCACAGGAATTTTAATAGCATGAGGTCGTTCTTGATTTTTAGGAGAGGTATCCGAATCAGATGAGGAAGGACTAGTAGCACTGTCCATGTCATAAACAATGTTATCCAACAGGGCAGGAAATTTCCAACTCTCCAAGGTACTAGAAGCAGAAGAGGAAGGTCGCTGAAGTCTGGTAAGATGCACCACCTGCATAATCAAATTTTATATCCTCATAGTAGTTCCTGAGGTTTAACCAATTATTCTCCGATTAAATACAACTAATTCCACGATACCGTTAATTTACATGGCAGGCCAAAATTATTATAATAGAAAGACAGATAAACATAATTTGCGGCTTTCAACTTCCTCAATGTGCTACAAATCAGGGATATCTTAACAACCATCAAGCAGTCTGAATGCCAAATAGGAAAGTCATGCTATAACAAGTTGAAAGTGAGAGAACCTGTAATAGGATAGGGATAATGCACGTAAGAACAGCTACTAACCTTTTCTTCTAATATCAGCACGTCCCTTCTAAATTTTGTAATCATCATGTTTTTCCTGCGAATGATGTCTTCCAGCTCCGCAATTCTCTGTCATAAAGAGAAACGTAATAAATCTTTAAGAAAAGTTCAGTTGCATCAGAAGCACAAAACAAACGCAACTTGATTAAACCTTTGATCCAGCCATCTTGCTTGATTGTAGGATAGTTGCCAGCTCCATTATGGTTGCATCTTTCTCTTCACATTCCCTCTTCAAATTAAGTATGTCTTGGTCTACAGCAAAGGTGTTCATCTGTAAGACATGGATATAAACTCTCACAGGTTAAGACATTACCAGCATTTTAATGATCTACAATCAATATAGGGAGGATGTGGTTTTCAAGGAAAATAACATAAATATATTCATTTTAAGGACCATTTATGCATCCAAAATAAGCAGAAACATGTCATTTCCCTATGTTCCAAACAGCTTGTTATCGAGATTGCCTATAATTCCTTGTATATAGCTTGAGTAACTCAAGTTCCACCGCTTCCATCAAACTAGTTTAAGACTTGAAAAACAGCAATTCCATATCGACACTCGATATATGGAACCCTCTTGCACCATATTTTAGAATGCTGATGCTTAAGTCGTGATTAAGCTCTGATCGGGAGAAGGTGCTTAGCCAATTATATGAAAGCAAGCTCACGGGCAAAATCACCACCATTTATGCAATGCATCCAAGCCAAGAATAAACTGTTATGATTTAGGATATTCCAGACTAAAAATAAACTGGCAGTTGAAATGAGAGCTACTGCTCACATAATTGTTTAACAAGATTAAATCCTTGATTGTGGAAACAAGTTAAACTGGTATGATCAGTATATGTGCACAAAGGCATATTCAGAGTTACCTGGATATCTTGTGTAGAAGTAACACTTGGAGCCCAATCAGACCAATCAGACAAGCGCCGCTCTTCTTGTTCAGTTTCATTACCGAAAGGTAGCTTGTATTGGAGTACCTCATCCCCGGTAGGAACTTTGTTGGCCTAGCAACAATTAAATCAAAGACAGAGTTTAGATTACAACATCAGTAAATTGAAAACAGTTCTGCTGAATTTGAAAATCACTCACTCACTCACCAAAAAACTAGAGGAGAAGAGATGTTGATGTTGATCACAATGCCAACAACCACATGGAGAAAATTGAATCTTGTGGCATCCAAGATCGTCAAGTGTAGCCAATCCTTCACATTTGCTCCTACCATGATTAACCTGCTCACACAAATTGTCCAGCTTCTGCTGCATACTCGATAACACCTCATCCTAAACAGTAATGGCGTAGTGCAACAAAATCAAACAAACACTTCTTCTCTCTTAATGACAAAGAAAGGAAATTTAGGAGTGAAATGACAAACCCGAAGATTCACAGAATTTCGAAGCTGGGATATAACGCGATTCTTGTTGGATTCAGCAGTGGCAACGGCAATGACAGCAACTAGTAGGAATCTTTGTAAAGGAGTGAAGAGCTCCCAGGCCACGATTTCATCTTTTCTGGAACAAAAGTCTAAACCTTTAAATATGGATTCAGCGGAACTAGATTCCTCCGCGTTAACCAGACGCCCCTGCAGAGACACCCAAGCGAAGAGGCGGGAATGCACCGAAGGGATGCGGCGGCTAGGAGTGAAGTGGGTAGAAAGCCGCCGAGAAGACAACGGAAGCGGAAAGAAACTCACCAGCCAAGGCTGTGGTGCAGGGAAAGCGAGGGAAGTGTCGTCGACTTCTTCTTCCATTAGCATTAACTATGAGTGAGTGATTGCGATGAAGATTATAACTTTTGGGAAGACGAACCACAAAGGAAGAGATCATACGAATGAATGAGTTACCAAAACCTGCTGGATTTCAAATCCCATTTGAGATTTGAGATTTGGGAGGGAAACCCCATCGTCTACCTATTCATTACTTGCATCAAAATCAAAAGTCGTAATATTTTTTTGTTTTGTTTTGTTCTGTTTTGTAAGGTACCATTACCATATGAAAACAAGAAAGTTTTGAATTTTGAACGATAACTGCTTCCGAGTCTTGGAAAAAAAAAATCTGACAGTCCGACTGTAAGATGCATAAAATTAAAGGTTGTGTGGAGTTTCCATTTCCAACTTAGGTTGTTGTTGACTATTTGTTACGACTCAAATTTTGAAATAACATTCCGTTGATGAAGGTAGTATTAGAAATGGGCCGGATCGCATATATAATTATATTCAGACAACAAAATCTGAAATATGATTATACTCACGAGCTTGGACCAAAATATTCAATTCGGACCAAACTGAAAGGAGTGGTCTTGATTCGTTTCTTTTCTTGTGTATCCAAAACTGACCAAGTCACTCTATTTTGTTATAAATGTTCAATTAATTTTGGACTGTTTAGCTTTTAAGCGTTATTTCTTTCACTTGTCCTTCTAATGGATGCGCAGAATTGTTAATAGGGCGGCTTACTCTTTAGTTTGGGTAATCTTATTATATGCAAACCTTCATAGTTGAGAAACTTGTCCTCTTTATCTAGGTTCTATTTTATTGTTAGATAACTCTGCTTGTAATCCATTTGATAGGGAAAGGTTTATAGGATCTAGGTGTATGGAGTAAGCCTGCTGGCTTGGGTTTAATTTTTAGCCTTCCATTTTTTTGGGTTTTCTCGTCAACAAAAAAAACTTTATATATTTACGACGATGGTGTGTATATATGTCTGTAAACATTGTTTTTGTAATTGACTTATTGAATAGGGCTACTAATTTGATACATCCAAAATTTTTATTTTAATTTGAATGTCATTATCGCAACTAAATGTGATATGTACTTCATGTGACTAATATATGTTTAGTATCGTAACAACTCAGCTTTAAAATCTCACTAAAGTAATATTGCTTCCATGACTAAAATAACGACAAAGGATTCCTCACACTCCACGTAACGAGAACTAGGTCACGTCCCCACTATCACAAAAAGCTTGGAAAGGGCAAACGTCATCTACAGGATGCTGAATAGATCGAGATCTGTCTTCTTGTGTCCACCTTCTTCCTCACCACTTCCAAACTTATACCCTAATTACGATAAATCGCGATAACAATCCGAATCTTAATGTAAAACGATGTTTCATCCTTTTCCACACATCCTCTTTTAGAACCGGAAAGAGCACACAAGCTTTATTAGGATGAGAAAGTATCTCACTTTAACGATCGGTGCCTCCCACTCAACTTTTCTATGTCCATTACACTCCACAAATGGTAATGGAGGATTGGACACTTTGGATAAGATGAGACTCAAACATTAAAGAGGAAAGGGAAAGCGAGTGACGACAAGTCACATTGACTTCAATTCCCAAGTCCGTGAAAATGGCAGGTCGAATTTATTTTATCAAAACAGTCTGAGACAGAGATCTGATCAGAGAAGACAAAAACTGATGTGGGTTGGTGCTCATGCACTCTGCTTCTAACATTAATACCAGAACTAACACGAATTGGATGGACCTAATATTAGGATATCATGTATATATTTAAAATAACCTATAATTAATTAGGCGATAATATACATGTATATCTTTTAGGAGTCATTACAGGAATAGAACACTATCAAAGGAATAATTCTAGGAGTCTAAGGGTGCGTTTACTTTCAGAAAATTCTCTAATTTTCTAGAATTTTTTTTCATAAAATAGAAAATAATTAGAAAACATGTTTATTAATAAAAAAATAGATCAATTTTTC
>JANKOE010000003.1:61250614-61261470 GCA_026284465.1 Erythroxylum citrifolium
ATACAGAGAGAATTAGGTTTATGATTACGTACCGTTATCACGATGACATTATCCCTTATATATGAGATGAACGTTAAGATTAGGTTAATCCCGTAGATCCCGCAGATCACGTAGATCACGTAGATCACATAGATCACATATGTCATGTAGATCATGCAGATCTCCACTTCTGCATGGAAAGATGCTCGCTGTTGATGAGCTCCGTAGATTGTGAAATGGGCTTGGTTTTGGCATCTTTGGACCGATCAGCCCACGGGTCGTTATGACTAAACCCAGACCCATCTCTACCGACTCAACCACAGCCAATGAGAACCTTCTTCTTTGACAGATGGAGGGGCCAAGCATACAACATTACCGTTCTCAAACTCGATGTTCATGTTGGAGAAAAACCCTGCAGGCGAACTGCCATGTCGAAGTATGTTGGAATTATTGGCACCCCTAGTTGTCATTCCCGTATAATTCGCCGTCGCCGGCCTATAGTCCATGCCAGCTTTTGAATTTTGTTCCGGTAATTGATTTTGGTACAAGTTATGCTGGGATCTTGAATCATCTATGATCTTTACGGACTGTACCAGTTGGTTGACTGGTGAAGTGGGTGGAGAATCTTTCTTCATCTTGTCAACATTTTGATGGGACGATGAGTAGTCTGAGCTATTGGCGAGAAGTCTTGAGAAAATCCGTTGTGTTTCAGGGCTGTGTGGTCTGTTCATAAAGTCTTCCCCGGAGTCGCCGCCGTCCAAGAAACTAGAGAAGTAGGAGCATGGAGCAGATTGATATCTTGTCAACCCAGAATTCAACTGCTTCTGATGATATCGATGCTGGCACTCAAGATCCGAGTCCATGTTAGACCCTCAAATTCCTTGAACTCTTTCTTTGACTGGGAGGTGAGGAACAGAGCAAGAACAGAGACCGAAGCAGAGTCGTAGAATTAACAATTGTCATGAAAAGCAAAGTTCAGCTGTATCGTTCCTCAAGTCCAAGAAACAACTCAGAAGAGCAGGCATTGAAAGTAAAAAATATGGCCTAACGTTGTTAGCCAAATTTTCTATAAGCCATATTAAATTTGTGTCAGGATTTTCTTAGTTCAATAGTATAGTAAATCTTAACGGTTAATTTAGTATTTGATTGAAGTATAAAATTTAAAGTCAATAAAAAACTGTAAATAAATTAGTTCTCTTTTTACCTGAATTAAATATAGACAAAACACAAATTCAGAAATAGTAGGCATTTGTGCATTGAACATTCCATTAAGTTATCGTACCGAAAAAGAGTTAAGAGAGAGAAAGTAGTTGGTAATCAGTAAAAGCTTTTATCTTTACACCATGACAAATTCCGTTCAAAGTAAATGATTTATTCGCTTCATCTATGTGGTTATTATTATATTTAAAATTTAAATAGACACGAATAATTTATGTATAATTTATGTTTTTGATGTTTAATAATTAAGAATAGAAAAACTTATATGTGGTATCAGAACCTTAAGCTTTTGAATAGATAATAATCATTAGATTATTAATTTGATCATTGTTTCAATAATGAGAGTGAGGCTCACATCTTTAAAGTTGCTTTCTTTGGTTTGCTACATTTACTTTCTTTAGCATATGTTAGGATGATGCATATGTCATCCACCAAATTAGAATGCTAAGAAAATCTTTGATTTAAGAATGAGTGTCGGGTAATTTTTCAATTTTGGAAAATTACCGTATATTGCTTCTTCTTCATAAATTTTGTAATTAGAGTTTTGAATAGAAAATTACAGTTCTAAAAAAATTGATGATGGATGGATAATTTTAAAATTTGGAGTTCTTATGTCTTGGTCATATTAATAATATTTTGACCTATAATAAAAAATTAATTTTAGTTTCATCTTATAATTATGATTATGATTATTATTTTATATATACGATAGTATGATTAAAATTAATTGTTAGTCACCAAAGTGGCCAAATTAGTTTTGAATGTGTGGTCATTTAATTTATGCATTTTTATGAAATGCTATTATGAAAATTTTATTAGTTGATAGAAATTAAGGACTTTACCCAAAGGCAAACCAATGTTTTATAACTGATAAATATAAAGGAGAAAATTGATATACTCTTGTTGTATATGTATAATTAATTAATTATCCAAAGATGCTAGATGTATTTGACGAAGTTTATTTAATTTTCTTATAAAGATTAAATAGCATTTTAATGATGGTGATGATATGTATTGTTGTGTTTACCTAAAGAAAACCTACAATATATTTAATGTATGTGCTTCCTGTCTGAATCTGTTACTTAATGAGCGTTTATATATTTGCAGTTATTAGCCTTCACTCTCAAGCTTCTTCTGTTGCCTTGTTTACTAGTGTGAATTTCTCTGAATGGAGTGAACAAGTCATGTTCCATTTAGGTGCTTTGGATCTTGACCTGGCGCTATTAGAGGATAAGCCTTCTGACCTTGATAATACCAGTATAAAGGTTGAAAATGCACACTATATATAAGGCGTGGACAAGGTCTAACAGGCTATGTTTGATCTTCATGCGAATGACGATTGCCAACAACATTAAGTCTACTTTTCTTAGTACTGAAAACCATCATGCTCAAGATTTTCTTAAGCTTGTGGAAGATAAGTTTTGTTCTGTCGATAAGGGACTTGCAGGGAGACTTATGGCTGAACTCACGACCATGAAGTTTGATGGGTCAAAGAGTATGCAACAACATGTCCTTGATATGGCAAATATCGCAGTATGACTTCAGACACTAGGTATGACTGTGAAAAACTCCTTCTTATTGCAGTTTATCATGAACTCACTTCCTACTGAATATAGACTGTTCCACATCAATTATAACACATTGAATGATAAGTGGAATATTGATGAATTGTCTAGTAAGCTCATTCAGGAGGAAGCAAGATTAAAGAAACAAGGAGTTCATTCTATTAACCTAGTGGGTCAAAGAGTTGGAAAGAAACTCAAATCAAAGACCAAGAATATTAAGAAGAAAGGACCTGCTAAAGTTCCATAGGTTCCTGATGGTGAAAGGAAGGGACAAAAGTTAGATAAATGTCACTTCTGCAAGAAAGAAGGACATTATCAGAAGGATTGTCTGAAACGTAAAGCTTGGTTAAAAAATAAAGGTATACATTATGTTTCTGTATGCTTTGAATCAAACCTATATAAAATTCCTTCTAATACTTAGTGGTTTGATTCTGGTGCTACTACTCATGTTTCCAATATTATACAGGGATCCTTACAATCCAAATTATAAGCCCAACTAGCAATTTTCTGTTTATGGAGAACCGAATGAAAGCCCCAATTCAAAGTGTAGGGACTTACAGGCTAACATTAGATACTGGGCATCACTTGGATCTAATGAACACTCTCTATGTATCTTCAATTTTTAGAAATTTAATTTTTGTTTCTATATATGATGCTAGTGGATATACTTTTAGGGGTGGACATGGTTGTTTCAATTTGTATAAAAATAATTCCTTTATTAGTTATAGAATGCTTATGGATGGTTTATATAAATTGAAACTTGATGATATTTTATTTGAATCCTTATTTATTATTAATCATAATGTTGGAATAAAACGTAGTTTGACGAATGAAGATTCTGCTTACTTGTGGCATAAACGTTTGGGTTATATATCCAAAGAAATGTTAGAAAGATTAGTAAAGAATGAAATTCTACCGAACCTAGATTTTACTGATCTTGGCTTATGTGTAGAATGCATTAAGGGCAACCAAACAAACATGGCAAGAAAAGAGCCACGAGAAGCAGCCTTGAAATAATACACACCGACATTTGCGGACCTTTTAACACTCCGTCCTTTAATAAAGAAAAATATTTCGTCACCTTTATAAATGATTTTTCACAGTATGGATATATCTATTTGCTGCATGAAAAATCTCAAGTTGTAAATACCCTTGAGTTGTTTGTAAAATCTCAAGTTGTAAATACCCTTGAGTTGTTTGTAAAGGAGGCTGAGAGGCAATTAGATAGAAATGTGAAAATTATAAGATTTGATAGAGGTGGTGAGTATTATGGAAAGTATGATGAGTCTGGACAGTGTCCTAGTCCATTTGCTAAGTTCCTCGAAAGTCATGACATATATGCATAGTACACTATGTTCGGCACACTGCAACAAAATGATGTGGTAGAAAAGCGAAATAGAACATTAATGGATATGGTTAGGAGTATGATGAGTAATTCCTCATTAACCAAAAGTTTATGGATGTATGCACTTAAAACTGCTATATATCAGCTAACAGGATTCCTAGTAAGGCAGCTCCTAAAACTCCTTTCGAGTTATGGACTAGAGGGAAACCTAGTTTAAGACACCTGCATGTTTGGGGTTGTTCAGCAGAAGCACGTATCTATAATTCACTTGAAAAAAATTAGATTCTCGAACAGTAAGTGGTTACTTTATTAGTTACCCAGAGAAATCCAAAGGGTACATGTTTTACTTTCCGAACCATAGTTCTAGAATTGTTAAAACAACCAATGCCAATTTTTTAGAGAATGGTGAGGTTAGTGGGAGTGTTGAAAATCAAGTTGTGGATATTATTGAAAGAAGGGTTAATATTCCATTACCCATGAATATTCTTAAACCCCAAACTACAACAAATGTTCTTCCTGCTTTAGAAGATCAAAATAATCAAGAACAACATTTAAATAATGAAGAAGAATCCCATGAAGAACCTAACTTACTACCAGCTCATGTAAATGAACCAGTTGGTTTAGCTTTAAATAAACCTGTAAGGGTTAGAAGGTCGGCTATTTCTGATAATTATGTGGTTTATTTGTAAGAGTTAGATTATGATTGTGGCATTGATAATGAACCTGCTTTGTTTTCACAAGCCATAAGTAGTGATAAGTCTAAAAGATGGATTGATGTTATGAAAGAAGAGTTGAAATCAATAGCTCAAAACAATGTTTGAGATCTTGTAGACCTGCTAGAAGGTTCTAAACGAGTTGGTTGTAAATGAGTCTTTAAGACCAAACGCCACTTGAATGGCAATGTTGAAAGATATAAAGCTAGATTTGTTGCCAAAAGTTATACTCAGAAATATGACATTGATTATAAGGAAACTTTTTCATTTGTCTCAAAGAAAGATTCATTGAGAATAATTTTAGCATTAGTGGCTCAATTTGATTTAGAGCTACATCATATGGATGTGAAAATAGTCTTTCTGAATAGGGATCTTGAAGACGAAGTTTACATAGATCAACCTGAAGGTTTTTCCATTGAAAGTAAAGAAAGTATGGTGTGTAAATTGAAGAAGTCAACATATAGACTTAAACAAGCTTCCAGGCAATGATATATTAAGTTCAATAATGCCATTAGTTCTTTTGGTTTTGAGTAAATCACTGTTGATAGGTGCATTTACCGAAAGATCAATGGGAGTAAGTTTATATTTCTAGTTCTGTATGTTGATAACATTTGCTACTAATGACTTGAGTTTGTTGTATAAGACTAAAGAATTTCTTTCCAAGACTTTTGAAATGAAAGATATGGGAGAGACGTCCTATGTGATTGAAATTTCAATATTTCGTAAGAGATCAGAAGGTTTATTAGGATTGTCTCAAAAAGTCTATATTGAGAAATTTAACATGAGCAAGTGCTCAGCAGGTATAGTCCCTGTTCAAAAGGGAGATAAGTTTAGTCTTATGCAATATCCAAATAATGATGTGGAACGTAAGGAAATGGAAACAATTCCATATGCTTACGTTATAGGCAGTTTGATGTACCTACAAACTTATACTAGACCCGACATTAGTTTTGCAGTAGGGATGCTGGGTAGATATCAAAGTAATCCTAGTAGTGATCATTGGAAGGTTACAAAGAAAGTGATGAGATATCGTCAAGGAACAAAGGATTACATACTCACTTATAAGAGGTATAATCATATAGAAGTTATTAGATATTCAGATTAAGATTTTGCCGGGTGTGTTGATAGTAGAAAGTCAATATTTGGCTATTTGTTCCTATTAGCTGAAGGAGCAATCTCATGGAAAAGTGTCAAACAGTCTGTCATTGCTTCATCCTCTATGAAAGCAGAATTTGTAGCTTGTTATAAGGCTACAATTCATGCATTATGGCCGCAGAACTTTATTTTAGGTCTTGGGATTATCGACATAGTAAGCAAGCCGCTGAAAATTTATTATGATAATTCTGTAGCAGTTTTCTTCTTTAAAAATGACAAATACTCCAGAGGCACAAAACACTTAGAATTAAAGTATTTTGTTGTTAAATAAGATATTCAAAAACAAAGAGTGCATATAGAATATATTAGGACGGATCTCATGGTAGCAGATCCTCTAACTAAGGGTTTACAACCAAAGACATTTAAAGAACATGTGCTTATGATTGGTCTTGGTTGTATTGATGATTGATAATAATGTTTGCTGAAGATGTTTTAGCACTCTTGAGCTCAATAATAATATGTTTCTTTAATTATATATTTCTTATTCATTATGTTTATGTATACATGATTGTTTGAATAAGAAATTTGTATGTATTTTTATAACAAGTATGTGGACTGTATGTTGTTTATATACAACTTATGAACTTAAACATAATAAGTTCTTAATGTAGTGGTATATGGAAGGGAGTATACGACTATACTGTGTATGACCGTCATAACCCACATTATGTGATTTGTTGTGTTGAGGTGCTCATGATGTTAACGATTTATAAGATTTAATTTTTGCTAGCCTTATGTTATAATATTAAATGTAATGATGAAACATCCGGCCAAGTGGGAGAATGTAAGAAATATGGCCTAATGTTGTGACCCAAATTTTTATAAGCCCATATTAAACTTGGTTTAAGGTTTTCTTAGTTTAATAGTATATTAAATCTTAACCGTTAATTTAGTATTTGATGAACGTACAAGGTTTAGTTTCAATAAAGAAGTGTATATAAATTAGTCATCTCTCTACTTTAATTAAGTAAAGACAAAACACAAATACAGAAAAAGTAGGTATTTGTGCATTGAGTTTCCATCAAGCTATCGTACAGAAAAAGGGTCAAGAGAGATAAACTAGTTGGTAATCGGTAAAAGCTTTCTTCTTTACATCATAACAAATGCCGCTCAAGGTAAGTAATTTATTCGCGTCATTTATATGGTTATTATTATATTCAAGATCTGAACGAGCACGAATAATTGATGTATGATTTATGATTCATGTATGATTTGTGTTTTTGATATTTAATAATCAAGAATAGAAAAACTTACAAAACAAACACCAAATCTTGATTTTGTCTCGAAGGGAGGACAGAGGTTGAAGTCAAATTATGTAAACAGAAAAGAAGCAAACTTTGGTTTGAGTCGGACTTGGATGAAAAGAGCTAAAGAATTCTTATTATCAGGTGTATGGTAGACATATCCATCTGGCATTATATTGTAGTTACAAACTTACCTCTGCGTTGATTTCCACTTAAATAAAATAAATAGAAGGTATGGGGCTTCGGGTCTGGGTTGAGTCAGAGCAGTCTAACTCTCTTAAATTAAAATACTAAAATGATATTATTTTAATTTAAAATTTAAGTAGATTTCAATCCCATCCTATATGTTGCCAATTATATTAAAATTCACCTATAATTTAGGTTTAATTTTTTGTCAATTATCTTAAAATGCTCATTTTTCTTGAAATAAAATTGATTTTAAGTTAAAAGTTTTTTTGTTTATCCATTTCTTTAATGTACTTACAAATTTAGTATTTAATTAATAAAAGTATCATTCCAGCAACATGGGCAATGGATCTTATTTAACTTTATGTGAATATTATACCTAATAAATTATAAATAAATTAATAGAACCAATTAGATCGCCTAAACGTGATAGCAACTCAAATCTATTTTTTTTTAATTTTGAATTCTCAAATTAAAATAATCAAAATATCATGAGAGGACAAAGATAGAAGATTTTATACTGTAAATGCGTTATGTCATCTCTGCTAATTATGGTTGATAAATCTGTTATCCTATTCCAGTTAATTGAATTTCGAATTAAATTTAAGTCCAATCTCAATTTTTTTAAGTGTTGCATATAGTTTTTAAAAATAAAAATATATATTTAGTTTAAAATTCGAATCAATTAAATTTATGATCAAACCCAAATAAGAAGATAGATCTTCGAGTTCGGGTTGGGTCTGACCCTGAAGCCTGCTGACAATATTGACATGGACCTTTCAGAGATGATGGCTATAAATGATTGAAGGAGGTGGTGTAAACCAGAAAAGAACAAAAAGCGTATTTATTATGCACTTTTAGTTTTCACCACTTTGGTATCTTTTTATCTTACACCACAATCGTCGTTAAAAACCTGCGATGATTCACTTGAATGAATGGTTGTTGTTATGACTTTCAGCTTAGGGAGATTGATTGACTAATCAGTGATTTAGCCGACAGGTCACGTTGATTGAAACTAGCTGAACGTCTGCCCTGGATTTTATGGAATCTGAAATACAACAAACACTTTGTCAAAGCTATGAAACCGGTGGTGAGGTGAGACTAAAGACATACAATTGTATTTGATCGGATTTTAAATTATTTAAAATAAGAAATTAAATAAATATAAATTTAATTAGTTAAAATAATAATAATTGAATTTTAAATTAGTATGAATTAAAAAATAAACTAAACTTATTATTATTTTACTCCCGTGCTAAATAAAAAGCAAATTCTGAATATTAAATATATTTATCAATACAATATTTAAAAAACATGCGAATCTTTTAATTTTTATATTAGATGAAGAGATTATTAAAATTTTTTTTTTAATTTTATGTATATTGACTTTACTTGGACCAATACGTTGTGCATAAAAAAGATAATCTATTTTCTTTTACTAAAAATCACTTTCAGATTTACTTTTTAATTCAAGTTGATTGTCTCAATTTCTATGGAGATTCAAAAGCTTAGACTTTGAACCGACTTATTAGGCTAAAAGGGTCCTCATGCATTTTCCTTATCAGTTATCACCATCGTATTGTTATATCCTATAAGTCCTAAACTGCAACGAAAAATAAAATACAACCAAAGAAAAAAAAAAAAGGAAATCTTAAGCGGTGCACATGTTTTCACATATATCTGCGCAACAATCTTAATCCTAGGGTTGTGGCGGAAGTTCCCATACTCATGGAGACAACTACAGATTTCCAGTTATCAACTCCCTCAGAATTCCTCTCACTACCTACATTAATTGATCGGATATTAATTATATATATAGTGTGACTCGAAAATGTCTTCAGTAGTATTTTGTTTATCATACTTGTTCGGGCAAAACTCGACGAGATTCAGTCAACTCAAGAGGTGGATTGAAGGATAAGAATCAGTCAACCAGTAGCGAAGGAACTAGGATCCCACCCGGAAGGGGCCAAGGGCAGAAGCTTGCTGGCCAAGATTTTCTTTCTTAAATTAATACTCTTTTATGCAGTGGTGAAGCCAAGAATTTGTTTCAAGGGGCAATGTATATATATATATTATTTCATGGGGGGCAACGACATTCTTTTAAGTGAGGAAGGCAACCTCTATATGCATACAGCATATATATATTCTTAAAAAAAAAAATTTGAGGGTGGGCACCTGTCCAAAATAAAAGTCATTTTTGAGAGATGCACACTTATTAAAAAAGTTAATGAAATGTATGATATACCCTTATTAATTGCATGTTGAAATGCCTTGAAAATATAATTTGTGTAATTAGAATGTGAGAGAGATTTTGGAAGTCAAAATATAATCATGCATAAAAAGCCCCGGATGACACTTATTTTGAATAATTAAAATCCATCTAAAACAACTTTTATTTTGAATAGGAGGGAGTAGCTCTACGTCTCAAGGTAAGAATCTTATCGAATGCTACTACTTTAAGAAGTCAATCGAGTTCAGGGGTAAAAGCCAGCTTAACCATGAAACAAATATGATTTTAAGAAGTGGTATAAAAAAATTGCATTTGAACCTCTATTAATATTGACAATTTTAGAATTAAAACTAATCTATTAATTAATGTGTCGATTCAACTAAATCAATAATGCAACAAATTCTATACCCTAACTAATTATCTACAAGAATCAATATTTATGAAAGAAAACACAGTTGTTGCCCTAATTATTACTTAACGTAGTACCTTAGCTCGAGCTTCTTCAATTTATAATGGTAAGTTATACCATATTAGTCTCTTTAGTTTGGAAGTAAATTAAGCACTTTATATAAAAATCTCTATCGATGACCCTAACAATCTAGGATCTTTTTGTTTGATTTCCTTAATTTATCAGAGAAGTTGAGCCTAACGCTAGAAAGCTATCTCCAACAGTCACCCCTATTTAGTTATTACGTATGCCATGTAATATTTTTGCTTAATTCATTCAAATGTCCATCACACTCCATTGGAAGTTAAACATTCTTATGCTAATTATCATGCATGCTTCATATAATCTATAATTCAATATATATACGAGTTTGTAATTTTAAAATTTTGAAAAGAAAATAAATATTGTTTAAATAAAGTAAAAAAGGTGATGATCTTTACAAGTAACATAGACAATTTGCAGATGCCAAACTAAGGCCTCTTGAGCTTATTAGTCATGGTCAAAGCAACGCCTATCTTTTTGCTTTGCTTTGCATGAGTTGATCATGACAAGTGAGCATCCTAAACTTGGCGACAGTAGTCTAGCAATGGTATGAAGAAAGATTCAAGTAAAATAAGAATTTTCAATTACTACAATTTGAAATCATAACAATGTATCTTGGTTTGGGCCGGGACCCTCACCGGCCAGGTATTGTCTCCTGGGGAGAAGTTCAAGATTTGTGCGTGGGTGTGCGACTCGAACCCAGAACCCAGGGGTTTTGTTGCGTTGAGACG
>JANKOE010000003.1:61261570-61276318 GCA_026284465.1 Erythroxylum citrifolium
GTGCGTGGGTGTGCGACTCGAACCCAGAACCCAGGGGTTTTGTTGCGTTGAGACGCACGCCTCATACCACTGAGCTAGACCTCATACCACTGAGCTAGCTAGCTCAGTGGTATGACGCGTGCGTCTCAACACAACAAAACCCTTAGGTTCTGGGTTCGAGTCGCACACCCACGCACAAATCTTGAACTTCTTCCCAGGGGACAATACCTGGCCGGTGAGGGTTCCGGCCCAAACCATATCTAATCATTAATTTCAGCTCAAGATATGAACCAAAAGTCATTTATCTTTTATATTGTAATAAAATAGTTAATTTAATTACCTTATTGTACGATTGGAACGTTTAAATTTTATAATTTATAATTTATTTTCTACGGTAAGAATTAATTAATTGTATAGTTAATAACTAATATTTATAAAATAAGAATTTACAAATATCATTAGCGATAATTTTTTTTTCCTTTCATTATGGCCTCCTAAAAGATAAGGTCAAGTTTAATACTAATCATTCACTCAACAACTTCACGTGGCCTATTCATTTAACACAATTTCGCATTGCAGTTCCTTTTTCTTTTTGTTAATTTTATAATCAGTATATATTAATAATCAATTAACTCCTGAAATTTAAAGACTTTTTCTCTTCTAGAAAAAGCGAGAGCCTAAATTAATCAGGGGAAGTTAGGACTTGGCATACTAAGGTTCCGACAAACCCCGTAATTTAAGAACTTTTCGTCTGCCCATCATGTTCAACTTCCCTTTTCATATGTTGAAACTACAACTTTAAAAATAAACAAATTGATGAACCTTTTGAAACTCTTTAATAATTGCAGTTAATTAGTTACTTAAATCAAGAGAAATATATTATCTTCTTCAGATTTATTTCTACATATATCATCAATACATATTTAACTATATTGTGTACATATTGGCATTATTCGGAATTGGTGCACACCAGTGACTGCAACATATATCTCTAATCTTGATCATATCATCAAATGGAATGTATATTTTTCTAAATTTTGAATTATCTGAAATGTTGATTATATGGAGAACCCATTAAAATATCAAATATTTACTACAAAAACATGTAATGAAGTATGTAATATAATTAATGGTATAAGTGGACAAGAGAGAATCTCATTCTCCCAAGTGTGATTACAATCTAAACTATAGTGCCGTTCTTCTTCTTCGTGCTCTAAATCAATCTTATTTATGTACGTACACAAAAACGGAGTCTTCGTCTTTCTTGTTTATATGTGGAAAGAGTTAGTTATGTGCAGACTGTGTTTGTAACACGTGCGGTTAGAACTAGAACTCCGTGAAGGACATCTTCTTCTGACACTCATAAGACGGTGACGGTGGACTTGACGGCGGCTCTCTCAGATTCTGGAAATACTCCTTAATGTCAACCCACCCAGTGGTTACATTCCCCGTCGTATCCAAGTCGTCTCTCAACGGGATACACGGCGGACGTGAAACCTCAGTCAGTAGCTCCCACTGGACCCCCTTGAAGAACACGTGTTCCTTGATCTCGCACGCGCCTCCTTGATATCCCAGCCTCCTGGTCGGGTCCTTCTCTAGCAACCGTTCGATCAAGTCCGTTAAATCGTTCCGTTTGCCCACAAACTCCGGCTGTTTCATCAAAACGTTTCTGAACGTTTCTTTTCGGTTTTTCCCTTTGAACGGGGTCGTACCATACAACATCTCGTAGCTCAATATGCCCAGAGCCCACCAGTCCACGGCGAACTCGTGTCCATCTCCTCTTACAACCTCCGGCGACACGTACTCCTCTGTACCAACAAATGAGTTTGACCGTTCTCCGTCGACGAAGCTCTGCTTCCTACGACCAACCGGGCTAACTCGGGCTGAGTTCGCCTTCTTCAACCCTTTTTTATCATTATTCGGCACCACAGGAAACCAACGGCTCATATTTCTGCGGTTGTGTTTTCTCTGAGCATTGACAGGCTGATGATCATAACGATGATGGTTGGAAGACAATAATGTTTTGATTCTCGGCTTTGTTAATGATCTTGAAAGGTCGAAGTCTGTAAGAGTGACGTGACCCGACTGTTGTACGAGGATGTTCTCGGGCTTAAGGTCTCGGTAAACGATGCCCATGTCATGGAGATGCTCCAAAGCACAAACTATCTCTGCCAAATAGAAACGAACAACGGCGGGGGAGAAAACACGATCAGTTTGACGATGACGGAGGACGTTAAGGTCGCCGCCGGGACAAAAAGGGACAGCCCATGCTAAGAACTCGGAGTTCTCAAAGGAAGATAATAAGTGGGGAAGAAATGGATTGGCATTACAGGCAGCAAGCTTGGCCAAGACTTGGATCTCCCAACGAGCACGACGTTCGGCTTCGAACTTGGTGTTAAGACTGGATTTTTCGACGACTTTGAGGGCAAAAGGGGTACGAGAAGCAGGATCTCGTGTCTGGTCGTGGGCAAGGAACACCGTGCCCATGGCTCCTTTACCAAGTACCTTAGTGGCTCGTAGGTTGTCCAAGTCTATGTCAGTCAAAACTTGTTGACGTTGTTCTTGTGGTGGCCGCTTCTCCATTTTCCCAAAACAGAGAAGTGAGGGAAGAGAGAGGATTGATAAGTGGAGGAGAATGACGAAAGAGGCAGAAGAAGAATGGATCGGAGACTGAGAGGGTTGTTAGATCGATGGAGCTTAGGGCTTTATAGGTGTTTTTACAATTGTTTCTACTTTTCCTTTTTTTATCTTATTCATCACTCACTCGCAACTTGAAGAAGGTAAACATATACATAAATAGGGGCTTTTGTTTTCAACCGATGGTGGCATTTACAATAGAAATAATAAATAAGATAAAGAATATTTTTAATATAATTAACAAAACAATGTTATTTTAATTTTGAAATTTATAAATTAAAATAGTATCTTTTAACAATGAACATCAAATTTTTTATGATTCTTAATTAGAGTGCAAACATGATTTTAGAACAGATTGGACCGAAAGATACGTATTACTATTACATACATAGATAAAGTAACATCTATACTTAGAACAACAGGTTTGTATTCATACGTACTTATAAGAATGAGTTTTTGTATTTTCATCATAAATACTTGAGAGAGAGTCGAATTAAAGCACACGTATGAGTTAATAAAACGACATAATACATACCCAAGCAACAGACAAAACAGGGGGTGGTTTTACGATTATCACATGGAAGGTTGAGGAAAAGAATGTAAAGTTATATCGCTTACACGAGAAATACGCTTTTGTTTGTTGGGTTGTCTCTCTTTTTATTTGGTGTACTATATTCTCATTGCACTGTACTCCGTCCTTTTCTTTTTAATATTTAGATAAATTATATTTGTTTCAATTGTTATGCAATTGGCACATGGTTTCTCAATTTGATTCTCTAATGCATTTTAATTTGTACTGGCTAATTAAATAAATAAATAAATAATTGGCTTTGTTTGCTAATAAAAAACGATTTTTCAGTAAAATTGCATAAATTCAGGAGAAGTGTTCCTATTTTTGCATTTTATATAATAGTTGGTACGATGACAGGAAAGTTCCTTTCAACTTCAGTCTCCAATAAATCTTATTCTAAGATACCATACATATGCCATAGACTAATTTTGAAATGAGATTATTACAGCGCAATACAAGTTTAGGTGCAATTAGTATGAATACAAGTTTGACGAACATAGTTTATTAGTAGGACGCTAATTAGATGATTTTTGATAATTTTTAGTGGCCACTTATTAAATAAATATTTTTATTTATTATTTATAATATTGATACTCACCGATTATCGATCGTTTTGGGTTATTTTCCATTTTACTTTCTTTCCTTTTCCCCTCTTTTTGCAAATGAATTGAAGTCGGTCTAAATCTATTGCAATGGACAGATTAGAATTCAATCAATAGATGGCGATGATGGCTGAAAAAAGTCATGATAGGCTATAGAGTATTAGGAAGTAATGATGGTGTGAAAATAATCACAAACGGTGCGAAAAGTGTTTATTTGATAACTAAGATTAATGTATGGTTTTATCATTTTTACTTTCATATGACACTGAAAAAAAAGTTATTTCTTGGGCAATTTTCCATTTTCGAAACACAACAATCAGAAGCAAATTACTGTTGCTGAATTCTGAAGCCAGATCAGTTTCCACTTGTGTTTTCAATTACTCTAGAACCTAATTTTTAATAACATGTTAGTGATTTGGTTTATGATGTTAGGTCGTACTGGTGCATCAAATCCTTTATCGCTATACCTACCTCAAGTTATATAATACTTACTCTTGAATCTAGCCCTTTTTTTATTAATCAATAAGAGTGAAACTAACCAAAATATTGTAGATCATCAAAACATTACCTATTGCAACTGTTGAGATCCAAAGACATACATACAAAGGAAGGAGAGGATTAACGAATCAAACAAACAAAGAAAAGGAAAAGAACATTACTTGTTTGTCTTTTTTAGGTTTTATTTTCAAAGCATGCATGCCTGATCCTAGGAAAGTCCTATATTTGATATCCTAAGATACTGTCCTTCCTAGTTTCTGCCCATTATTAATTATTTTTAAGATTAATTCAGCAGGATTCATCATCACAACTACACAGCTGGAACTGAAAAGAAAATACAGATCGTATATATATGTGCTCATCATAACCTCTCCACCCACTTAGCTACGGATGTCCTTAATTTCATATATATGTTGGATCTAATTGAGATACTTTACATCGAAGCTGTTGGGTCTAATATGTGATGTGGTCAATCTCAAGCACCAAATACTCAGATACTTTTGGCCTACCATTCGTGTTTTCCTAATGCAATATTGCCTGCCTTTCGTTTGGTAAGAAATTAGATGGGATCGCGAGATCTTCAAGTATTTTAAATGGCGAGTTCATCTAGCTTCTATCTTCCATTGACCAACCTCTATGGCCTTCTTCTTCCGTAATTTTTGACACAATTATTGCTCCGTTTGTGTACTTATTAAACTTAGTTAGGTGGGTGATGTCGCCACAAATAGTTTCTAACTGGACATATTTTATATTACTTCTATGATCCTTGACACGAGTTCATGATAATGGTACTTAATGCTTAGTTCATTTCTAACAAATGGAACTTAACTCATGACTTTCAAGTATGCTTAGTTGGAAAATTATCAACTTAAAATGTTAAGTATAAGCAAACTATATATAAATGTAGACTACTAGCTAGCTTATTAACATGTCAAAATATAGAGCGGTCACGAATCAAAAATTATATATTTTTGTGTTTAATTATTGAAAATTTTAATTATTCATTTAAAGATTGTAAAATAGATTGCTCGATTTAAAATGTTTTTATTAACATTTTTTAGTATCGATATTTACACAAATTACACAACTCTTTATTTTTGTCAATATAATTTTTGATCCTCTTTTGAGAAATAAATTAGTGTCAAAACAAAAGCTAATGCCTTGGTGCCTAACAGCCTCTGAGTAGCCATAGACATAGAAGTTCTAGATATTGCATTTTCCCCTAGATTCTTATAGGATGGTTAAAGAAAGTTAAGCCAGCAATGTCATGTGGTATTGTAGCCCAATTCATGGACATAATTAGGCAGCATCTTTTCGAAAGCTTATGGTTAATTGCTTACTTAAGTTGGTCAGTAGGTAATTAGAGATTAATGGGTCATCTATGTACTTAAGCATACTTTAGGTTACACAAAATCTCATAATACAGTTTTATTATCTCAAGTCTTTTGTTCAAAAACATGACAACCCCATTAATAAATTTTTTAAAAAATGAAAAAAAACCTTTTGAAGTTCCATAAGTGTATTCCTGTCTGGCATGATTTGGTGGGAGAAAATGTTGTACGCTCCAACTTACTCAAAGTAAAGCAAAGTTATAAACCGCTAATAATAATATTCCTCCACCCTTGTCAAAGATCGAAAGATACACATGTACTTTAAAGGAAAAGCTAATGTTTACTTTCATGATGTCTTGTCGGCCATCACAAAGACAAAGTTTAGTGAATTCCACAAAAGGTTTTCGATTGATTAGCCATAAAACAAAGGTTTTGTTGTTGTGTGTAGGATTATGACGACATAAAACCTTCCTTACTTCATTACCCAAAAACATTTTATTTGATGAAATTACCCTAAAGTTTTCACAATATTCAAATAATTATCTAAATTTTCGATGTTTATAAATTCACCTTTAGATTTTTAATAAATTTAATATACTATAAAAAAACAAGTGTTTATTATTAAATTTTATATAAATAAGAGTTATGATGTAAACATATATTAACATTAATGTTAATTTATAAAACTTTTAGTATTTGTTTAAGACTTCATGAAAATTTTGAGAGTTAATTTATATATATATATATATTTAAATTAATATGTTACAAAGTAAAAGGCGGTCGAGCACTAGAGAGATAAGTTGGTGGAATCCTGCAGGAAACAAACAATAGACCATGAGCATAGAACCTCGGCTTTTTTGCACGCATGCACACAGTAAAGAGCCAAAGCTGCAAGCCAAGGACACGTAAAGACACATATCTCTTTCTCTTTATATACGTTTGTTTGAAATCTGATGCTTCAAATAATCTATAGGTATCATTCTATCCATCATATGAAAATTATCAATGTATGATGATTTCTTCGGATTCAACTTTCATAATGCTTAACACATTCGGATTAAATATTTCTATAACATATTAAAAAGTGTAAAATTTTATATTTATTTTTTAAAAATTATATTCAATTTCAGTGTAAAAATATATTAATAATTATGCATTTAACATCCAATCATCTATTTCGTATTTTAAAATTATATAAAGAAGAAAATATAAATTAATTCCTTTAAATATTAGTATTTACGTGTTTTGTGTGTGGAATCAACAAAATTTATGCGGTCGTGTCGAGAGTCCAGGCTTGTTGATGGCTCCAGATGAGGTTGCTTTTCATGATTGATTGATGAACTTTATGCAGAGGCATGGAGGATTGCGGATTGGGTGGTATATTTGGTTGCATCCATTTAGCATCTGCAGTCGCACAATGGAGGAGAAGATGATCACTTTGTGCCTGTATTTCCAACTTATGCAAATCCTTCTTTTCTTCTTTAAAATGAACATCATGGACAAATTGATTGATCCAAAGAATCCAGCTGTATTATCATTGCCATCGATTGCAAAGATCATCTGCTTTTCTAGAGGTATATACAATGACTTCATTTTCGTATATTGCATTTCTTTTTTCTAATTAGAAAAAGAAAATACATTTTGATTTTAGAATTTAATCAAAAATATAATAATAACTAAAATTATAAATAATATTAAATATACACAATGTAATTAATTAGTTAAAGAGATATATTTTATTAATTACTTAATGTCTGTTATTTACTTAAGTATTCACTTAAACTTTTATTTTATTCTATTCTATGTGTCTCTTAACATGGGATAAAGTACACGAGATCTTTTGTTCTACTTACCTAATTCTATCCAATCTCAGTCACACATTTAAATATGTAGACCAAAATTAGAATTAAGTAACTAGAACATAAGATTTGTTCTGGAATAAATTCCGATTATGTTAGTGATATTAACTCGGATTTTTGAAGAAAACATTTTGAAGAAATAAGAAAGGAAATGAGATGAAAGGGTAATATAATAATGGACACTAAGTGAGGTATTAGTTGTAGTGTAAGTTAAGGTCATGACATGTTCAAAGCAGGTTCTGAAAAACTTGAACTTAATCGAACTTCAGGTCGTCCATAGGTCAAAAAAATTAGGTTGACTCAAGGTTATAAGGATAGAGTCCGGTTTAATCCGTTGCCAATCATAAATCGAGGTTTATAAAAGTTGAAATATATACCAGAGATGCACTAGGATATGGAGGGAAGCAGTTTTCTCCATTCCATGTACACTACCTTAAGAACTTGTATTATAACAACTGTATAAAAGCACATCAATGAAGTGATGAACCATTGCGCACAGGAAATGTTTAAATTTTACATGCAGAAGGGGGCACGAATATCAGCAGATTTATACTGGGGGGAACCAAACATAAAACGAACAGCGAATGTACCATCACTGCCAATTATAATAAAAGATTTATATCAAATTATATTTTATAAAATAGATTAGAACATGTTTGATATTTTTTAATGCATACTAAGAAATTAATAATTATATATATATATTTAAATTAAAAGACTTAAAAGGGAATCATAAGGGTCCGGTCCAGCCCAAACTTAAAGTGGAAACCCACATGCACAAGACATTGCAATCGATCAAGTTTTGTTGTATTCGACATCAACTCCATACAAGAACTGTGGCTTGCGGTGGATAATCTTGGGAGATGGGGGCCTAGTGCACCATTGGCCCCCATCTACTTCCGTCCCTGCCCTTCAGGGACGGAGTCATGTTATATGACCCCCCTTTCAAATATATATTTTTTTAAAATTACTTATATAATTAAAATTTTTAAAATTACAAATATAAGTAGCCCCCCTTTAAAAAAATCCACATCTTAAAAGAAAGAAATTGTTGAAACAGTTAGTACAAATTTATTGATAGATGATTTTCGTAATTTAAAAGAACGACGTGTTGCATTTTGATTATTTATTAATAATATTATATAATTATATTATTTTTTTGCATTTAGATGTTGGCCCCCGGCTCCCCCTTAGAATTGAGTCTGGCTCCGTCACTACTGCCCTTACATGTATGTGTCTATGTAAATTCAACTGCATCAAAGTCATGGATGTTTGGAATCTATATTATGCAAGGAGGCGTTTGCTGATTCGAATTGAGAGAATAATATGGAAGTCAGAACATTATCTTGTAATTGATGCATGAAAAGTATTAGGGTGAAGGGATTAGAAGTACCTCATATATTGCTAGGATACATGAACCCTAGCTCCCTGCAAAAGAACCAAACCATATTCAACAAAACAGCATAATAAGAAACAGTAATATTCAGTTTACTTAAAAACAACCCAACTAATCAAAGCCATGATTAAATCGTTACGTTCTGATAGTCCTGTATAGTAAACGATTCGTCAAAGGATCGAGCTCATTACCTTTTATATGGTTCCTCTGACGTAGAGTCTAAATTAAGCAATAAAAACATAACAGCTAAAAATTTACATAGAAGAAGACTACAGACCTCACTCTTTCTCCTTGACCATCTTCTTCGCTGCAGAACAAAAACGACACCGTCGGAGGGAGGCCAAAACCCTAACTACCGACTGTTCACGCTAGCCGAAACTCCATGGGCTTTGGTTCGTGTTGGAAAAGTAGCCCAATTCTAAGTTAACGAATCATATTTAAAATAATTAATATTTAATTTGAAAGTTATTTGATAAAATAATATAATTAATTAAAATAATTATGACACGATCTTAATTTAAATTTAACTTAAAATTCGGATTGTTTATTCAAAAGGTTAGTCACACGGGTCATATGATTTTAAGATTTAAAAAACATTATTTTCAAAACTAGTTTAGAAGGTAAGATTATTATAAAATTGGTTAAAGATCGAACGAAAATTAATAATTTAAAAATTGATTAAAAATTCTTATTTATAAAAAAAGTTCAAAGTTTAATTAAAAAGTGTTAAATAAAAATTATTTGATTTATAAAAATAATTAATTAGTAAACAGATATTAAATAAATTAAAACCGAAAAATTGGTAATGAATGATGAAACCAATTACATAACAAGTTATTTTTTTTGACAAAACATAACTTCAATAAATCAAAAACAATCCGCGATACAAACTGGAGGAGAAAACGAAAGCAGAAAATCAGAAAAAGAAAACGAACTACGCGCTAACTTATGAGCTAAGACATTAGATTGACGACTTAGCCACACTACTCGAACATCTGGCCTTTGTGTTAAAAGTAGCCTGCAATCATTAATAATCGAACCGTACTCGGACCAATTCGGATCATTGTTTTGAAGCGAAAACACCACTCTTTGCGCATCTGTATGCACCGTATCAGGCCTATGACAACGCTCAATAACCTGCTCCAAAGCTAGCTCAAAACCAAGGCTTCAGCCACCCATAACAAGTTATTTATAATGCACAGTAATAGTTTAAACTTTAAACAATATTTCCCATAATACGATGCATCAAATTCGGATTCTGAGTTTAATCAACAGTGGAGACTAAAATTGGAGCTTGGGACTGAAAATTACAGATCAGCAAATGCGTGGTAATTTTTGGAATCTACGGCAATAAGCCTGAAAGCTGCAACTGCAGCTGCGATGGACAAGAGCCCAAAGCACCAAATGTTGAGCCAATGCCACAGCTTCTGCAGACTTGTCAACTCTTTCTTCTTCGCCACCAAATACATGTGGTTTGGGACAACAAACGCGATAGGAAATGTACAGATAGCTCCTGTCAGGCTCATGAAATCTCCAAGAAATGGCAGAACTGCCGGCACCACCGTACTAACCACCACGTACCCTCCTCTTACTGCTACTCTAAACGCCAGGTTTCTGATCGCCAAGGCACTCCCTTTGATCCCATGCCTAGTATCCAAGAACTCGTACACCGGGCTCGCGAATATCTACAACGATCATCGTCAAAATTCCTAACTTAAAGACCCCAGTATTCGTAGCAGAACAGAACCAAGAAAAATGGAAATGATCGAGCTCTTACATGAAAAGAAATTACAGCTTGCAAGAAGGCAGAGACGTTTGCCGTCGTCTTCAACCAAACTGGACCTGAGATGTCACCGAGCAGATAAGCCGACGTCGACGATCCATGACCCCAGTACCCAGCTAGAGTAACGGCAAACAACGGTAGAACCCCCACTGTGAACTGAACGTACAGTGCTTTGATCATGTTACCAACAACTGGTTCTCTAATTGTCGCCTGGTAAAGAAAATCATATATGTTTCAGTCTCAAAGATGGGGGAAAAAAACGAGAGGATGAGCTATGCCTCTATGAGCTTAACATATTCATCACCTGTATCTCTGGAATCATTCCAGTATTAAATGGAAAAAACAAATTAGCAATTCCTCCAATCGTCGTAAAGATCTTGCTTGTTGATGTTCCTGGAATGCTATAATCCCTCTCTGTTGCTTTCACACCTATAATCATCGATCCAATTGGTCCAAAACTCAGTAAAAGCAGCGATTTTGGCAAGAAATTTGCATGGAAAACTTATCAACTCACCGTCTTTGATGGAATAAACAACAGCTACAAGAGTGAAAATCATGGTGAGAACTGAAGAAACTCCCAGCCAAACTCTAAGAGCTGACAAATGAGGAACTGATATGGCAAACACAAAGCACACAAATCCAGTAATGGCGATACAGTACGGAAGCTTCAACATATGGTCGTCCCTGAAAAGAGAATATGTAGCCTGAAAAGCAAGAATATTGGATTAGACGGAGCAAACAAAAGTATAAACAAGCTACTCAAAAGTCTTTGTGTTACCTTAAGAGCTGACCCGCCTAAAATCACGCATCCAACATTGAACATGAAAAGGATAATGTATTGTAACGTCCATATGAGCATATAACCTTTCGTACCTGCACCAAAAAGGGTTGCATCAGAAAGCAAATTAACATTAGATAAACAGTTAAAAACTCATATATATACCATACAGAAACCCTCCAAGATCTCTGTATCTGATATGCCTCTTTCCTCCAAGTTCATGGATTTTGGCAATGAGAGTATTTGCATACAGAGAAAAAGCGGTGGCTACGATCAAACCCACCGTTCCACCAGTCCAACTTAAAGGAACCATAATGGTCCCAGAATATCCTAGTATATAAGCACAACTGATACTGCTGGTGAGTACAAAGCAGACCTGAACCCATGAATCTGTAGTAGTCACAAGAAAGAAGAAAGGGAATAGCTTCAAACAACTACGGATGGATGAGTGTAAAAGTTAGGGGGACAGAAAGAACTGCAAAACCAAAACAAACCGGTGCTGATCTGATGGGCAGTCTCAGGAACCTCAACGTCGAAAACTTTTACAGGCCTATTGTTATTATCTACTCCATCATCTCTATCAGTTCCTTCCATGCTCTTACTTTTATGTTCTAACATTTCTCTCTGAGCTTACACCATTAAAGTGAAGCTCTCTAGCTCTTCATTTATATTATATTTATCACTGCCAGTGTTTTACTTTTACCACCTTCTCTACTCTCGCTCTGCGGTCACTAGTCATTTAGCAGGTGAAAATTATCGAGTAGATGGTGAAAAAGTTGAAAATGTATGCTCATTCTTCAGACACATCGCACGAACAATGAGAACCATTGCTGGCACAGTAACACAGCGATTAAACTGTAAATACACAAGTTTCAATTTAAAACCTGAATTTAATTGAAAGAATTTCTAAAATATGAAGTTTTTCCAAAAGTTCCCAAAATAGTGTAGAAAAGAGTTTAAATAGGTCTCAAACTCTAAAATGTAAATAATTAAAATAATTGAGTTTGACTAAAAAAATTGTTGACTATTTGAAGCCCATCAAATCTGCGAATTCTTTCGTTTGAACTTCTGGCGCGCAGCCCATTCTTGGAAATTATCCGCAACACATTCCACGTCAGTCTCCTCTACCTGAGAAAAACTCGACCTCGAGTTAACAGTATCATTAGGATATAACGACTCATCGGATGGGTAGTACTTGTAGATGTCCGCCACATTAAATGTCTTGGAGATCCCCATATGATCAGGAAGTCCCACCACATAAGCATTGTCATTGATCTTCTTTAGAACCTGGTATGGACCATACTTCTTCGGCTGTAGCTTGCTATAAATGCCCACTGGAAACCTTTCTCTCCGCAGAAATACCATGACCTCATCGCCAACAGCAAAAACTTGCTTCCTGCGAAGCCGATCAGCTGCCTTCTTGTACTTTGCATTAGGTGTTAGAGATATAGATAAGATTATATCCTAATATAGATAGAATTATATCCCTGTAAATTAGGGATTCTTTCCGATATTATTACCCCCTAATTTACAGGAATACATGTGTATACAGTGTCTATATATGTACTGATTTACTATTGTCAATATACACACAAATCAATAAAATCATCGATTCTCTGAATTAACATGGTATCAGAGCCACCTTACGATCCTGAGATTTGTGTTTCTGTGTCATTATCTGCCTAGTTTACCGTTTCTTGAAGAGTCTGACCAATGGCCGATGAAGAATCATCGTCATCACCAGCACTGTCTGAAGCAGCCACAATCCTGTCTCAACAGATTGCTAAACTACTGCAAACACACAATACACCACAGTCACAGCCAAATACCAACCATGATAGTCATCCGGTTACAATAGACATAAAATTAAACAGCCACAACTATGTGTTATGGGCACGAATGCTGGAGATTGGAATTGGAGGACGCGGACGCCTCAGTCATATTACTGGACAGCCTGCACCTCCGGAACAAACAGATGCTGCGTATCCGGCTTGGAAACAAAAGGACCTGCAAGTCTTTTCATGGATCACAGGGGCAATTGATGGAGCATTGGTACATCAATTTATTCACTACCCAACTGCTAGAGATTTATGGCAGGGATTGGCAATCACATACCAATCAGGGGAGGATAGCCTACAGATTTTTGATCTTATGACCAAAGCGGACAGAATTCAGCAAGAGCAACTTACCTTGGAAGAATATTACGGTGTGTGCAAAAGCCTGTGGATGGAAATTGACCGACGGCAGCCTAATCCAATGGAATCACCCACGGATATCAATACCTATAATCAGTTACAAGAAACTCATAGATTGTTCAAATTTTTGGCAGGTCTCACAAACGAATTTGACAGTATAACTCGGGACTTACTTCGGTCAACACCTCTACCCTCAGTTGACGCCGCATATGCGACGGTGCGCCGGGAAACCGCCAGAAAAAATATCTTGGGTTCGACGGCAGCTGCATCCGGTCACATATCTTCACTGGGTATTGGGGCTGGATTAATAGGGAAGGGACAGGGACAAGGTCGGGTAGACCAGA
Organism: Erythroxylum citrifolium; assembly: GCA_026284465.1. NCBI lineage: Eukaryota > Viridiplantae > Streptophyta > Magnoliopsida > Malpighiales > Erythroxylaceae > Erythroxylum > Erythroxylum citrifolium. The sequence continues at coordinate 61,275,544 of JANKOE010000003.1, forward strand.
AGCAGGGGACGGGTCGCGAAGATCCAGAAACCTCGCACCGGACAAATCCGGCCAGAACTCCGACTGACCCATCATCCCGAAGAAAAACAAATAAGAAGTGTGACTATTGCGGCATAAAGGGGTATTTGAAACGAGATTGTTACCACATCGTAGGGTATCCCAAGTGGTGGGAACATAGAGAAAGAAGATCTGATTCGGGGAAGACCAATCCTAGGCATGGAGTCGCTGTAGCCGGGGGTACCTCAGACGTCACTAGTACGGTGGAGCAGGAGGTAGGAGGAGGCGGCACAGCAGTTGCTGCTCTTACTTTTGGGAGGAGTGACGGCGCCGCACAGATGAGGGAACCTGGGAACCCTAATCCAGGTATTAAAAGGGGGAAGGTTTCGGTTTTATCGAGTCCAAATATTTCAAGTCTAAATGTTTCAAGTTTTCGATACTTTCCCCCAGGTATTTTGGACTTTGATTAAATTAGGCTTAATGTTTCTGATAATTGTGATTCGAGCCCAGAGGCTTTGCAGTTGTCCAAAATTAGTCCAACAAGTTATAGTAAGCTAAAATTACCAAATTGCCCTTCTGCCAATGTTGTTCAGGAACCGAATGGTCACAGAAATGATCAGTGGATTTTTTATTGTGGGGCAATAGATACAATGACTTATGATAAATCTGACATTGTTCGTTCTACAGTGCCACGGAAGAAATTCATTCAGACTGCAAGTGGCGAGTTAGCTCCCGTAGGAGGGGCTGGCACTGTTGAACTGACTTCTACATTGAAACT
>JANKOE010000003.1:61334587-61356102 GCA_026284465.1 Erythroxylum citrifolium
TTTCGCAAATCACGAACAATGTCAAAACATGAATGCAATACATAAAAATGCATCACAACATAAACAAAACAAAACACTTAACACATCAAATGGTTTGGGTCGGTCCTAACAGAACGTACTGCATAGTCCCGCATAGCGGTTCTGTGCAGCCGTGAACAGAAGGGAGTCCGTAATCGGAGCTCCTATGCCACTAGCGGGTAGCCGGGAGAAGGCTATCAAAGGGAGACCAGTGCACTGACTCATACGGAGGAGACCTAACCAAACTCACATAATTCACATATTCATACTTATAAATCAGATTGCCCAAAGGCACATCTCGAAAATTCAATCTTTCATGTCGTGTCTTACTAGACATAGTAACAATCATAAATTCAACTCATATAACATAATTTCAATCAATTAAGATTGAAACAATATTATCAAATCATCAGATGATTCACACACAATGCCATATCAAACTAATTGACATTTCCCAATTGCACATAATGTCACATAGCAATTCTTACACAGCAATTCACAATTTCTCTAGGATGCAACGATTATCACATTGACTAAAAACCTTCAAACATAATGAATTTAACAATTATTATTCAAACCCTCTGAAACTATTTTCAAAAACTTATCAAATTTTTTCGAAAATAACAAATTTAACAAATAAGCGATTTCTTAAATCATTACAAAATTATTAAATTTCAGAATCTTTCTTAATTTCTCAATTCATTTTAAAACTCGTAACCTTTTCTAAAACATTCGGAAACAATAAAATTCAATACTTTCCAAATTTTTCAATCAATTTCACAAATCATTTGAAAACAAGAAATTGAACCTTTGTACCATTTTTCGTAAATCTCAGAAATTTTCTTAATTTATCAAACATTCTAAAACTTGTAACTATTCTTAAAAACATTCGAAATTAAAAATTTCAGTTTCTCAAATCATTGAACATATAACAAATTTCTAAAATTATTTCAAAAGTAAGGAATTTAATCATACTAAAATCATAAATTTCAAACATTTTCATAAACACTACTTTATAAGCAAATTCAAAAATATTAAGAAATCATAATTTTTCTTTATAAACCCTTCCAAAAATATTCGGAAATCATAATTCTTCAAACCTTTACATAAACAATATTTTTGTAAACACTTCCAAAAATATTTGGAAATCATATCTTCATAAACCATTTTTTTAAAAACAATTTCAAAAATGTTCGAAACATCATAATTTTTCAAGTACTTTTGTAAACAATATTTTCTAACTAATTTCGAAAGTATTCGGAAATCATAAATTTTTCAAACATTTTCACAAATGATATTTTATAACTAATTTCGAAAGTATTCGGAAATCATAAAATTTTCAAACCTTTATAAGCAATATCTTATAACTAATTCCGAAAGTATTCGGAAATCATAAATTGTTCAAGCATTTTTATAAACAATATTATTATAAACAATTTCAAAAGCAATAAATTTAATCATTCAAAACTTGTAACAATTTTTCAAACCCATTTGGAAATAAATAAAAGTCGATACTTTCCTTCTTAATTTTTTGAAATAGAAGCATGGCTTATAATTAAATCAATCAAATACAATGTATTCAAACCATTTTGGAAATTTCTTAGGTCACTCCAAAATAATGAATTTAATCATCTTTTAAATTCACTTAAAAATCAAAGAATGCAAAAATCGAAACATTTTTATTCACTTGTCCGAAATAATTTTAGCAATATATCCAATCGCTCGAAAACATTTAATTTAAACCAATTTGGTAATTTCTTTAAATAATTCAACCCTAAAGTAATACAATTTCTTAACGAACTCATTCAAAAACCATAATTTATAAACACTTATACTTTCTTGAGTTTTCAAAAACATACACAAAGCTTATAATTTCAAAAATAAATATGATACCCACCTCGAATTCATGCTTGAATCTTGTCCTAATCGTCAATTTCTCCAATTCTTCCTTCTTTCTTCCAAATTAAATTTTCCTAAACCACAAATACCCAAATTCAACATCATAAATACATAATTCTCAAAATTAACTTAGGAATTCACCAATTGATCATATTTCCAAGCTAACTAACTCAACAATTTCGAAAATCACCAATTTACACAATTGGGCATAACACTAATTCACAATTATCCAAAATTAAACCTCACTTAAGGCATAATCATCAAAATTAACTTCATAAATCACAAACCCATATCAATTCCAACATATCTAAACCAAGCCCCATCAAAAATCACAAATAAAAAAATTTCGAACCCTACCTCTTCTTCCTCTAATTTTCGGATTTTTCAAGCTCCATTAGGGAGCTTCCACCTTCTTCAATCCTTTATCATTGAACAAACATCAAAAGCCCCCAAGGATCTTATAGGAAAATCAAGCTTTAGGCATGTCTTCTTCTCCTTCCTTCTTCTCCACTTCGTCCGAATGCTTCTTCTCCTTCTCTCTTCATTTGTTCTTTCTTTCTTTTTCTTCTTAAGTCACGATTTTGCTGCTTCCCTTTGGCTAAAACGACAGCCTCCTTGTGTTTAAAGTGCCATGTCATTAATGAGTGGGGAAAGACCAAAGAGCCCCTCCATTTAAGCCTAAAACTTGACCCCTTTAAGTGATGTACCCAATCTGCCCCTACACATTTCATTTAAAAACAGCCATCTTGCTTCTTGATTTTGGGTAGCTAAACGACATAATTTGGCAAAACTTTCTTCTTGAAAATTTTTCCTCTATGTCTCATCTTTAAAATTAAACAAAGAACGCTCAAATCGGTTAAGAAACGAAGGAGTTATGGCCAAAATACTATCAGGCCATCACAAAATCGAGACTGAATTCAAAACCTAACTTCAATTCAGAAATTGAATATCTTAGGGATGAAATTGAATTTCGATCCCTTCACATGATTTGTAGCCCCATGTCTCAATTTTATTTTTCCTCAAGAATCAACTCAATCGGATCTTTACAGCTCGCGAATTTTGCAAAATACCGAACCATGTTCAAAAAATTATCTATCTCATAACCTTTAACCAATCCTCTCACTTAGGTTCAATCAATCTCTTTCCATTTAAGGTCCTAAAATTCATAATTTTTCATGAAAATGTAGCTAAAAGTCTTAGGAATTCAATGCTTCAAAAATCGAACCAATCGGATGTCAGACGGAGAATTTATAAACAAAAGATTAAACAAGGGTCGGATCAAAAGCAAAAGAACTGAACAAATTTTCCAAAAATCATAACTCTTGATCCCGAACTCAGAATTTGACAAATTTGGTGTCAATAAAAAGATCAAAGGAAGCTCGACAACTTCCCTGAAGGCCAGAAAAATCCATTTGGCCTCTATGGAAGTCAAAAATCCACTCAAAGATTTTGTCCTTATCAATTCGTCCTAAACAATTTCCAAATTTCAATCGATCATAACTCCTAGTCCCGAGAACGAAAAATTGCATACTTTACATCAATGGAAAGATAGAAACATCATCTAAAACTTTCATGTAGACCACTTACTCCAATTCAGACTAAATCTATACGATGAGCGACCTCGAAGCATAGATCACACAAATCTATACTTAATAGCATTTTCAAAAACAAAGCAAAAGAACCTTACTTCGGAAAATTATATCTCTCAATCCCGACATCAAAAAATAACATACTTTATGGCCACAGAAAGCTTTTAACAAACACTACAAGTCTCAAGAAGATCATTTTCTCCAATTTTTCCTAAATCAAAAAGTCAACTTTTATCTCCAAAAAGTCAAGCTCCAAGCAAAACAATACTTAACTTTAACTGATTATAACTCTCACTTCCGATATCGAAAAATATCAAAATTTATGGCTACAGGAAGTTTTTGACAGGAGCTACAAGTTTCATGAAGATCTTTTTCTCAAATTTGGCCTAAATCAAAAGTCAACTTTTAACCCCAAAAAGTCAAACTTTTCTTAATTCTTCAAATTTTCACACTTTTCCTCCCGATATCGAAAAAATTTTATTCTTTATAGCAACAGAAAGCTTTCAACAAAAGCTAAAATTTTCATGTAGAGCATTTTCTCAAATTCTAACCAAATCAAAAAGTCAATTCCCTACTCCAAAAGTCAAACTTTTCTAATTTAACAACTTTTCACACTTTCACTCTTTATTTCTTAATTTTAACTTCCATTTCAATCAACTCATTCACTTTACTCTCATAATCCATATAAATTTACTCAAATATCAAAGTCCTCAAATCTCTTTAAGTTCATATACAAAGACACTCTTTTCATTTCATTTTAATATTTCTAATTTCCACTAAAAATTTGGAGTCTAACATTTCTCCCCCTCTTAAAAGAATTTCGTCCTCGAAATTCATACTTAGTCACCAAATAATACATCCTCTTACTAATAGTCAAATTACTTTCTTATCAATTTCTCATCACACATTTTCTTAACTTAACCTCAATTTTTCACTTTTTTATGTCAATTACACCACATTCACTATCATATCACATCACCATATCCACAACTCAATATTCCTTAACATATTTATTCTTACATCTTACATATATATATCTAAACTTAAGTTATCTCATCTTTCAAGTATCCTTTAATTGCATCTCACATATGCATATTCAAAATTAATTCATCCAAATTCATTAACATTCAAATCTCAATTTCATTAACACATTCCTAGAATAAATCAGCATTCTTGTCACTTTGATCAACAATCAATTTAATTCTTCAAATATGTCATGACATACCTTCACATCATTTAATTCTGTCCTTTAAGTAGTTCTTATATCATCTCACACATGTATAGCTAAAATCAATTCCTCTAATTTCATCATGAAATTCTCCTCTCAATTTCCATTAACACTTTCTTATAATCAATCATCACTCATCACCTTAATCAAACAATCCACTAGGTTCTGCACATCATGCGTGAAAAATCCATTTCCATCCTTATCACATTCTCGCGAATTCAATCCTATCGATTTAAAACTCTTAACAAACAAATGTGCCCAAGTAAGATCCTATTACTGGGCTCTAATACCATAACAATTGGCTCAATGGTGAGAGGCGTGCATTTAAATGCAACAAAACCTTGAGGGGTCGCGAGATCGATTCCCAAAGAGGACAATACCTTTGAGGGTTATGTCGCGTGCAAACTTGAGGTACACAGGGCCCCTGTTCTCCCCGGTATGCAAAACACGAACCCAACATTAAAAGGCGCCTTTTTAATGTTGGACCCCACACTCCACCCGTAGGTGTTTGGGGGTTATACCCCGGCGTGTGTTTGCGGGTTATACTGCGACATCCAACACAAATCGGTATTGTCCTATCTGAGAATCGAACCCCTCAAGGTTTTGTTGTTTCTAAGAACACGCCTCTGGCTCAATGGTGAGAGGACAATACCGATTTGTGTTGGATTCTGCGGTATAACTCACAAGCATACGCCGGGGTATAACCCCCAAACACCTACGGGTGGGGTGTGGGGTCCAACAGTGGCAGTTTCTTGAAATTTGATGGAGTTGAATAAGAATTCTCCTCCAAACCAAGGGCTCTAATACCAAAATTGATGCGAACCACGGAAAGATTGACGACGATATGATGATGATTTCAATGGGTATTTTTGTTTTATGGGTTTTTGACCTAGAGGAATTAAAAGGATAGCTATTTGGAATTCAACGAATAAGAAAATAAGGATACGCAAGGTTTGATTTCTACGACACCTTTCGGAAACTTGTTCCAAGCAATCCCGATGATCAAAATAAAACCAAGAGACGAACAATCGACACGCCAAAATTGAGAAAACAATTGATAAATGAAAGATGGTTCGGAAAGTAACAAGAACAAGAGAATAATGTTCTCTCTAAAGCCGACGACACTTAAACAATGTAATCTAAAAAATTGTAAAACCCTAAAACATAAGTTTTTATACCTAGGTCACATAAATAAAAGGTTGGGCTTAAAATACATGGAAGCCCAAAATAAAGCGAAGTCCAAAAATTAAATAAATAGGTCTGATTCGTGGGCCTTCAAACTCCAAGTGTATTCGGTCCAAGGATTTGAGTTAAATGAATTAGTTTAGGCTCAATTTCGTTAAACTCTCCTCCAATAAGTCGGAGTTCGCCATCTTCTCAAGATCCTTACTCTTACTCACATCAATAAGTATGGCTTTATAGTCTAGTTGGGTGTTACTTTTATTTGAACTTGTTTAGCTTTATTTTTTATTTTCAAATTTAATCAAAAAATTTTGTCTTTCGTATTCATGAATCATAAGAATTGATTTTGATTTTTTGTATTGTTCTTTACATAATTTGTTATTAATATTATCAAATATACTATTTAATTATTAATTATTAATAAGATAATTTATTTAAAATAATTTTATTTTATTTATAAATTTTTTAATTACTTAATAATATATTTAAAGTTTAAAATATCCTAAATTGCATAATATTCAAACTTTTTAAAATACATAATATGTAATTATGACAACAACAATATCCAATGAGAGCTAAAAGCGAGATAAAATATATAATTACAAATTTTAATAATGAAAAATATATTAATTAATAATATTTTATTTATTTAATTATTTATTTTAAGAAAGTATAGTAATTTTTATTAATGTTTATTGCTTAATATTAAATAAGAGCATAACTAAAAATTTTAATTAATTTATATAATTAGCCTAATTTTTTAATTTTCATTTATTTTAGTTATTATTAATAAATAAAAATATCAATATAATCATACTCACAACTAAAGATGACAATAGAGTTGAGCGAGCCTGGGTTGGCTCGACTCATGTAATCTCGTGCCTACAGTTTGAGTGGACTGGCTTGGCCAGACTTGATATTTTATTTTTAAAAAAAATCAAAACAACATCATTTTGTTTATGCATATCAGACCCTAGGATGAGGCGGGCTAAGTTTGGACAACCCCAAACTTGATCTTTGTTGACTTTCGGCCGGCCGGGTTAGGCTCAACCCAATTGCGAAGCCTATTCACAACTTAACGCCCGTGTATTTCATCGGTCAGCTGTCATATATTCCATTCAATCAATAAAAGAGAGATATATTATAATAGAAGAAGTTCCATTATTTCATTTTGAGAACCGAAAGCAATCTAATTATGCGATTATGATTCTTCACTAACTAAGCTGTTAGATAAATATGAACAGATCATATACCACAGGATCGAAATGCTTAGAAAAAAAAAACATAAATCACATACTTGAATTCCTGCTATAATTCCACCGGTTAAAGAATGCAGAGTTTGCCTTTGTTTCCTGTAAAAAAACTCCAAGCCGAAGATCACCAAGAACCAGCGTTTTCTTCTAAAGCAAATGTACAGAGTCAGTTTTTCACACTCTATTTTTAAACGTTGTCTTTATATATATATATGTCATCTGTGAATAACTACCGATAGAAGTTATTCATACCAGATGACCATTTGACCCATCTTGGGTGTAAAACGTCATCATAAGCTTTAGTGTGCTTTTTCAGAAATGCCTTATTCTAGTTAGCGTTGTGATTGTTTAATATAAGCCAAGGAAGATTCTATAAGACTAAATTTGTTTTAATATATCAATCTAAATTTAACTAAATCAAAATAAAATACAGTTTAATATAATCTAAATCTATTTTAATACTAAGTATAGTAACTAATTTGGTCCCTTGTTGTTTGAGTAACAGGCATTCCTCACTATTGTTCTTCGTGAAGAAAATTAAATATACAATTCAATATTACATTTTTGTTAAAAGAATTTATTTTGTAATTGTTTCTAATGAGTCTAGGTGCTTTTACCCTCTTTTCAAATAATTTAAAGAATATATTTTTCTAAAAAATTTAATTTTGATGAGATACTCAAATAAATAGAAACTTCTGGCTACTTAGATAGGAAAGAAGAGGCTGTATATAGCCTTAAAGTTTATTAAAAAAATTTATTTAATTTAGCCTCTTCATGCTACTATTGAAATAAGCCACCTAGTTATATCTTTGGCTACTCTTCCCGTATTTTTTATATGTCAAATTAGATATGTAATAATTGGAATTTTAGGAAGAATTTTTTATAGAAAACCAACAGGTTCTTCACAAGTAGAATTGGATTTGAATACAATAAAAAATACGATGCACTTTCTACATGATCCCTCCACACAATTTTTAAATATTTTTATGTACTCTTTTTAATTTCCATAATAAGTGATCCCATTTTTTTCATCGATTCGAGTCAAATTGGAATCATTAACTATTGACTATGAATCATTCAAATTCAAATTAAGAACGAAAACTCATTTGAATTTTTTAGCATTATAACTTATTTGATTTTATCAACACTTATAAAAGAAAAGGAAAATTGTACAAAATAGGATTTATGGCTACACAAAGTGCTAAAAAAAAGGAGAAAGTTCTAAACAATTGGGTTTTTTTTATTGTGCAAACCAATGCAAAGATCGGGGCTCACCGTGCACTTGTCTGGTCTAGAGAGGTAGCCCTACGTGGTGAAGAGCCAATATCAAGGTGCCAAACCTTCTCATTGATGTGAGCTCTTAAGAAAGATCAACATGTTATCCCTATATATGTAAAAAAAAAAAGGTCCAATTACACAATATGCTTATGTCTTTTATATGTTTTTTTTCTTATTTAATCATGACAATGAGGGAGTAAGTCAAACAAAGATTTCTCCACCAATTCTTTCTAGGTGAGCTTCTTAGTAGCTATTCGACATTAGGACCTCTGTTGTTTTCTTGATCTTCTCGCTTGGTGACTAAAAACAACAAACAAGTGTGCTTTGATATAATCTAAATTTGTTTTAATATATCAATCTAAATTTAACTAAATCAAAGTAAAATACAGTTTAATATAATCTAAATCCATTTTAATACTAAGTATCGTAGCCAATTTGGTCCCTTCTTGTTTGAGTAATAGATATTCCTCACTATCGTGCTCCGTGAAGAAAATTAAAGATACAATTCAATATCACATTTTTGTCGAAATAACATATTTTGTAAAACATATTCTTCTTAAAAATTTAACTTTGAGTACTCCCCTCTTGGCCGAACTCTACGGGGTGCACTCTGGGTTGGCTTTGGCTTGGGAGTGGGGTTACCGTTGAGTTCATCTGGGGGTGGATTCCCTTGAGGTAATCAATATTCTTTCCTCTTCTTTTCAGACTCTGATTGAGCATTCTTCTTTGATTGCAGGTATTCGAGAGTTAATTCGCCGGGAGTGGACAGTTCATATTGAGCATACGCCTAGCGAAGAGAACCAGTGTGCGAATCACTTGGCCTGTCTCGCTTCGATTTCCCCTCCGAGCCTGCATATTCTTCGAAAGCCACCCTGGAATCTTTTGGATCCTCTTCACCGGGAGGTTCAAGGCCACCTTTATCTGAGATCCCTTCGTGAGGGATTCCGCCTTAGGAACTAGTCCTTTTGTTTTATTTCCCTTGTAACTAAAAAAAAATAACTTTGATGAGATGCTCAAAGAAACTTCTAGCAATGTGGATAGGAAAGAAGAGGTTGTATTTAACCATAAAGTTTATAAAAAAAGTTATTTAATTTAGCCTCATCATGCTGCTATTGAAATAAGCCGCCTAGCTATATCTTTGGCTACTCTACCTTATTTCTTTATAGGTCCATATTTGGAATTTTAGGAAGAACTTTTTTACGGAAGAACAACAAGTTCTTCACAAGTAGAATTGGATTCGAATACAATAAAAAATACAATGCACTTTCTTGATGATCCCTCTAGATGATTTTTAAATATTTTTATGTACTCTTTTAATTTCCATTATAAGTTATCCTATTTTTTCATCGGTCCGAGTTAAATTGGAATCATTAACTATTGACTATGAATCATTCAAATTCAAATTAAGAACGAAAATTTATTTGAATTTTTTAGCATTATAACTTATTTGATTTTATCAGCCCTTATAAAAGAAAAGGAAAATTGTACAAAATAGGATTTATGGCTACACAAAGTGCTGAAAAAAAGGATAAAGTTCGTTAGTTTTTTTTTTAATTGTGCAAACCAACACAAAGATCGGGGCGTGCACTTGTCTAGTCTAAAGAGGTAGCCGTAGGTGGTGAAGAACCAATATCAAGGAGCCAAACCTTCCCATTGATGTGAGCTCTTAGGGAAGATCAACATGTTATCCCTATATATGTAAAAAATTGGTCCAATTATGCCATATGTTTATGTCTTTTATATGCAATGAAATGCCATTCATTCCTTTCGGGATCAGTCATGGACATACTGATATGCTTGCACCGAAGTGACCTGGCCTAATAAACCCAAATGATTCTTACAATGTATCATTTCTGGTCCATTGTTGTTCATGGATTAACGAAATGTACAAAAGTTCTAAATGCCTTTTAACTCTATATTCATATTCCAACATCAAAATATTGAAACAATAAAATTTGGGCGTGTCGAACATCACTTTTTTTTTTATTTCAAAAAGCCCAATGTACGATGTTGGATTCCATTTTCACTTTAAAGAGACATACCATTTAACCTCCTTGCTTCTCTTATGTTATAATCCTCTTCTCGTTGAGCCCATAGAAGGGCATCATTGACTAATTTTCAATGTATTTTTATTGACCAATCAGAATTGACTCCTAAGATCTATAATTGTCTAGATCAAGAGAGAGGCTAAATTTATAATAACAGTAGTCGTTTTTTATTTTTTATTTTCATTTTTTAAAGGGAGCAGTCCCTAGTTGGTTTTTTCTAAACAAAGCCAGGATAGTTTATTACCCTGAAAAATCTGGAACATAAAGGAGCTTCTCGAATGAGGAAAAGGATATGGATATATACAATTAGTCTAGTATTTTACACCCCGATCAATTTCTAAATGAATCCTATATTTTCTTAGAGGATAAACATATATTTAAATACCATATATTTATTGCTTCTAAGAGTCAAAGTAAAAATCCAAAGTGTTTGTGATTGTTTCAGAAGAATTAAAACAAAAAATATGCTATTTGGAGACTGCTAACCATTCTGACTATCGGGTAGAATCCTGTAAATGTCATAAAATCATTTAGCTTAGATCCTTATCCATATAATGTCTTTCTTGGGAGCTAGGGAAAAAATGAATCGAAGAGAGAAATCCAATCCAAAAATGGTAAGATGCAGACGCCACCAACTACTTAGGGAAATTTACAAAAATGGATTAATATTGGTGCGATATGATCCACCAAACCAAATCTGCATTGGTAGTTTCTTCTGCTGAAAATTTTTCTAAGAATGTCTGAATTTTCTATCTTAAGCATTATGGAATAGAAATTGCAGCAACTTGTAGCAATTTGGTCTTATGTGACTTTTTATACCACAAAAGTGACATGTAGGCACGAACTTTTTGCTTCTTTTTGAAATTTCTCCTCGCTTACTTGATTTTGCTTCTTTCACAAGCTAACTTCTCTATTTTGCTCATTATTCACCGGAGAACATTCACCGTTGTATCCAACACCTTTAAGATCCCCTTTGTTTTTGCCAATTTCTAGTAATTTGTCTAGCTTCTCGATACTGCCATTCAACATTCTTATTTCTTTCTTTGTATTGATCAACTTTACCTTGGTTTTATCAAGTTCATATTTTGTTGACAATAACTTCATCTCTAAATCTTGAATAACATCTTTCATGGTATAATTATCCCTCTTTAACTTCTCATTTTGTTTACACATGTAACATATCACTCCCATAGAGCATATGCCCGATATACCGAGGGATATTCGGGAACATACTCTACAAAAGGGCATGTTAAGACGGTCACATTTCCAAATTTTTAAGGCATCACATATCAGCTCATTACATATTTTAATCATTTCAAATCAAAAGCATTTCAAATCTTCATTTTGAATCATTTCATTGACAATCATATTCAATCACAATCATTTTGTCCCATTTCATTTACAAACATATACAGTCTCAAATGTCATTTCATTTCTAAAATTCACATGTACATTATACAGCAGTTGATAGGTACAATTCTTGGTACAATATTAACTAAGACATTTGCAGGTACAACTGATCCTGACACTGGCCCATGTCCAAATGTAGAAGCTACTTCAACTAGACTAGCTAGATCTCCTCTGAACCTGAAAATCAACATTGCAATTTTGATGAGTTTTGTGAACTCAGTGAGTAAACCATCATCGATGTGCTCACTCAAAACAGAACATAAACATCACAAGTATATAACACAGTTCAATCAGCATCTCACATCATTCAGAATCAAATCCCATGTATCTCATCATTCAAAACTTAGTACTTGATCACAATATATATCATATTTCAACAAGTCCATTATGAATACAAACATTTTATATAATCATTTCATAATAATCCAATCATTCATTTCAATCATTCATATCATCAACATGTACACAAACATTGGATATCATTATATCAACTCAATTTAGTCATTCTTTGCAATCATTCACATAATACATGTAATGATATAAATATGCAAATGCACATGAGACTCCACTTTCATTTTTATTTTGTTGTGACCGAGCGCTTATTTACTATCCCGTATTCATTGTAGATATCGGGCTTATTTCATATATTTTCTCGTACCCATTGTAGATACCAGGCTTATTAATTGTTGAGTTTGTAGCTCTTTGTGTATATTTCCTGAGCTTTAAGCTCTTTTTTACGTTGGTTACTCAGGTCACTACTCCTTTATCTGATTATGCATGTTCATGTGATGGAATGCATCATTTCGCATAATGTTCTATCAATAACTTTCATTCAGTGTGCACAGTCATTTAGCATATTCATCATATCTGAGTCTGACATTTAACATACGGTTGAGAACACCTTTTCCATATTCACATACATTTAGAAAGCACTTCCAATACAATCCCGAATATCAAACTCCTCGGAACAACAATGTCCAGAATTATCACAATCATATCAGTAACAATTCAGTAATTGACATTAATCAAAACAATTCAATCATAGTGAGAAAACATCTAGGTTAACTCCTAGTACGCTCTAGATAAGCTATTGCCATGGAGACCCGGCAATGTCTGGATGTTGACGATCTACTTGTGCTTCTTTAATCATGCAATACACACATATAGTTCACACATTACTAAGTTGATCAGTCATATGATTATTCAATCATACATATGTTTACATGTGTTATGTTCAATGGATGCTCAATTGACTATTCCGGATATGTATCCTTATTCACAAGTCTTGATCATTCATTCATCATAGCTTGTATATATTTAGTTTGCAATTAGGTTTATGCCTTTTGGCTACCCTCAAATCATCAATCATACATTCATGTATCCTTTCCTAACATTATATATTAACGCAATTTCCTAATTCTCATTCAACCATATCTATTTCATTACTTATATCTTTTGGATTACATTTACATTCATAAGAATAACTTTATACTATTAACAACTCATACTTCCCAAAATCATATACATTGATATCAAACAATCCATTCCTTAATTTATAACCTCAATTAACAACTTAAACTTCAAACACTTAATCACTTAATCGAGCAACTTTCTAGGTTTATTTCAAGCTCCAATCATGTCATAATGCACCAAAGTAAAGCAACTTACCCATTTATGGTTTAACCATCATACAAAACACATTTTTTTCACTTCAAAGCATTGCCCACCCCACGATTGTGGGATGACTTAACCAAAGGTTCACCCCCCTTTTCCTTCAAAAATTTTTCCAGCTTTTCTCACCTTCATACCAAATTCATACATCTTCATCATTGTCCATTAATTATACCTCATTTATGCCTTAATTATACTTCAAATCCTCATTAATTCCATATCCAATTCCAATTCAAATCATTCATTTGGTAGCTCACAAATTATGGTCTTTTATGCATCAAAATTAAAACAACAACTTTCATTCACTATCATTCATGTAGTCCAATTCTTTCCCATTTTAAAAACACTATACTAGCGTTTTTTCTTTAGCATAAATTCACCTTTTTTTGTACTTCAAAATTCAATCTAATTCATCCATAAAACAACCTATATAACCCACTGTTTTCATACATCAAGAACAAGACAGAAAAGTATTCAAGTTCATATATCAATTTCCAACACACTTCATCATCAATATCCATATACAATCCATCTCAATTCAATCATCATAAACTCTCTATTATAATATGCCATAAATAACAATCTTTTACTTACTTGTCTAGCTCAAATTCTAGCTCTATTCATCAAGTTAACTAGCTTTCCATGCTTGCAAAATCATCAACAATTTAAGGTATCAATTGGATGGGTTTTAGCAAGGCAAAATGATGATAGCTATCTTTGAGCAGATTATGGCTATCTCTAAGCATATTTTTGTGTGGATCTTGAGTGACTATGAATGAAATGGAAGTAAGATGTAGAAGCTATAAGGATTTTGGTGGTGAGAGTAATAGAAAAGAGAAATGAACAAAGCTGAACTACTCCTGTAGAAACTTGACACATTAGGTGCTAGGTGTCACCTTATTACCATGACATATGTCCCTAAGCATGTAAGCCATTTATCCACTCCATAAGCTGCCAATTGTCACCTAGTTACTAGTCCATTTGTCACTTAATGATTAATGTCATTTGTCAATTAATCTCTATGCCAAATGTCACTCAATTATGTATGCCAAATGTCGCTCATTTTATAGGTTTGTCATCTTAATTTTTCATGTGTCCACTTGTCTTGCTACTTGGCATTTTACCTAGACTAAATTTACATTTTAATTCATTAATTTCTCAATTATAACAATAAGTTCCAAGTTACCAATTATAATCCATCAATTCTTGTCATTGGTAATCCAAAGTACAAGACATTGGAAATACACATTCATTTTAATTTCATACCCCCAAATATGTCAATTGAGTGCAATTTGTCTAAATCACAATTCATTTGTGTATGCTAATGTTATGCATATGAATACAATCATAAAATCATATCACAAATGTACCAAATTCATTTTAAATGATGTCACTCATGTGACTCAATAGTCCAACACTTTAGATCCTTCAACAATTTAAGAAACAAGATATGACAATACATCTTCACCCATTTGCTATATATTAGTTCATACGCTTTGTAAATATCTTTATTTTTGAATACTGAGTCATTGTCATTGTTGTCATTATCATAATTAGAGTTTAATACTGAAATATCTAAATTTTCATCTTCAGTTTCTTTACTGGTTGCTACTAAGCAAGCAACTTGACTTTTTTTTAATATAAAGCAACCAATGCAGCATGATGACTCACAATTTCTTTTTTGTTATCATATTCACTTTTAGATTCGTTTTCACTCAAAGTGTTGATTTAAGACTTCCCCTTTCTCCTTTTAAGAGTGTTAGCACACTCCGCTTGCATATGCCCAAAACCTTAACACTTATGACATTGTCTCTTCTTTTCCTTCTTTTCACCTTTTTGAGCATTTGCTTGCTGTTTAAAGTTGTTGTTGGATGAAATGTCACTATTTTACCTGAACTCAGGTCTATCTTTCTTTACCTTCTTTAACCATTTGTTGAAATTTCATTATTAGCACCATCATATCTTCATTTTCATCAGAATCGTCTCCTGAATCATGTACAGGTTTATCAACTTCGACTTAAAGCGTCAAGCCTTTATTCTTCTCATGCTTGTCTCTCAACAGGTTCATCTTGAGGTTTGTGAGAATTCCAATTACCTTTTACAAATATAGCTCATCAATGTTATGGGCTTGATATGAATCTAGGAGGCAACGATCTTGAGGTTTTCTTGACAAGTTTCATATTTGAATATTTCTTACCAAGTTGATGTGCTTGGTTGGTAATATCACGCAATCACTCATGAAAGTCTCCAATATTTTCACTTTCCTGCATCTTAAGCTCTTCAAATCTAGTAACCATCATTTGAAGTTTTGATGTTATCATCAATTGCAATCCTTCATGTATGGTTTGTAATGTATCCCAAGCTTCTTTTGCTGATTCACGCGCTGATGTCTTACTAAAATGTCCTTCATCTACAGCATTGAAAATTGCATGTATTTCTAGGGAGTTACCAAACACATCCTCTTCTTCAACCTTTATCCACTCAGATAGATCTTTAGGCAACTGCAATTTCCAAAATTCTCTTGCAAACAAACAAATTAAGTGCATAACAAATAAATCACAAACACAGAATACAAGAAATTTGTTAACGTAGTTCGGCACACACGACCTACATCTGTAGGGTACTCACCCAGATTAATTAAACTTCATAGTAGTATAATAGACTTATACAAAGATATTACGGAGCTGATTCCACTCATTCCTTAAAACTATCTACTCATACTCACCTCGTGAGAGTATCTCATACCCAATAGCATTACCAACTCATGTTAACATCATCAAAGGATTTTAAAACAAAGAATGTAACAATAAGAAGAATATCTGAAGTGAGTAAATCAAGAATGAAAGAAACTAAAACCCACTTGAGTCAATGAACACTCTCCTATGTGTGTAGCAACATTAAAACATAATCATGGAGAGTCTTTAAACAAAAATTTGCTTAGAACTTTGAATTGATCTTTGAAAAGCACCCAATCACTGCAGCCAAAATCAATAATAAATTTTCACATCATGGATTGCTTATAGATATCCCACGAGTCCTTCCTCCTTTAGGATTCTTTATTCTTTTATGATTCTTTCCTTCCACAAAATTCTTAACTGCTAGAGTTCTACATATTCTAAAATAGAATCTTATACCAAATCAACTTCCTTATTACAAAAGATATCCTAAATAAATTAAAATACAAATCATTCCAAAAATATAGTAGAATATCTTAAAATCAACCAATATTAGTAACTAATCAGAATTTTGTTATATCATAAATATATTATTTATAACTCAACCTGCTCTGAACAATCCATGTTTTGTTGGATTATTACCAATGTAATTATAAAAAACTAAAATTGGAATGCTGGTTTATTAGAACCATATAAAGCGATACCTAAAGCTCCTAGTAATAGAAAAACAGAGTTTCCAACATGGTATCTCCAATTATAGCCCCTATGGGATGTGCTTGATATTATTAGAAATGCCCATAAAATATCATATTCATAAAGGACACCAGAATATTGAACCATGAACGAAGAAAGGCAAAATAAATTCTTTCAAAAAAATATGAATTAGGAAAGATTGGTTACATAGATTTTTTATTTTGACCATCTTTTGATTTCAATGAGTTTTTTTATTTATCATATATTTTTTATCTAGATATGAATGAGTCGAATTACTTATCCCTGAATTTATTAGTGAACCATCTCTTAAGGGATTGTGAAAGATGTTCCACTGTAGAGGTGGCTAGTCCTGTGATAGCAAAGTAGTACCATGAGGGAAGGGCGACTTCGACTATATGCTAGCTCACCCAATGTCTGGCGAGAACTGATGTCAGGGCCTTTTTCAATATTCTTTAATTTCAAAAGGATGAGATTTCAAATACGTGTTTACATAATCTTCTTTTAATTGAGCATTCCATAATGCTTGACTTGACCGACAGAATAAAGCGTCCATAACTTTCTTATAAATTATAATAAGAACAAGAAATCTTTCATCAGAAATTGATAAAAATTTTTGTGAAGTGTCCTTATGAAATTCTTATTTTGATCAATCCAATTTGTTCATTCCTTAAATCCCAATCTTTCTAATTAACAGTTAGAAGTCATTTTATATTGTTGAATAACAAGTTCTCAAGAAAAGATGTGAAGATTTTCCTTTTCTTGTGTCGAAGATTCAAACATATATTTGTGTTTGTCTCTATAAAGCCGAAATTTTGTTATGATCTAATTCTGAACAAGCAAGATAAAATGGGCAAACACTACTAACCAAACCACCAGAATATTGAACCATTAACGAAGATGCTTTCCAAAGAGCAACTCTTCTCAAAAGGTGTATACGTATTTGGAGTAGGGAAACGTTGACATGAAATGGAAATGGATATGGATATATTTGTTGATCCCTGACACTGATCTATTAACAACAAGTCCTAGCTAGATATTTCCTATATGAAAAATCTTCAAATGGGAATTCTTTCCATTTTTTAGTAATATTTTAGAATTTTAAAATATAGTTGAAAGAAAGAGGTGTTTCAACGACTCTACTTTTGACTACTTCTCCCCAACCTTGTTTATAGGAAGGATTGACGCCCTCCCTTATACTTTGTAAAGCTTTTTCAAACCTCTCCTTACAGTTGGAATAGGAACTAAATTGAATCAAGTTCCTCGCCTATGATTAGAGGTTGTAGCACAGCTCGTATGAGAGTTGATTTGACTACCCTGCTTAGCGCCAATAAGTTTTTATCTAAAAAAGAAAAGGAAAACTACAATTGGCAAATTCATATGATCAACTCCTAGATCGGGTATAAAATAGATCTGCTTCTCTTTAGTCTCCAGTCGAAAAACAACATCGATGAAGATGTCAAATCATCGATTATGTCTTTACATATATGGTTGTCGGATACCTATGAGGAAGCAGTGGGTAAGCCAAAAAAAAAAGATGGTTGAATCAAACGAATGGAGTTGGAGAATCAAAGTCGAAAAGAGGATTCATCCTGGTCAAGGATAATCGCCCAAGTTCGGGGCAAAGAAGGGCCCCTTTCTAGGGGGTCCAAGCTAGAACATATATAGATAGAGTTTATAGCATCAATCCCAAACAAATCACAAAACACCAAATCCAATCCCATCGGAGACATGTATTCAATTTTTTGAAAGATAGAAGGATTAAAAAAACCAACTTTCTTACGAATGATGCAGTAGAAAACTTTGATAAAATGCTCGCTTATATGTCGTTCCATTCCATTTAGGATTAGGAACAGATGGACCCTTGAATCCACAAGTGTCAGTGGAAGATCGACATCCTTTATTTTTCTTTTTGTTCTACCCATGGGCTGGAGTTGGCCTGCCCGTGGTTAGATGGGCCACGGGTGGGCCAAGCCAGCCCAGCCCACTTTATATATATATATATATATATATATATATATATATTTTAAAAAATTTAAAAACGATGTCTTTTTTATGTTACGGTCTGGCCACAGGAGCTCGGTCTGGCCGAACATTTTTTACCTGTGACCTGGTTCACTCGGGCCAAAATCAAAATTGACATAACTAAATGTGAATTCAACGGGGGAATAAACTGTTAGCACTAGTCCTACATTTTGTCTGTATAGATCAAGGAGAAAGGGGCTTAGTGGGATAGATGAAAGAAATGTATTGATAATAAATTAATTCCTTTCTTGCTTTGACCTATTGAGCCCTACGTGTCTTAGTCAGTACAAAGCTATACAATAACACCCAATTTTTTTGATTTGACAGAAGGTTGGAATCCCACAAAAAGAAAGGCTTCCCAATAAAAAAGAAAGTTCTTTTTAATCATTCTTTATCTTTCTTTACCCCATGGAAGTATTGAATAGTATGTTCCTAAATACTTTTTTTTAAAAGGCAGGCTTTCCTTTATTTATTCCAATTTTTCATCGCTAAAGCCTCAACAATAGTCAGACGATAGTGAAAAGTCATAGCAAATAGATTTCGTTGAAATTATTCGCTTGGAAATTTCCTATTTCATAGAAATTCACTAATATCTTCTTTTTATACCCACACAAGGTTTATGAATAAGTGATTGTGTCTACAGGTCAAATCATATATGTAATATTCGAATAGTTGTTGGAGATTCAAATGGTGAATATGAGAGTTCTTTTTTTTTCCATTTCAGCTTTCAAAATATAGTTGGTATTTTGGTTTCGTTCTCATTCGTCCCGAATTAATGAACAATGTCTGAATTAACCAAAATTTTAGATTATATTTAAATTTAAAAATTAAAATTTAAAAAATCTAACCAGGTTCAGTTAAAACTAGCCTAAAATTAAAAAAATCAAAACCCAAAAAAACTAGTAAATTTAAGTATAAGCTTAGTAATTTAAATTTAATCAAATTTCGAGTTAAACCCAAATTCATTTTAAAATTTTAGGCAAAATCCAATCTTAATCCGAAGCCAAGTTGATATAAACACAACCATTTTTTAGAAGTGACTAAATATGAAATATTAAATTACTGTCACTTAAATCAACGAACTAAAATATATTTGATTGGACGTTAATTTGTGCTCAAATTTAGATATTGGAGCTCAACGGACCATTATATTTGTGAGCTTGGTGGAAGGGCTTGTATGGACATAATTAATTTACTGTCAACGGTCCACTCCACGACAACAAATCGGTTAGGTAAAATGATTCTGAAAGTTAGACTTTGGGGGTTGACTAGTTGGTTTTGAAGAAACGT
The DNA here is from genome assembly GCA_026284465.1 of Erythroxylum citrifolium. Taxonomy (NCBI): domain Eukaryota; kingdom Viridiplantae; phylum Streptophyta; class Magnoliopsida; order Malpighiales; family Erythroxylaceae; genus Erythroxylum; species Erythroxylum citrifolium. The sequence goes on from JANKOE010000003.1 coordinate 61,354,865, forward strand.
GGAAGAAAGTAGAATTTTAGTACATCAAAGTGGTTGAGCAGTTGTTTTCTTTCCTTCTTTCTTCAAATTTCAATTACTGGAATGATAAAACAGAAAAATACTGAAACTTTAGAATTTGAGATCAGAAAATGATTGAATGTTATTAAGTTTTTGTGTCATTCAATCTCCAAATATTGTGTAATCTTTAGAATCTATTACAATGAGCCTCACCGATTCAACTGTTGCAGCAACTGATAAAACTCCAAAGAATATGACATTAAGCCAATGCCATAGCTTCTGCAGAGAATTTAGTCTCTCCTTCTTAGCCATCATGTACAGGTGATGGGGGATAACAAATGTAAGAGGAAGGACACACAAAGACCCAAAGAGCCCAATGAAGTCTCCTATAAATGGTAGAAGAGCTGCAATCACTGAACTAACAGCCAAGTAGCTACCTCTTAACACAACTCTAAGTGACAGCTTCTGATGAAGTCTCAAACCACTTGCTTTAGACCCAAAAGTAGTATCCAGGTACTCGTACGATGGACATGCAAATATCTGTAACAAATTATAACCAGAGTCAGCCATTTTCTCAAGAAAAGTGTATTCTGATTCTGATGCGAAAATCACACGTTTGGAATAGATCGTACATGAAAGGAAATGATTGACTGAAGAAATGCAGCAATATTGGCAAGTGCCTTTGCCCAAACTGGACCACTCGTATTATCAAGCAAATAAGAAGATGTTGATGATCCATAAGCCCAATACCCACAAAACATAACGGCAAACATTGGTAAATCTCCAATTGTAAACATCGCATAAAGTGCCTTCATCATGTTCCCAACTACAGGAGCTCTTACAGTTGCCTGTTACAAGTCAATCAAGAAAAAAAAAATTAATGGAAGGCATAAATAGATGGATAGTTTGATGAATTGGGATCTATAAGGTACCTGTATCTCAGGAATCATCCCACTATTAAATGGCACAAACAAGTTGGAAATTGCTCCAATTGTCAAAAAGATCTTTCCTACTGATGTTCCTGGGATACTATAGTCCCTAGCTGACGAATTGATTCCTACAATTCATAGTTGTTTCACTCATAATAAGAACCAAATTAGATTGATACAAGCATCAAATAGTTAGAACACAAGGAATTCACCATCTTTGATGGAGACTGCGATCGCTACAATGATATATATCGAGGATAGGACAGCTGACAAGCCTAACCACGCTCCTAGAGCTGACAAATGAGGAACCAT